>NQII01000064.1:1586627-1604647 GCA_002778355.1 Clitarchus hookeri | reverse complement strand
GCATCCCGTGCTTTGGCCGGCGGGAAAAGCCCTGGGTCGGCTACCTGCCAGAGTACGTCTGGAAAAAGAACCATCGGTACGGCGAACGATCGCACTAATTACGGGTTCGCGTGGCAGCCTTGCACCATCGGAATCGCCGCGGAGGGGATGGCGGTGGCGAAGGCTGTTCTCCTTTCGACCGGTAACGGTTTGCGTTTGTTTAAATTTGCATTTACGAGCGCAAGTGAGAGTGAGTGAACTATTTGTGTTAGTTTAAATTTCATTTATAAAGTGTAAACGAGTGAGTGAGAGTGAGTTACTGTTTCGTGTTGGTTTTGTTTAAATTTAAAATGTAATACGCGACAACCGGGGAGGGCGTAGAGCAGTAGTGTCGGTCATGACGAGTCCGGCCGGCGACGATGGATGCACCTGCATCTGATGCGTCCGCGGAACTTGGATCTGCCAGTTTGGATTGTTGAGGTAAATTATTTATGGGGAAGCTCGTTTAATAATTTAAATTAAAGTTTTCTTTGCAAATTAAAAAAAATATTAATATTCCCTTTAAAAAAAAAGTTATCACGTGTATTCAAATTGGAATGGGGGTGGGGGTGCTAAATAGGAAACTTTTAGTGGCGGGCCACTTTTGGCACCTGGATACGCCCCGGGAAACAAATGGGGTCATTTGCGGTTTTTTCAGTTTTAGGTTTGGATACGCCATACGGAACAATCGGGCGTCGGTCGAAACAAATCCCCCTCCCTCCGATTAGGTTGGATACGCAAACCGGAACAAACAGGGCGCGGCACAAATTTCCCCGCTTTCGGTTTGGATACGCAAACCCGTACTTTTCGATCCCGTTTGTTTTTCCACGTGCATACGCCAGGGGAAACTTTTAGTCGAAACCGGGTCTTTGTGGGTGAGTTGGATATGCATGGGGAAATTCCGCGTCTGCCTTGGCCTTCTCCCGGTCGCAGCGGGATAAGAATTGTGCGACTTTTTAGGTCGACCTTATCGTATCGTTGGATACGAAAAGTAGTGATTTTTTAGTGGTTTGTATACGCAATACGAAAAACGTTACCTTAATTTTTTCTCTCAAACTCATAAGTCTTGTGTCCATAATTACGACGCACTGGCAAAAGTATTCAAAAAGAACTAATTTCAGAAAGTAAGTTCGTGTTGAGTCTGTTGACATTTATCCCAGTAGAGTTGAAAAACACACAACTTTAGTGTATCTTCTTGTGTGTAAAAATTTTTTTAGCCCTGAAAGTTGTTTAAACTGGTGATATTAAATATAATTCAAGGCAAAATTTCTCTTCTGTTTTTTGGTCTAATCCAATAAGTAATTTTTGATAAATTCTTCTTAGTAGCCCCCGCTAAACACTGTTTCTAATGTCTCGGGGTTGAGCTCCAGTTGAGGAGACACAAGCACACCAGCATCTGCACTATTAAAAAATCAACGTACTGAAGTGAAAGGGAAACCACATTACCATTTTTCTTAGTTTGGCTGCTTACAGTAAATAATTATTCCATGATATACTTGAACTGACGACCCTCAACAGGCAGATAATCTCGAACACTCGTCATTCACGGTACCACTATGGGCACGGTGTTACAGATCTGCGTTTACACATGTAGCCTACAACGTTTTACGACCGCTAGTGCTTCTTACACTTTGTGTGTGTTGCCTGTTTCAAGCAGAATACATGCAGCTACCGTCATGCGTTACTTTTACGTTATTTCTATCAGCGTTTCTTAGAAACACACCTGGCAGTGTGGTTTTAGCTTCCTGGAAAACAAGGTATACTGGCGTTGCCTGTGTTTTCCTTAATCGGGGGAAAAAAAAAGTATAATGTAAAATGTCTTTTAGTCAGTTTCTTTTTACTACATATAGTTTTTCATCAGTTCCATAAACTCTCTTTTTCCCCATTTCATTTAGAGATACCTAGGACTGCCTGGGTTAATTTTTATGAAGCCTGTTCATAAATCACAGGTTCTTGTTGTGGCCGACGACGTTGTATGCCAGTCAATACAGATGCAAGTTCAAGACTAACTTCAAGCATGGTTTACATTACATGACGTTCCTAATTGTCAACTCACGTTAAGTTAATATGAAAGGCATCCAGATGATGGATTTCCAGTCCATGTGCTAGAAATGACAAATGCATAACAAAAAAAAAAATCGCTACAGTCATTTAACTAATAAAATTTGTATTTTTTTCAGGGAACGACTGACTTATTCTAGTTATAAAAATAAATAAATTTAATATTATTTTCTTAAATACTTGGTGTACTCTAGATGTATTCGTACAACACAATGTAACTCTGTCTGATTCGTTTCCACCATTCACCCAAGGGAAGCTGTGAATGTACGGTTGGAAAGAGCATGGCACATGGCACATTTATAACAACATTTCGAGACAAGTTGCTTGTAGTCTCACGGAAGGCTGTAGTGATCAGGTTTCGCAATGCATCCCGTGCTTTGGCCGGCGGGAAAAGCCCTGGGTCGGCTACCTGCCAGAGTACGTCTGGAAAAAGAACCATCGGTACGGCGAACGATCGCACTAATTACGGGTTCGCGTGGCAGCCTTGCACCATCGGAATCGCCGCGGAGGGGATGGCGGTGGCGAAGGCTGTTCTCCTTTCGACCGGTAACGGTTTGCGTTTGTTTAAATTTGCATTTACGAGCGCAAGTGAGAGTGAGTGAACTATTTGTGTTAGTTTAAATTTCATTTATAAAGTGTAAACGAGTGAGTGAGAGTGAGTTACTGTTTCGTGTTGGTTTTGTTTAAATTTAAAATGTAATACGCGACAACCGGGGAGGGCGTAGAGCAGTAGTGTCGGTCATGACGAGNTTGGTTTTGTTTAAATTTAAAATGTAATACGCGACAACCGGGGAGGGCGTAGAGCAGTAGTGTCGGTCATGACGAGTCCGGCCGGCGACGATGGATGCACCTGCATCTGATGCGTCCGCGGAACTTGGATCTGCCAGTTTGGATTGTTGAGGTAAATTATTTATGGGGAAGCTCGTTTAATAATTTAAATTAAAGTTTTCTTTGCAAATTAAAAAAAATATTAATATTCCCTTTAAAAAAAAAGTTATCACGTGTATTCAAATTGGAATGGGGGTGGGGGTGCTAAATAGGAAACTTTTAGTGGCGGGCCACTTTTGGCACCTGGATACGCCCCGGGAAACAAATGGGGTCATTTGCGGTTTTTTCAGTTTTAGGTTTGGATACGCCATACGGAACAATCGGGCGTCGGTCGAAACAAATCCCCCTCCCTCCGATTAGGTTGGATACGCAAACCGGAACAAACAGGGCGCGGCACAAATTTCCCCGCTTTCGGTTTGGATACGCAAACCCGTACTTTTCGATCCCGTTTGTTTTTCCACGTGCATACGCCAGGGGAAACTTTTAGTCGAAACCGGGTCTTTGTGGGTGAGTTGGATATGCATGGGGAAATTCCGCGTCTGCCTTGGCCTTCTCCCGGTCGCAGCGGGATAAGAATTGTGCGACTTTTTAGGTCGACCTTATCGTATCGTTGGATACGAAAAGTAGTGATTTTTTAGTGGTTTGTATACGCAATACGAAAAACGTTACCTTAATTTTTTCTCTCAAACTCATAAGTCTTGTGTCCATAATTACGACGCACTGGCAAAAGTATTCAAAAAGAACTAATTTCAGAAAGTAAGTTCGTGTTGAGTCTGTTGACATTTATCCCAGTAGAGTTGAAAAACACACAACTGTAGTGTATCTTCTTGTGTGTAAAAATTTTTTTAGCCCTGAAAGTTGTTTAAACTGGTGA
Source organism: Clitarchus hookeri (assembly GCA_002778355.1). Classification (NCBI taxonomy): domain Eukaryota; kingdom Metazoa; phylum Arthropoda; class Insecta; order Phasmatodea; family Phasmatidae; genus Clitarchus; species Clitarchus hookeri. The sequence continues at coordinate 1,600,866 of NQII01000064.1, read as the reverse complement.
TATTAAATATAATTCAAGGCAAAATTTCTCTTCTGTTTTTTGGTCTAATCCAATAAGTAATTTTTGATAAATTCTTCTTAGTAGCCCCCGCTAAACACTGTTTCTAATGTCTCGGGGTTGAGCTCCAGTTGAGGAGACACAAGCACACCAGCATCTGCACTATTAAAAAATCAACGTACTGAAGTGAAAGGGAAACCACATTACCATTTTTCTTAGTTTGGCTGCTTACAGTAAATAATTATTCCATGATATACTTGAACTGACGACCCTCAACAGGCAGATAATCTCGAACACTCGTCATTCACGGTACCACTATGGGCACGGTGTTACAGATCTGCGTTTACACATGTAGCCTACAACGTTTTACGACCGCTAGTGCTTCTTACACTTTGTGTGTGTTGCCTGTTTCAAGCAGAATACATGCAGCTACCGTCATGCGTTACTTTTACGTTATTTCTATCAGCGTTTCTTAGAAACACACCTGGCAGTGTGGTTTTAGCTTCCTGGAAAACAAGGTATACTGGCGTTGCCTGTGTTTTCCTTAATCGGGGGAAAAAAAAAGTATAATGTAAAATGTCTTTTAGTCAGTTTCTTTTTACTACATATAGTTTTTCATCAGTTCCATAAACTCTCTTTTTCCCCATTTCATTTAGAGATACCTAGGACTGCCTGGGTTAATTTTTATGAAGCCTGTTCATAAATCACAGGTTCTTGTTGTGGCCGACGACGTTGTATGCCAGTCAATACAGATGCAAGTTCAAGACTAACTTCAAGCATGGTTTACATTACATGACGTTCCTAATTGTCAACTCACGTTAAGTTAATATGAAAGGCATCCAGATGATGGATTTCCAGTCCATGTGCTAGAAATGACAAATGCATAACAAAAAAAAAAATCGCTACAGTCATTTAACTAATAAAATTTGTATTTTTTTCAGGGAACGACTGACTTATTCTAGTTATAAAAATAAATAAATTTAATATTATTTTCTTAAATACTTGGTGTACTCTAGATGTATTCGTACAACACAATGTAACTCTGTCTGATTCGTTTCCACCATTCACCCAAGGGAAGCTGTGAATGTACGGTTGGAAAGAGCATGGCACATGGCACATTTATAACAACATTTCGAGACAAGTTGCTTGTAGTCTCACGGAAGGCTGTAGTGATCAGGTTTCGCAAATGAATTGATAGCATGATGTTCAAGCTACTTCCGTGGTCCAGCCATAAAAAGAAAGATGCGGCGCGAGTTTGTATTCCGTGATCTTGCGTGGGATGTGTAACATACAGCTACCCTCGCACTAATTCCGGGATGTGTGTGTCCACCGTTAGTCCAATTAAGTGGAATATCCTTTTGTTGTACTAGGATAGAACTGTAGCTGTTTCGTTGCAAAGTAGCTTTGATCCACTAATTCCATCTGCCGTTTAGAAATGGGAAAAAACGCATGACTAGAGGTGTAAATCTCAGAAGGCCGCCAACATGACGTTTTAAATGCATTAAAGCGTGTTTATAAGACTGTTAGACGAGTCCCAGAAGTAGATACACGAAAAGAACACACACTTCAGGTCATGTAGAACGGGTACTTTAAAGACTTCGACGAACATTAAAAACACTGTTTCGGAGTCCTTCAAAATATCTCTAAATATATGTGAATATCTGTGAAACTTGTATAGGGATACGCATTAAACATATATGTAAACTTTCATTTGAATAAAATGATAGGGTTACCACTTGAAGTCCCGTAGCTACACGCAGCAGGACAAAAACATTTCACAGCCGTTAAGTTCCTGGAACTTGATGCGCGTACTGGCCTTTATTGTCATTATCCTTTCCTCTGTGCCTCGTACGCGCAAAGTAGTTCCAGGTAAGTCGGCGCTATGATACATTAAGCTATGTTTGAACAATGAAGAAACGTCCTTATTCAGTGGTCGGAAACGGTATAAACAACAACAGTATAAAAGGCTTCCCCCAGTGCTACAGTAACAGCGCCAGGAAAGGTAGAAATGTATTGTACTTCAAGATTTAAAGGCGACAAGTTATCAAGGCGTCTGTATTTAGGAGGACCAGGATGTTGTTATACATGGCAAACAGTTTTTTAGTTTGTTCTTTCCTCTTGTTTTTTTTGCGTACTCCGGAACGGGGAATGAAGGTATTTTGGGAAAATTTGCCGTGATTAGGTTCTGTCCACAAAATGTGTCTCAAAACAGAGGCATCTAAGGAAACTTGACTTTCAACAGACCGAGAGCAATGGACCACAGCTGAAAGAACACGTTTACCTTAATTATATCTACATGCGTACACCAATCAGTGTTTTTTTGAGATTAATGTAATAAGTACTCATTGAAAATACTTGTTAGTAGTCTCGCGTTATTCAAAACAATTTCAATAAACATTGAAAACAATCGAAATAATTTTAAATTAATTACGGGTAGAAGAATGACAGATAACAGCTTTTAACCATATTGGTTGAGCAGTTCCATAGCGTAGTATGTACATATGTATGAGGAACTGAAGATTAGCTTGTTTAAAATTTCAACACTGGTGTGCTTGAAAGCCCATCAAGATGAAAGCGTATTTATTACGTTTTACCTGTTAGACACGCACGGCTATAACGAGTACTTAATCCAAGCACCGTAGTTTCTTGCTTTGAGGTGGTTCGAGGTTACGCGAGGTGCATAAACTTGAATAGAAATGTTGGTAGCGACTAAGAAAATAATACGGCCTAGTCTTAACATCTTATTAACACAAAAATTTCAAAATTGGTGGCAAACCAAATAGGTTTTTTTTTTTTGACCTATTAGAACTAGAATTGGCGTGACTAGGTAGAGCTTCCAAACGTGCTCATTTAAAATTTGTCAACCCCATATTTACAGGATGATTACGAGAAATAGGGACAAACCGCATAAGACGACCCCTGAGAGGATAAGTAACACAAAAGGGGTAATGGATATACGACCGGAAATGCATGGGTTCCTCGCTAGAGGGCGGTACTGTTCCCCATTAAGGCAGTTCGCTCACGTATCGGTAACGTGAGACGTCCGCATCACTGCTGGTGCATACTAACCCTGGAGTGGACGTGTATAGTGATGTGCAGCGCTGTGGGACGATGGTCCCGGTATTACAATCGGGAACAGGCCAACATGGTATTTACATACGGACAGGCAAAATACAGTGGGTGGGAGGCAGCATGACTGAACCGGGAAAAAGTATCCCCGTCGACAGCGACCGCACCGTAAAATGTTTGCAAGAGTGTTTCGCGGTTTGTGTGAGACAGGCTTGTTTACGGGATCAGGTAACCACGAAGTGTGGGTGCACCAGGTACGTTCACCGGCCTCGGAGAAACATGTGGTCGACACTGTGGAAGATGACCTCAGCATGAGCTCCAGGCAGGTGGACCGCCAACATGGGGTAAGCCAGACGACAGTGCGGAACATTCTCCACGACAACAGCTACTGCCCACACCACTTGCAACGTGTGCACAGCTTATTACCGACGGACTGTCCTCAGCAGGAACAGTTTTGTCGTCTGTTTGTTGCACAGGCCACCACAACGCTGGGATTTCTGCCATCCATCATATTCACAGATGAGGCCACCTTTACGAGGGGTGGTATCGTCAACCTCCACAACACTCATCTGTGAGCTACGCATATTCCCCCGTGGTATAGTTTAAGCGAACCATCAGCACCGGTTCAGCTTCAATGCGTGGACGGGGATTATTGGCGACCGCCTCGTGGGACCAGTTATCCTTCCACAACGCCTCACAGGCGAGGCATATCTGCACTTCCTGCGGGTGACCTTGCCTCCCCTGCTAGAAGAAGTGACTTTGGTGGTACGAAGGGTCATGTGGCTGCTGCATGATGGTGCTCCAGCCCACTAACGTATTACCGTGCGGAGGCATCTCGACGTGTTCCCTGGTCGATGGATCGGACAAGGTGGTCCAGTTGCATGGCCCTTCCGGTCACCGGACCTCAACCATTTATATTTTTAGCTGTTGCGGCACATGAAATATGTTGTGTATGCGGAGCCTATCTCAGACTTTCAGTCACCGGAACAACGCATTCATGCTGCCTGTAACGCCATTTGGTTGCAGGATGGCACATTTGAACGTGTGCGGCAGTTTGTCCCCACTGCTCAAAATCATTCTGTATAATAAACAAGATGTTTTTGAATAACATTACGAAATTCAAACCACAACATCTATGGACTTATATGACCTAATAGTCGTAGTAACGAAATTTATGGAAAGGTAATCTGGTATATTAGAAGTTAAGTTGAAGTTAGCAAAACAGAGTAGGGAGTCTGCAAATTCACGTACCTACGAGCACAACTAATTGCATATCTTGAAGGCGAATGGAACTGGTGCGTCATGTGAAGAGCACCTGCACAAACGACACCATAAATTCGAGATACGTGGCCGCCGCTAGTACAAATTTGTCAAACTACATAAACAATGGGAGATTAGCAATTGAGAAGTAAAAGCATAAGTGTTGCATTTTATTACCCGCATGGCGCGCTAATTCCGTTCGCCTTCATGGTATGCAACTTATTGTGCCAGCAGGTACGTATAGCTGCGGACTCCTGCGTTGTTTGATCTAATTCGACTTAAATTAAAAAATACTAGATGACCTTTCCAAAAATTCTATTACTATGATTTTTGCTAATATTAGTCGATTGATGTTGTGGTTAGAATTTCGACAAGTTATTAAATGAACCCTTATGTATAAATGTATATACATATAAACACACTATCTATATATACTATATAGACAATTTACACAATATAAAAANCGGTATTACAATCGGGAACAGGCCAACATGGTATTTACATACGGACAGGCAAAATACAGTGGGCGGGAGGCAGCATGACTGAACCGGGAAAAAGTATCCCCGCCGACAGCGACCGCACCGTAAAATGTTGACAAGAGTGTTTCGCCGTTTGTGTGAGGCAAGCTCGCTTACGGGAACGGGTAACCATGAAGGGTGGGTTCGCCAGGTACGTACACTGGCCTCGGAGAAACATGTGATCGACACTGAAACATGTGATCGACACTGTGGAAGAAGACCTCGGCATGAGCACCAGGCAGGTGGTCCGCCAACATGGGGTAAGCCAGACGACCGTGCGGAACATTCTCCACGACAGCAGCTACTGCCCACACCACTTGCAACGTGTGCACAGCTTATTACCGACGGGCTGTCCTCAGCAGGAACAGTTTTGTCGTCTGTTTGTTGCACAGGCCACCACAACGCTGGGATTTCTGCCATCCATCATATTCTCAGATGAGGCAACCTTTACGAGGTGTCGTATCGTCAACCTCCACAACACTCATCTGTGAGCTACACATATTCCCCCGTGGTATGGTGGCAGCGAACCATCAGCACCGGTTCAGCTTCAATGCGTGGACGGGGATTATTGGCGACCGCCTCGTGGGACCAGTTGTCCTTCCACAACGCCTCACAGGCGAGGCATACATGCACTTCCTGCGGGTGACCCTGCCTCCCAGACTGGAAGAGGTGGCTTTGGTGGTACGAAGGGTCATGTGGCTGCTGCATGATGGTGCTCCAGCCCACTAACGTATTACCGTGCGGAGGCATCTCGACGTGTTCCCTGGTCGATGGATCGGATGAGGTGGTCCAGTTGCATGGCCCTTCTGGTCACCGGACATCAACCCTTTATATTTTTAGATGTTGCGGCACCTGAAATATGTTGTGTATGGGGAGCCCATCCCAGACTTTCAGTCACCGGAACAACGCATTCATGCTACCTGTAACGCCATTTGGTTGCAGGATGGCACATTTGAACGTGTGCGGCAGTTGTCCCCATTGCTTAAAATCATCCTGTATAATAAACAAGATATTTTTGAATAACATTACGAAATTCAAACCGCAACATCTATGGACCTATATGACCTAATAGTCGTAGTAACAAAATTTATGGAAAGGTAATCTGGTATATTTGAAGTTAAGTTGAAGTTAGCAAAACAGAGTAGGGAGCCTGCAACTTCACGTACCTACGAGCACAACTAATTGCATATCTTGAAGGCGAATGGAACTGGTGCGTCATGTGAAGAGCACCTGCACAAACGACACCATAAATTCGAGATACGTGGCCGCCGCTAGTACAAATTTGTCAAACTACATAAACAATGGGAGATTAGCAATCGAGTAGTAAAATCAGAAGTGTTGCATTTTATTACCAGCATGGCGCGCTAATTCCGTTTGCCTTCATGGTGTGAAACTTACTGTGTAAGCAGGTACGTATAGCTGCGGACTCCTGCGTTGTTTTACCTAATTCGACTTAAATTAAAAAATACTAGATGACCTTTCGAAAAATTTTGTTACTAGGTTTTTTGCTAATATTAGTCGATTGATGCTGTGGTTCGAATTTCGACAAGTTATTAAATGACACCTTATGTATATATGTATATATACATATTGTATAAACACACTATGTTTATATACTATATAGACCATTTACACAATATAAGAACTCTGTATATACTTTACGGTTGCACTTTATACACACTATAAAACACTACATATACCCACACTATATATATATATATAGATTATATATAAACTATATAAACACCACTATTCAAACACTATACCACCATTGGCATCCACTCTGCTCTTTTCTGTTTTGATAGACTGAAACAAGATGAAGGGGAGTTTTCGCGAGGAAATTACATAGTTTTTTAAAACCCAAAATTCATAAAAAATAAATTTTAATATATGTCCGGACTTAGGTAGCTTGTCAATAGAAGCTTGCACGTTACAATTATTCCTCAAACCTGTGAGTATGCTTTTACCTTGTGAAGGCTGCCTTTCAATGTTTGAGAGCTCAGTGCAACATAATCATTAAGTGCATAGAAATCTAATCCCTAACGCAAAAGAATATTTATAAGTTTTAGTTCCGTAATATATTTTTTTCAGTTTGCTGAAGACTGCCAGTGAATCAATGTACTTTGTCCGGTTTAACTTTATGCAGTATACAACTAGTAAAATAATGGCGGATTATTGAACACCGGGGTTGCCTAGAGATGTTAGAGTTCTGAAGAAAATATACGGCTCATTTTGTATTAAGGCCAATCGCTTTGTCGCAGCGACTCCATGAATCTTAGTGTATGATCGTGCATGGTTCACCGCTACCTTTGCACAAAGAAGCTGTTGAACCCTGATATTTAGGGCACTTGCGAATACACGTGTGGAGGTTGTCGTGCTCGAGACACTCAAGTTGGGGTAAGAATGGGCGGTGGACAATTTAAAAAGGTGATTTAAATCCCGCCAGTCTAACAAAGCGTAGTGGACCCCATTGTGGACCGCTGTATGTCGGCTCTTATTCTTGTATTAGAGAGTGGTGTGCATTAATGTTTAATGTCATTACATGGTGCATCATATACGGAACTTCACAATTCATGATTTAATATTTTCATCACAGCGCTATCTGTAGCTAATACGGTGCCCTACACACGATCATACGCTAAATTCATGCGGCCGCTGAGACCTAACGGTTGGTCATAATAAAAAAAAGCGCGTATATCTTCTTTACAGATTTCACTTATCTACGAAACCCCAATGTTACGATCAGCCATTTTTATTACACAGTGTATTAGTCGGTGATGTATTTCAGGTTTAAAATACATAGTCGTTCATTGAAAGTCTAAAGTGACGAGAATTATGTATTATTGTAGACCACGAACTGAATAGGTTAAGTCCCAAACATTAAAGTAAAGTTTCGGTCAACTCGACATATAGGCGATCACAAGTTTTCAAAACACTGTCGGATAAAATGTCTAACTGGAGGAAAATGGAAGCTGTCCCTAAAAGTCAGTAACGGAGGTTCGTTACTAGGATTTAATTTTTTTTACCTAGTTTTCCTCAAAGCCCTGCCTATGGAAGGCATTAAACATACACAATTTCATCCATTGTGTCTGTGCTGAGGATTGGTTAATGCCCTCGCTTATTTCTGTACTCGGGTAATAAAGGTCAGCATCACGGTGTAGTAGGTTTAGGCGACTTCTTACCAAACGGAGGTTTTTGATCCAGAATCGTTTCGGGAGCAGCAGTTTAATTTGATGAATGTAAATATCAACTAGAGCGAGGGACCGTTCAAACGTAACTATATCTATAAACTTACACCCGAGTGAGTGAAGATATTTGGACGACACTTAACATCGAGGTTTTGAGAGCCGATGGCGGTGAAGGGAGGTGAGTATGGAGCAGCATCGGAATGCAAGGGCGGGGGAAACGGGAGATCCCCGAGAAAACGCGCCAACCAGCGGCACCGTCCGGCACGATTCCTTACACCCGAATGGTTCACACATTCGCCGCTCACCCGGGATTCCAACCCAGAACCTCGCTGTCTGGAGCAGTAGCCCTGGCCCATGAAAATACTATTTACTTAAAATGTCACAAATACAAATTAGTTATTTAATATAACTTATTTAAAAAAAAAACATACAAATAGTTTCCGCATGAGGCAGGGTCACTTTATGGATGAGAAGAGGCTGCTGCTAATCGGAGCTGGTTGCCTTACCAGAAGGAGAGCCTAGCTGTCGCCCCGGCCAGCCCAAAGGATGGATGAGGTGAGGTGATGTGGGGGTGGAAACGCAGCGGAATGATGATAGAGAAGGAAACTGGAGAACCCTGAGAAAACCCTCACACCGCCTGCCGTGGCCTGGAATCGAACTAGGGACCCCAGAGGATGCAAGTGTCCAACCAACTGAGCCAACTACGGGTATTTTAATATAAGTTATTCCTATGCGTAAATCACGTGGCGTTATTTAACGATTAGCAGCTATAAAAGACACCGCAAATACGGAAGATCAAGGAGGTTTGTACTTGAGTGATAAATCCTGGAGATACTTGGCAACTGAGGTCTTCCAACTACGGTGAAGGTGTAATGAAGTGGATATGGGGCAGCGATTGAATGCAATGAACGGGAGTTGGGAGTGCCCCGAGTAATGTCACCGGCCATTGACACCCGCTTCGCCGTGGTGCGAGGCAAATAGTCCAACTTTCTCTACGCCTCCGTTGCCCCGTTAGTACTTGACCTTGCTCAAGTACCGAAGGCACTTGCGCGAGTACTGACGAGGCGTTTACGCTTTTGCAAGTTTAGCAACAGCGCTATACAAGAGACAGCGTGCCAGCAACGTGTGCAATCGACACCGATGAGCACAGCGCATTGTCTCATTGTTCCCCACAGCGTACCTCGCGGGATAGCGACGCCGCTAATCATATCCGGCTCCCGGACTTCGTCCTTATTTAGTATTAAAGCTCGATACACACTTGCCGAATTTCTCCACTTAACTCCGTACAGCAGTACTTCAGCTACAATTGAATACGATGCAATTTGAATACGGAACTCTTTGACAAAGCCAAGATTGCGCACATAAACAACCAATATGTATGCAAGTATTTTCATGCATGAAATACAAAAAAAAAAAAAAATGCAAGTTTTTGTGGCATTTGCTACAGCCTATATATAGGCTATTCTCGGTAAAGTGAGTATTTTTGAAAGCCCTATAAATTAGATAGTTATTCAATAATTATATTTTATTTGAGCTTTATATGTTAACTTCCGAGTGCGTTGGAATATACAGACTTTGTTTATTACTTATGGAAAAATTTTTCTAAAAAGGTAGATAAAGAATGAAAAAATTGCTGAAAGAAAAAAAAAGTAAATAGGGCCTTAAAAGTGCTTGCTTTACCGTGAACATCTTATACATACCTACATGTGGGAAAATACCCTATGTTTATTAAATTAAAAATAACCTTATCACAAAAATAAACTTAACTTACATTGCTCCACACATCCGTAGTTTTACGTCCTGTGGCCGTGAGTAATGATTGTTTTTGCGAAAAAATGGCAACAAGAAGAATTCCTTTTATTTTCGAAGCAGAAGTGACAGCGCTTTTATTGGTTCTGCTTTTGCAACGGGTCACGCCACCCTTCATAAGGGATGCTGGCTTGGTCTGTGTGCGTGCGTGTAGCTGAGGTGCCGGCCCTTGGCCATGCCTTAAGGCTCCCGCCTACATGGAGCTGTTTTCCGCGTTCGAGGCCAAGAAGCACAGAAGTGATAAGGGTCACACTGCCTCGCGCATCAAGTACGCCATCGCCTCTAAGCGCAAGGCTTTGAAATGGCGTGCAGTGTTCTAGTCGCACTGCATGTACCTATAGGACTTTCAGCGGTGACCCTATTATTTTATTTGTGAAAAGTCTGTAGGAAGGTTCAGTGCAGGGCCCTCGACTAGTTTTGTATGTATCTGACGCTTATATTTTGAGATACAGTGCTTTGAAAGAGCCATTTTTAGCCATTTTGGAGTACACAAAAATGATATTTGTAATGTGCGTGACGTCTTGAAAGCACTCAACAGCTTTCGTCTGAAGTAAGTGGTCTTTTCGTAGACCAGCATATTAGAGGCACGTTTAATAGGTTCGTGGGAAAACTTGAATTACTAACACACTGTAACGCATTTCAACCGCCAGAGGCGTTTGTCATAAAATCTTTTTCTTACATAACAAACAGGCGTTCGCCCTACACTTCGTTTGCCCTACACTTAAATGGTCCTAAACGCGTTTGCCCAAAAATATTTTTCTCCATTAGGAGTTATTTGAATTGTTTCTTACGGATATAAGCGTGTTCACGAACAAATGATGATGAACACCAGGGTGGGGTAGTTAAGGACAAATAGAGCATATTTTATCAAGGAACCAATAGTCTGACGTCCTACTAATGGCAGTGGCAATGTGCAGGGGCAGGTATGCAACCTTGTGTGCGTGACATTGTAACTAGCCTGTGCGCAGGTCTGCGTGCGTGATAACACCGCTCAGTTCCGCACGGTCGCAGTTTCGGAGGTGCCACGTATCTACAGTTCCTGCAGGACCTGTTACCGGAATACACGGAGGGAATTTCTTTAGATGCTAGTGAGGCGATGTGGTTTCAGTAGGACGGGGTCTCACCTCATTTCGCCATTACTGTTCGCCAGCACCTCGACATTCACTTCCCGAACAGGTGGATAGGTAAGGAAGGCTCTATAGCATGGCCACCACTCTCACCTGGCATCATACCACCGGACTTCTGGCTGTGGGGACACATCAAATCGATGGCGTATGCCACACCACTTTACACGTGAGCTCATTACGCCAGACACCTTTGCACATGTGCGTCGCAACATGCTTCAGCGCTGCACCGCCTGTGGGGCCTATAGTGGCGGACAGGTTGAACAGACATTTTGAACAGAGATATCGAATAGACACACTGTCTCCATGCCTTCAGCCCGAATGTGTGCATAAAGTGTATTTTCATTGTATTGCCTGCAGCCTAGTTAATGTGATTACCATCCGCCCCTGCACATTGCCATTGCCATTAGCGGGTTAACTATGCACGTTAGACTATTGGTTTCTTGATGAAATATGCTCCAGTTGTACTTATCTATCCCACTCTGGTGATTATCATAATTTGTTCGTGAACATCAGGTATATTCTGTTTACGGTATTGTTCACTAAGAAATTGCCGGGCATGCATTATGATTCGTGAGTTGTGTATATGCTGATGCGTATAGCCGTACGTACAGAATTTTCCCGGTTAATTGGGTGCTTTTGAAAGCCGCACTTTGGATCTACTTTTCCTTATTGTGTGTTCTCCTGTCGTATACACGATTGACATTGCCATGGACCAGACTGCTTTATTCATGCACCATCCAAGTAAAACCGTGGAATTGTTACATAAGTAAATGCGTTACGAATATGCAAATTTATAATATATACATAAAACAAGTAATAATAACTTCTGTGGTCATAAATGTTAACATAACTCCCAGTACGACGTCTTATGTTAAGAACTATTTTATTTATTTGCTGCCAACTAAACTAGGAGCCTGTATGTCGGTGTGTGCACTGTAGTTTCTGTACGTAGTTATGAACCATGACTTTTTTCAGGGGTTTGTTTTGGAAGTACTCACTTTACCGTGAACAGCCTATACCGTGTGATGTTGTAGTGTTTACCTAATTATTTTTGCGCCTTAGTCATTTTTATTGCGATTTAGGGCAGCGGAGTGATAAACAGCATTGCGTATTATTTCATGCTTTATAATTTTGTGCCCACAATTTGTGATAATTTTCCATAGAAAGCGTAAAATGGCAGTTGGGGGAAGTTTGCCGCACACCATCATTCTGTATACAAATATACGTTTTTGCAAACATTTAATTTCTATTGTGCATTTCCCCAAAAATAAATACAAAACTATTTAATATTATGATGATAATACTAATCACATTTCCGTCACTTTATTAGTTCAAACAATTATCATAGTACTTAATTCAACAGTATAAACTCTTACTACGAAAAATATTTACAGAGCTGAAATACTTCTCTGAAAGCAAATATCCTTTACATACAAAAATACAACAGTCACTTCAAATAAAACTTAGCAATCGTGTAGTAAAGTCATTATATTAATGAACACAAATCCTAATGGTTAGTAGCAACCATATATACATATCTTACTGCAGTTTATGATAATTTTTATATGACCATAAGCCACAATAAATTTGGTTTGCCAAGAATTATTAAACCTGAATGTTGAGATTTCTGGAAGCTTAATAAATCATTTACGTTTTCCCTGATCCAGGTGAAACTTTCCTGCTACATGGAATCCCCTGACTATTCCCTGTCATATGAAAGTCCCCGACTTTCCTTGTTGTTTGCTGTGGGTGGACACACTGGGCGGGGCGTTCCAAAACGTCACTCTGAGAGTAAACTTTTCCTCTGGCTGTCCCAAAAACACTTTCAGTAAATGTTTTACTCGCTCTCGGCAGTATCCCAAAACTTCAGAGTAATTACTCTGAGCATCTTGCACAGTAAAATTTTGCACGCACTATTTCAGCGAGTAACGAAGGGTAAACTGAAAATGGCTGAAAGTTTAGTAGAATGAAACAAATTGAAAATAAATGTGGCCGTTATTTTTACAGGCACACACGGGAAATAAGAGAAGACGAGTGATAAAATTCGTATTTTTATTTAAAAGTTAAATTTTATAAATGTTATATTTTAGGCGTAATGTTTATGATTAATTATAGCAAGTAAATTTGTTTTTGTATATAAATGATATATTGAAAAAGAAAGAATTTGGGGAAATAGACTACTATCTTTTGGAATTTACATCGGTTGCTTAATCAGTACGTATTTGTAAACTCAGAATGCTATTTACATCATGCTTGTTCCAAAACCACATTTACGTTTGCTTTTCTCAGCTGTTACTTTACTCTACTCTCGGAGCTGACGTTTTGGAACGCCACCCTGGATAATAAGGCTAGCCGTTGGCGGGGAACCACCGGGTGGCCCGGTGACATATGGTAACCTCCAAACCCTTAACTCGTATCCATTAACCTCATACCAACTTATCTTAATAATTTGTTACAGGAAAAATTGCCCGTAAACTTCTAGAGTAATTAGTACGTTAAAGTTAGTAAAGTGTTCAAAAAAAGTAATGAGATTTTAATGGCCTCCCTTCTCCCCCACGGAGAGCCCAGACCCCGTTGTTGCAGAAATGCCACCAACGCCCTTTTGTCGGCACTGGTTGCTCTACTGTTTTACAGAAAGAGATAAGTCAAGTTTACATTTTAGAGACGGAAACCGAATCTTAAAATATTTCAGGCTATTTCCAGTGCGCTACCTGGAGCTTAGCGAATAATGAGACCCGAAGTTATTAAAGTTAGGTATATCTCTTATTGCCTGCCCTCAAATTCACGTAGAAATAGTAGATCTCCGTTTATAACAAAGAAATGAGTCCTTTCGTTTCGTCTCACATATCTCAAATTAACTTAATTTTAATATTAAGGGACAAAAACCGCAGTGTTGAAGCATGTAGCGGCAGAACGCTAATATGAAAGATCGCGGTAGAACGGACGTATTATTTAGCAGTAAACATGCTTTTGAAGAAACCCCCCCCCCCCTTTTTTTTTCTCTGATTTTCTTATCTGCGAAGAAAACAAATCGATAAAAAAAATCTGTCTCTGAAATAACCATGTTTTCACCACACGTTGGAAACTGTTTAAAAATGCGTTTCGTGTAAAGTATGTAGATACAGAGTTGGAAAAGGTTGTTAGTAATAACATTATAACTAAAACACACAGCCGAAAAAACAAGTGATGTTGAAATAACGTAACATCAAGTACTCTGCGTACGCTTCGTCACGCGGTTGGGTGCCTTTCGTTAATTTCCTTGCCCCCTACC
>NQII01000064.1:1568590-1586618 GCA_002778355.1 Clitarchus hookeri | reverse complement strand
GAAAGAATGGCAAATCTTTAATTACCGGTAAAAACAAAAATACAGCCACGAAACTTTGACACGTTTTATTTTATTTAAGACTGTCTTTCTCGCAAACCGTCCTTACTTATAAACACACGTGACATTGACAATATACTTATAAAAAAATTACATGTTTTGAGGTCAAAAACAATTATTATAACTGATTCGCGATTAATTAAAAAACCCCGAAATAACACCGAAAATAGATCCTTTCTTGTAACCAAAGAGTTTACCCTAATGTAAAGAGTTATTGGGATATATAAACATATATAATGTGAACAAAGACGTAGNCCAAAGAGTTTACCCTAATGTAAAGAGTTATTGGGATATATAAACATATATAATGTGAACAAAGACGTAGGATAAACATTCCTGTGTGTTAGAGCTTAGAATAATTAATAAAACGTTTGAATGTGTTGCCATTTAAATTTCTTTGTTCAGCTAGAGCAAGACTTGGCGTAAATGCAAAATATTTGCTTTTAAAGGTCTCCGATTATCTGGAGATATTTTCCGCCTTTGAGGCACAAAAGCGAGGAAGCTTTAAGGGTGACACTGGCACGCGCATCACAGTCGTCGTTACGCACAAGGCTCTGAACTGGCGAGTAGGTTTTCCGTCCTTCAAAATGCACTAAGGCNTTTTTTTTTTTTTTTTTTTTTTTTTTTTTGCCCGCGTTGAGGAGCTTTAAAATAGTGTATGCAAAAATGGTGATATGTTGAAAGTTTTATTCCGCCTTTTTTTAATGAAATATTTCTTATCTTGCGGAAACCGATTGGTGATCGTAAAATAGTTTTTTTGAAAACGTATTACAAACACCCGGCAATCAAGTTCGCGCACCTGGTACACGGCCGATTATTTCACATCGCTAATTGATCGATGTGTGGCTAGGTCATTACAGCCATGTTAATAGATAGACGTGGCGGAAGACAGAAATATACTGAAAATATTAACTCCGAATGGTATTAAAAGTTCTCATTGAATTACAAACCACCTGCAACAGAAATTGCTAGATTTATTTTCCTCCGCAAAGAGTTCCGGTTACAAACATTCAAGTTGGCAACAATGAAGCTCACGGAACAAAGGAGGAAGGATTGCCGCTGCTTGTTAAGTAAAGGCTCGCTTCTTTTATCAGCTACTGCGGATGTGTGGGAGAGTGACAATCTGTCTGAGCTGCCCACATCACGCACGCACTCCATCAACGTTCCAACGACCCGTGGTGTTGACATAGCGGCGAACAACGGGTCGTACATTCCGCAGCGAAACATGTTCGCATTAGCGTATTGCAGCCGCTTCTACGGTTTGTAACGCTTGACTCGTTAATGTCCTAGTCGTTCTACGTTTCTGCTATAACTTAATGCTGTTTTTAGATCCGTTGTACCGTAAATTTTGTAACTAGTAGTTTGTAATGATTTAAAAAAAANCTATAACTTAATGCTGTTTTTAGATCCGTTGTACCGTAAATTTTGTAACTAGTAGTTTGTAATGATTTAAAAAAAAGAAGGAAAATACACTTATTGCCATAAAAAAAGTTAGTAGCCATGAAATGCTATCAATATGTACATCTAAGTCTTATAAACAATGATTTCGTGCGATAGAGCATGCACGTGTGCCTACGAGAGCGCAGACTTCAATATTAGTGTCGTATAATTAGATTTATCATAATAGCGTATTTTATGTTACGCGCACAACTTCAAAGCGTAATTAATGAGTCTTAGACATGCCGAGAAGGCGTACAAAGCAGTCGCAAGAATAACTGAATACATCTGAGAGAGACTGCATAAAACGGCTGTAAAGGCAGCGGACGGTGGCGCCCCGAACTGCTTATCACTTGGGACATTTAGATCTCGTAGCCAGATTTTGTTGGAAGCAATGTACTTNGGTGGCGCCCCGAACTGCTTATCACTTGGGACATTTAGATCTCGTAGCCAGATTTTGTTGGAAGCAATGTACTTTTAAGGGCTCCACTTGGTTAGGTAGCAGAAAGGTGCGCAGAGTTCCAGGAGAATCTTATTGTTCAAAAACTGTTCTACGTGCTTAAAATATGCCCACCTTAATTAATAAAAGAAACCTCCGAGGACAAGTTTCACATTCCTATTTCCGTTTCTGATATGTATTTTTGGAAGTAAAAATAGTTGAAACGTGTGATTTCCCGATCATTCTTAGATGTGAAACACGTGTGCAGGTTATTGAAAGCTGTCGAGGGACGCGCATAAAATTTTTTCGCTTTATTACTGCACCATAAAAGTATAGGGTCACCGCTGAGAATCTCAAGAGGTNGGGACGCGCATAAAATTTTTTCGCTTTATTACTGCACCATAAAAGTATAGGGTCACCGCTGAGAATCTCAAGAGGTGATTGAACTGCTCGCCAGTTCAGTGCCTTGCGCATAGAGGCGACGAGGCGTGTGATGAGCGTACCTGGGTCACCCTTAGCCGTCCCGCAATTTTATGCTTCGGAGACGCGATACACTTCTAGCCAGATAGAACCGTTAAAAGGATCAATACATGGTGGGCTAGTTATGATTTACACCAACATGGTTTTATTTCCAAAACAGGCATGAACACAGCTAGCGGTTTGCTTGNTGGTGGGCTAGTTATGATTTACACCAACATGGTTTTATTTCCAAAACAGGCATGAACACAGCTAGCGGTTTGCTTGGTCATCTAGTGACATGTGGCAGCTTCATCAGACNATGGTGGGCTAGTTATGATTTACACCAACATGGTTTTATTTCCAAAACAGGCATGAACACAGCTAGCGGTTTGCTTGACCATCTAGCGACATGTGGCAGCTTCATCAGACCACCGTGCCCCAGCCAAAAGTTCTCCCAAGCACCTAGCATAGGAAAATGCTATCCCGACGATCTTTATGTGTTCTGCTGTTTTAACATCTCGAAGGCGTCGCCCTCGTTATCTGTGGCGTCAACAGAGATCAACGTGTAATGCTAAGGACTTGTGACCTATTGCCCCTAAGAGTCGCATAATGGTTTTCTGTGGAAACGGATTGCTTGCATGCCAGAATGTTGTGCACTACAGTTGAGCACCACGCTTCTCGTCCCTCTTTACAGCGCCACATGTCCCTTACTACTGGCGTTATGGTCTAGGAATCGATCATAAATGATCATCGTTTGCCACTGGTAATGACACCAGAGGCAATGAATGCACAGCAGTACGTTAAAAATATGTCTCTTTGCGGTTTCTTCGCCCTTTTTTTAATCATACCTTTGAAAAATTACCCCAGTGTATACTATTTTTAACTGTTTCCTAAATATATCCTATTAAAAGCGTTTTACACTTCTGTTAACATGAAAATATCTTATTTTTGATTAAACTAATTTTTAGTTATATTTTATCTTTAAATTATTTTATTGCATTTATAATTAATATGAATTAAACGGAGAACAAACAGGTGCGTTGGTAATGCCTAGTTATAAATAGTTATTTAGAATATTATTAAAGTGAGTGTGCACGAATGCGGTGCGTTGTCTTTGCTGTAATATTCTAGATTTGGTTAAGCTTTATTTGCACGAGGCGGAGGAATAGTTTGAAAGTAGAACTTATGCAGGGCCACAGAAAAGTTGAAAGTAACTGCGAATGGAATACACCTTGCCTGGATAAGTGACAATGAACTAGTTTCTAACTCTCCTGCACACAGGTTTGGTTTCCTAGGAGTGTTCGCGATATAGTTTAACAATTCCGTTGCATGCCTGGTCACGTGATTTGTCGCCCGTTGTGCATTTGTGGGTTCAGATAGTACTCCATCTTCCACCATCCATGTCAAAGTGTTTGTGATTTGGAGCTTTATTTGCAAGAACCGAGAGAAAACGTACCGCAGGGTGGCACACGGCGCCGCTATTGACACATTTATCCAAGCGCGAGACGGTCCTGCGAGTTACTAAAAGTGCCCTGCTTCTGTGCAGCGCGTGAGCGGAACATTTTCCGTGCAGTGATATCGTAATCAATTTATTTATTTCGTTTGAATTCAAGAAATTCATCTTTGTGCGAAAAATTTTTTATGGAAATGAGTGTAGTTGGCAGTTATTTGTTTTGTTCTACTAGCAACACACTGCTGCAGTCATAAGTAAAATAACTAAATAAAACTTAAACTGCATATTTGTAAAATTACACAAGATTTCATACATACAATATCATTTTCAAAATGTCTTACATGAAAGAATTTTAAAAAGTACACTTATCAAGTAAATAATTATAACGGAAACTATCAACACGGTGTAACGGTCACTTGCGATTAAAATATTTGTTTTGATTACTACACACAATCTTTTTATTTAAATGCGCTAAGTGATTTACGTATTCGCGTGTATATTTAGAAGGCCAAGTAAAAATAAATAAATTGGTCTTTATATATGAAAAATTTCTTTGGTAGAGTTCGTAAGCTCGATATCACTGAAAAATACCCAGCAGCATTTAAACAAAACTCTTTATTTCTGCTTGCCGATATAAGCGGCAAACCTAAATTTCGACTGTAAGACCAGCTTTAGACACGCTATACTCTATTTGCAGTGTATGGCGTGTTTAGCTGTTTCCCTGATGTCCTGTATCACAAGCATTTTATATTTCTGTTTACGTAAAAGTATCTTATTTCTGGTTAAATATAACTTATTATTTATCTATAAATTATAATGTTTCATTTATAATTAATATGAATGAAATAGAGTGGTAGTATTGCTTAGTAAGAAATATGTATTGTGCAAAATATTATTAAACTAATGCGCACGAATGCGGTGCGTTGTCCCTTTCGTATAATTTTCTATACAGTTAAGCTCTTTTTGCATGTGGCGGAGTGATACCGGAAAGTACAGAGTGGGTATAAAAGAATACCCCAAATTTGAACGTGTACAAGATCAAAACCAAACAACATACAACCTTGATTGACCAATCAAATGAACCGTGGAACCGTTAAGTTTGTTTACCATACATTCATAAATGTTCAATGTGACCACCATGAGTGGCCCAAACGACACGTACGCGATAATCAAACACGTTCCACGCTCTTGTCAGCATGTTCCGGTGTTACGGTTTGGATGGCGTTCGCAACGCTCTGTTTGAGGCGGTGAGGGGGTAGCGAGCTCGCATTCGACAAGTCAATGTGAAGGGGACGGTCTGACGTTTCCTTTATGTTCCGAGAGACGACAGGGGGAACGTCTGTCGTCGCACAATGAGCGTGTGTTGTGCGTTAGTCCGCATAATGATGGCGACGGGACAACAGAAGGCGTTCTGTGTTATTCAGCTTGCTAAATGTGAATCGGTTACAACTGTCCAGCGTGAATTCCGTCGCAAATACGGACGTCGTCCTCCCGATAGGCGGAGTATCGTACGTTGGTTCCGTCAGTTCCGCGACATAGGGTGCCTTCGCAAAGGCGAAAGTTCCGAGTGGCCGTGAAGAATGCGGAAAATAACTACAGGTAGGCGGGAGCCTTAAGCAGGGCTTCAGGAAAAGTTGGAAGCAAACATGAGTCGAGTATTCCGCGAGAGCTGACGCCCTCGCGGCGTCAAGCCAAAGGAAACTTGTTGCGTTGTGTTGTGGCGGGTGAGGTGACCCCACGTGCCTGCCGCGCCGCGCGTTCGCCGGTTCCAGGAACCACGTAACACCTGAGGTCATGCATGATTGCATAGCACCATCCGCGCGCACCAAGGTGCCGCAGACGGCTGGTTGCCTAGCGTCCGGATGATCTCGTCAAACCACAACGTTGGGCGTCAACACCCGCTAGTCTACAGCCGTGTCGCGTTTGTTTGGCCACTTCCGTCAGCGAGGTAAACCGCAGTTATAGTCAATTCCCAGTATCTTTACATTTTTTTGAATTAAACCTTTGTAAAATCACCCTATGTCCGATGTGTTTCGTCGTTTCCTAAAAAATGTTATTTGTCACAAGCGTTTTATACTTCTATTAACACAAGAGAATGTTACGTTTGGTTAAATTGACGTGTACTAATATTTTTCCTATAAATAAAAAAATTCTTAAACTGCGTGCGCACAAATGCAGTGCATTGTCCCTTCGGTGTAATTTTCTAGACTAGATTAAGCTTTGTTTGCTCGGGGCGAAGTAGTAGTCTGAAAGTAGAATTTCAGCAGGGCTTCACGAGCATTGGAAATATCATGAATGGACTAAACTGCCCACGACTCTTCCCCTATGCGACGGCCTTGCGGAGGCCTGCAGAATTGTTTTGCTGGCTCAGCATGCACGGCAGAGGAAGTTGCGAGCACGAACCACTTGTTTACAAACGACCGGGTTGTCGAGCCGGAGCGCCAGTTGAATATTCCTTAGTCGTGACAAAACGCGAGCGGAAGTTTTACGTGTCGCTTATTTTCCAGTAGAAGTGGCCTTTTTTTTCTCTGGCTTGCGCTTGTTTCCTGTTAAAAATTTACGTGGATAACGATATATGGAAACCTTCCTGAGAGTTACGTTGATGACGGAAGTGTGTATAAATAACGGTGTTCTATTTTATCTGGAATCTGAAGGATATGAGACAAGTAAACTGCTTTGTGGTGGATACGTCCCTGCCATTTCAGAGCCTGTTAAGGCACAGTGGATAGTTGTACATTTATTAAGGTCATTTTAGTTTTTCCTTGTTACCCTTGTCGCATTTGTAACCATAGGGTTCAATTATTGTTTAATTTTTTTTTTCTCTCACGAGAAAAAATACAAATGTAAGTGAAAGAAAAATTACGTAGGCTGTTTTCTCATCCTAATCTGGACCAGCACACCACCAACCCTAACAGAATCACACCCTGAAGTGGTATCCTAGAAGCGGCTGCTTTATTTCACTGTAATACCTCTCATTTTCCTTGGATTCTGAAAAANTTATACTTCTATTAACACAAGAGAATGTTACGTTTGGTTAAATTGACGTGTACTAATATTTTTCCTATAAATAAAAAAATTCTTAAACTGCGTGCGCACAAATGCGGTGCGTTGTCCCTTCGGTGTAATTTTCTAGACTAGATTAAGCTTTGTTTGCTCGGGGCGAAGGAGTAGTCTGAAAGTAGAATTTCAGCAGGGCTTCACGAACATTGGAAATATCATGAATGGACTAAACTGCCCACGACTCTTCCCCTATGCGACGGCCTTGCGGAGGCCTGCAGAATTGTTTTGCTGGCTCAGCATGCACGGCAGAGGAAGTTGCGAGCACGAACCACTTGTTTACAAACGACCGGGTTGTCGAGCCGGAGCGCCAGTTGAATATTCCTTAGTCGTGACAAAACGCGAGCGGAAGTTTTACGTGTCGCTTATTTTCCAGTAGAAGTGGCCTTTTTTTTCTCTGGCTTGCGCTTGTTTCCTGTTAAAAATTTACGTGGATAACGATATATGGAAACCTTCCTGAGAGTTACGTTGATGACGGAAGTGTGTATAAATAACGGTGTTCTATTTTATCTGGAATCTGAAGGATATGAGACAAGTAAACTGCTTTGTGGTGGATACGTCCCTGCCATTTCAGAGCCTGTTAAGGCACAGTGGATAGTTGTACATTTATTAAGGTCATTTTAGTTTTTCCTTGTTACCCTTGTCGCATTTGTAACCATAGGGTTCAATTATTGTTTAATTTTTTTTTTCTCTCACGAGAAAAAATACAAATGTAAGTGAAAGAAAAATTACGTAGGCTGTTTTCTCATCCTAATCTGGACCAGCACACCACCAACCCTAACAGAATCAAACCCTGAAGTGGTATCCTAGAAGCGGCTGCTTTATTTCACTGTAATACCTCTCATTTTCCTTGGATTCTGAAAAAAAAATTTCGACTTCACAGTTTTCTGGGAAACATTGTCAGGTCGAGTCAACCCGATACTAAATACATGCTACATCATTTCTCCTGAAAATATCATGTTACTAACCTTCCCATACTATCTCGGGATGTTTATATTAATCTGGGCTTCTCATATCAACGCCCTAGTCATAACATACCACGACCATTGCCACCTCGATCATCCACATCACGCCAGACTACTGTTTGTCTTGTTCACAGTGATCAGGTGGTTCAGCAAAGTAAGATACAAAGAGAGTGAGGAAACAGTGGGATGAATGAGAGGAAATAAGTGAGAACACCCTGAGAAAACATGACACGTTAATATCCGTGCCCCGGGGCTCTGCATCGAGTCGAGCGCTATAGAATCGCAAGATTAGCAAATAATTACCACGTTAAGTGCTCGTGAAATACAACTTGCACTGTAGTTCGAGATTCTTTCATTTTCATATGTTGAGGTGAAAAGAATAACAAAAACTTGCATACCAACTTACGTTTTAAAATAAGTCAGGCCTAATTCCGGCCTAGGAATCTATTTATTGTCGTACAGCATAGGGTAAAAAAAAAAATCATTTTTTTAAACAGTCCAGCCAATTTTGGTTTTTGGAGTCTGTTTTAGTTTGATTTCCAGATCCAGGAGTTACGATGNTTTTTTTAAACAGTCCAGCCAATTTTGGTTTTTGGAGTCTGTTTTAGTTTGATTTCCAGATCCAGGAGTTACGATGAATAGGTGGACAGTTCAAAAAAAGAGCGGCTGTGGTGCACCTTTACTTCGCACATGGCAACTCTACGATTGCTGCCCAACGAGCTTATCGGCGTAAATTCCGTATTCGTATCGCGCCATCGGAATAAGTAATGAAGAGACTTGCATCGCTAGTCCTCGAGAGTGGCACTGTTGCCAACAAGCCCCGGAGTGGTCGACAGCAGTTCTGCAAGAACTGAGGAGAACATCGCATTGGTGCGGGGAAGTGTGGATGTAAGCCCTCGGAACATCCACTCGCCAGCGTTCCCGACTGCTTGGGTCGTCAGCCACAACGGCGAGCCGGATTTCGTCACAGGATATGCATTGTTTTCCATTCAAAATCCAGTTGGCACAAGAGTTAACAGTTGCTTATCGTGGTAACAGGTTGCGGTTTGCCCGTACAGTAGTGAATCTTGCGGCTGAAAAACCTTAGTTCCTGTCATGAGTCATGCAGTGATAAACCATCTGGTCTGCCAGACACTTACGGCAAGACTGATGAGCTGTACCTAGACGGCAAGGTGCAGCTGCAGTCATGGGAAGTGTGACATTGCGCACTATTATTGGTCCCCTGCCCGNGCTGTACCTAGACGGCAAGGTGCAGCTGCAGTCATGGGAAGTGTGACATTGCGCACTATTATTGGTCCCCTGCCCGTCAAACCAGCTGTGATTAAGTTAACACGACGGTTTCTAAGACTCAAGAGAACTTGCTATGACGTTCTCGTGCGCCTTGTTTATTTTAAAACTGTGTCGAAAAATTTGCGAACCCTGTGAAGTAGGATTTATAAACCCTGGCTGGTGCAGAGTTCGAGGTGACTCGGGCTCCCGTAATACGTCATCGCAACACGGACCAGAAAGTAAGTATGAAGAACCCTTCAGGTCATAAATAGAGGAAAAAATGTTCAGCCATAAGTTCATACGAGGAAATATTAAACATGATTTTATATTTATAAAATTAAGGTGCTCAGTATGAAGTTAAAACAAAAATAGGCGTTGATACTTTTTATGCTCAGTGTGAAGCAGTAATATCGAAATATAAATGTTTTATTCACATTGTAGAGTTAAATTGCAAAATCTTGTATCGAGTTTCTAATAATTTTTGGCAAGAGAATATTATATAAATATTGTTCAATATTCTACTCAAAAATTAAAAATTAAGATAATTAAAAAAACAATAACTAATATAATTTAATTTTCCAAACATATGGGAAATGCACTGGCATATAAGATTTGTTAGTGGTTAGAAAAGCGATTTGGTTTATGTTTTCCAAGGCAAAATATAGTTTCTGGGAAAATAATAATGGATTGTGATTCGCAATAACACGTAAATTTGCAAGTGCTAAAGCCATTTAGTGCTCACTAACATATTTGTTTATTTAAAAATCGTTTATTGGCAGCAACCAAATATTTAGTGGGCAGCGATAGCGTTCATGTTGTCCAGAGTAAAATATTTTGCTGCGACGGCAAAACTACATCCGTTATTTAATGCGCATGGGCGCTGCCGTATTGGAAGTGGCCACCTTCTATGTGGCGACGACGCCATATTTGTCCTTATTCGTCGCTTTGTACCAGATTACGAAATAATTCATAAGTGATATTCTAAATAAATAAGGAATGAAAACATCACTCCTTTATTCAAAGGTAGTAAATGGTGCATATAAATGTTTACAGAAAATAATTTTTTCGTGAGGTGAAATGTTTAGGCCTTGACGTGTGAGCCGCTTTTTAGATTTGCGGTTTACGCATGCTACAGTCAAATCAAGGGCCGCGGTGGTGTAGTGGTCAGACTACTCGCCAAACACCTAGGCGAACCGGGCTAGATTCCCGGCGGGGTCGCCCGGATTTTCGCACGTGGGAATAGTGCCGTACGGTGCTACTGGTCGGTGGGTTTTTTCGGGGATCTCCAGTTTCCCCCACCCTTGCATTCCAGCGATTCTCCATGCTCACCTCGCTTCATCCTCATCGGCTGAATTCGCATGCGCATGCTGAATTCGCATGCGAGAGAACCCGTGTTCGATCCTTGATAGAGCCTGTCTGATTTTGGCTTTTAATGGTTGTTAAACGATACCTAGGTGATCAAGCCCACAACCGAAAAAAAAAAAACTTGTAAGCCCCACTAGCCAGTATTGCTGCTAGCATCGGAACATTTTTCTCTTGTAGCTGACAACACATTATTGACTACCAGCACAGTAAATTGATTGGCGATCATAAAATTCTTTTTTTTTTGTTGCAACTAAATACTGCAATAAAAAAAATGGCTGGTGCCACATAATTTTTTGTGAAGTCTGTACTGACAAAAGTATTTTGTGGTCACAAAACAAATTTTCTTTTAATCAACACAAAACTGCACAAAATTGGTTTTTATAAGTATGTATTGTTTGTCATAACTGATATATAATTTTATCCTGTAATATAAGTAATTTATATGCAAAGTTAAAATGTTATATGTTGTGCTGCTTAAGTTATAAGAGATTAAATTACGATAAAACTAATTTGTTAATTTTTTTTCAAGAGGGCCGGGTTCACATTAGCGAACCCTGTTTCAACCTCGCAGTACTACAGTGGCACTGAGCTTTTTAAAATAACTTTAGTATGTGAGCATTGTTTTACACTAAGTGGGTGTATTAAAAAGGCTTTTTTTTTNCTGAGCTTTTTAAAATAACTTTAGTATGTGAGCATTGTTTTACACTAAGTGGGTGTATTAAAAAGGCTTTTTTTTTTCAAGAACTAGTAGTGGTTTCGTAAAAGGGCATAGATAGATATCTACATTTGTCGTACGTGAGTGTANTTTTTTTTTTCAAGAACTAGTAGTGGTTTCGTAAAAGGGCATAGATAGATATCTACATTTGTCGTACGTGAGTGTAAAAGTTTTTGTTTCTTGTCACATAGTTACGCACAGAAAGTCTGAAGATGGCGCAACATCCTGATTGTGGTATTGTAGCGGACCCTGAACTAAAAGATAATTGTGGCCATAAACTGCGAGCCGTGCCTCAAACTTGTATTGTCAAGCACTACATAATGAAACACTTCAACGTCTAGCACGCCGTTCGAGTGCATTCACACTCGAACAGTTCCGCTCATACAACTTTCTTCAGGTAATAACACTTTCCTGTCGTTAGTGCTAGTTGCGAAGTAACTTTCTACAGAAAGTAAGTGGCAAAAGTTCAGGCACAGTGCTTTTGCTTTGGTCAGCGTGTGATAGAACAAGTCAGACAAATCATTTCATTCCTTACACGCTATTCAAATTTTAAAAAGTCTTTATAAGTTAACTTATTCAAATGGCAATCGTCCCAGCATTGGAAAATTTTATTTCAGCTCATTAATCTCGTATAGCCACAGATAATTAATTTAATGTTCTTAGTGCCGTTTCTTAAATTATCTTTTTTAAGTTACTCCAGCCGACTTGGAATTATGCTAGAAACACACAAAAGGGCTACATTTGGTAGTTACAGGACCTGCAAGACATTTTTAGACGCAAGAAATAAATTTGAGCGACAACTTGAGGACAGTATTACCTTTATATGTATAGACAAAATTCGGCAAGTATTTCACTTTGAAATACCTTAAATACTTGTCTACCGAATTTTTAAAAATTAATTAGGTTGAAGAGAGTGCGTGAGCTTGATTGAATTTGATGATCTGGGCTCACCACGGCTTCGAATATCCGGTGTCCCGGTAAACTAATTTTATCCCACGTGGTTTCCAAACCCAAGAAGTTTTATTGACTTTAGTTTAAATACTGCTCGTTAACTCTTCCACTTCATGCAGGCTTGCTTTTAGGTTAGCGGCTGGCTTTTAAATTTAACTAAACATTAAATTACATACGAAAAACGCCACGTACAGCCATGATTTGCACGAGATCCAATCCGAGGACTCGCGCCATTAGATACTAACGCACGTTACCTTCGTGCTGTATAGCACTGAGTATTTTTGCACGAGTTTTCCTTATCCTGTGGAGATCTGCGCATATAACGTGCAATCGATCGAATATTGAGAAAAAGTTAAGAGGTGTGTTGTAACATCTTGCATTGAACTTGAGTAGTCATGTTGTACCACGTCTGTAGTTCACATTCGGGCAAATTACAAAAAGAAGCTTTGAAAATATTGTTTTGCTGGAATTGAAAACACCAAAAATTCATAGGTGTCGACAGAAGTTACATTTATACCAGAAATTCCTGGATTCCACTTACGGTTTTTACCCAATTATTCCCGTTGAACATCGGTTAGCTTAAATTAAATTCTAGACATGGTGTACACCCAAATGTGGGATATTTCGAGTTCGTCTACTTGGTAGAGGCTTCAGAGTAATAAACGGTTATTTAATCGCTTTTAAGTTGTTCAGATTTTGGTAAAATAATTAGTTAAATGACTTTCCTTTCAACTAATTAACAAGAAATTATTTTAACATATCTTTTGACTTATTGTATTTAGAGGAGAGTTTTGTTGACCAGTTAACAGTAATATAATTTCCTTAATTAAATATGCTAACAGGATTTAGTGAGGTGATGATTATAACGTTGCAGTAAAATACTCTAGGGCGTGAAACTGTGTTTGAACTACTGATTGCTTGGTAGAGATTTTAATGCACGCTGTCCTAATCCGTTTGCGGTATAAAGATGGGGTCGCAGACGAAACCATTTTAGAAATTAAAAATAACCAACTAGTAACGTGACACAACTAAGAGCCAATAGCCAGACAAGTGGTACAGTGGTAGGCCACTGGACTCACATTCGGGAGGAAACTGGTTCGAATTCTGATTCAGATATCCTGATTTCGGCCATCCATGGTTTTTCAAAATCGCTCCAGGCAAATGCTGGAACGTTTCCTTAATACACAATGGTAAAAATTATTTATGTGCTTGTACCAAATAAATTTACTTTTAAAGTATATGTTTACATTGAACAATATTTATTTCACACAAACGAACTGCCCTTGCTCAAAATATCCGCATAATTCCCTTGAACCAAATAATGTATTTAAAAATAATGTGTTGGGGCAAAACACCTATTTGGTTTTTCCGACATAATCAGCATGTATTTAAAACCCACAACGATTTCACGAGAACGTGATCAACTACTAACAGGGTTATCTTAAATTTCGCACAGGTCATGATAAACATTCAAATAACAAGTTCCTTTAAAATTGAGTAAATATTTTGTTGGCTACAAGAGGTTGATATTAACACCTCATTCTGTTGTATAACAACAAAATAAAATGGATATATTAACCACTTTCATTTGTTGGCTATACTATGATTGAGTTATGCGTGAATCTTTGTTTAAATATACAGCTCGAGCGTTCAGTTACAATTTGTGTGTCAATTAAGAATTCAGTAGTGCTTTTCAGTGTAGCTGGTAAATCTTAATGTTCATATCAACAACCTTGACGTTAACGTTTCGCGTAAAAGCAAAAGAAAAAAAACTTAATATAAAAGTGTATAGGGATTGAGANCAACAACCTTGACGTTAACGTTTCGCGTAAAAGCAAAAGAAAAAAAACTTAATATAAAAGTGTATAGGGATTGAGACGATAGTTGCTGACAAATCAACGTTTTCGAACATGATACTAGTAGGTCGACGAGTCAGAGTTCTGGGTTCTCATCTNCGATAGTTGCTGACAAATCAACGTTTTCGAACATGATACTAGTAGGTCGACGAGTCAGAGTTCTGGGTTCTCATCTCAGTTTTAACATCGATTTTCTTCAATATTATGACTTTTCATGACGGTAGAATACCAAAAAAAATTAATTATTTTGGATAATGGTATATGAAAAAAGTGTTCCCGCACGGGCATTTCTTTCTTTGCGGGAAATTGTTTCTGACAACTAAATTTTAAATAACAGAGTAAATGTTTGCCACAGCTCTCATTGTTAACTCAAATATTTGGTTACACCAACAAAATATTTATTTGGCACTAATTTGAATATATATTTTAACAGGAACAAATATTGTTTGGCCCAAGCATAGGGCTACCAAGTGTGTGGAAGTCAAAAAGAGGACACGTTCAAGTAACTCACATGAAAAAAAGAGGGCACTTGCAAGAAAATGACACGAAGTAAGATGACACATAATTTTACAATGGAAATATACAAAACTAGTTTATCATGTTACAGATCAGTAAGGAAAATATATTACATGCCGAATGTACCAATCCAAAATTCGGTTCCATGTAGCGGTTTTTTGTTAACTGACAGTTAATCTCACTCACACAGCTCAGGTTTGGACACGTTTCGATCATATTTCTTTGATGACATTATTCGTTCTAACAGATTTCTATTTCCTAGCCAGTTATCATTGGATTTTGAATATATTAGGTACTTATTAACTGAGACATGTAACAAAAAGCCAGAAAAAAATCTGAGTGATGATAAGGACAAAATAATCACGTAATATTCTCCAAAATGTTTGCACTTTTGCAGGAAGTTCGTCGGCATCGTTACTATAGTCTATCCTCGGTTTCTTCACATTTTTTAATCGAACCTTTGCAAAAATCGCCACAAATATGACGTGTGTGGTTATTTCCGAAATATGTCTTTATCACGAGCGTGTTTTCCTTGTCGTATCATAAAAGTACCTTGTTTTTATTTAACTTAAATTTTTATTTTTATTTTACCAATAAATTAAAATATGAAGTTTCTAATTAATAGGCGTGGTTACAAACGGGGAGAACTTGGGTGTGTTGGCAATGGCTAGTAAGAAATAGTTCTTATGCAAAATATTTTTACACTGGATGTGTGCGAATGTGGTGCGTTGTCCATTTGGTGTAATATTCTAGACTCGGATAAGCTTTGTTTGCATGAGGCGGAGGAATATNCGAATGTGGTGCGTTGTCCATTTGGTGTAATATTCTAGACTCGGATAAGCTTTGTTTGCATGAGGCGGAGGAATATCCTGCAAGTGTAACTTTAACAGAGCTTCAGAAAAGCTGGAAATAACCGTGAATGGGTTATAAATGTTTAAGGACATTTAAAAACTCACAAAAAAGTAAAATTTTGCTATCTATCAAGTTTGTTGAAAGATTGGACATTCAGATGTTTTTTGGTAAAACTTGGCCGGACAGTTTACAAGGCCTCGTAAAGAGGACATGTCCGGGCAAAAGAAGACGTCTGGTAACCCTATCCACGCATTTATTTCTCTCAGTGCAGACCATAGCCCATTCTTTCCTCGTTCCTGTTTCTCTGGGCGGCGTTTCAAAAAGTTACTCCGAGAGTAAAATAATAGTGGCAGCTGAAGAAAGTAAGAGTAAACGTGGTTTCGGAACGAGGATGATTTAAATAGCAGCCTGTGTTGAGAAATATGTACTTATTAAGCAACCAATATAAATCCCAAAAGCTTTTTGCCCATTTCCCCAAAGTTCTATACATAAGCAGCTTTACTTGCAATAAATTAATCATCAACATTACATCTATAAATATAACCTTTATAAAAGTTAATTTTTAAATGAAAATACGAATTATATCACACTTTGTTTTTAGTTTTCCCGTGTGTGTTTCTGTAAACAGAATGTCAATATTTCCTTTCAATTTGTTTAATTCTACTAAACTTTCCGCCATTTTCAGTTTACCCTTCGTTACTCGCTGAAATTGTGAGCGTTAAAGTTTTACTCTGGCAAGATGGCGAGAGCGATTACTCTGCAGTTTTACGACACTGCCGAGAGCGAGTAAAACATTTTACTGAAAGTGTTTTGGGACAGCCAGAGAGAAAAGTGAACTCGCAGAGTAACGTTTTGGAACGCCACCCTCGGCAGTTTGCTGCGTCCCTAATTACCTCGCTGTCGACGAGACGTTACGGGGAATTCCCAAATAAAGATTTTAAACGCCTCAAAGTCGCGTCTGACCGTAAGGAAACATTGGGACGGGCCTTACCAAGGCTGCGACATGCATTCCCAGGACGGTGAATTTCTCGCAAATTAGATCTGTAACAGTAGGATATTGTTATAGTCTAGTGATGGTTTCTTCGCACTTCTTGAATCAAATTTTCGAAAAATCACCCCATGCAGACGTGTTTGGTTGTTTCATATATATGCAATGTATCATACGCTTTTTATACTTATGTTTACATTAAATTACCTTATTTCTGATTTTATTAAACGTTTATTTATATTTTAACTATGAATTATATTTCATTTATAATTGATAGAAATAAAAACAGCTAGGAAATAAGTGTTTTGGTAATGCCTGGTAAAAAAATAGCTTCCATGCACGTAACTGAGTGCGCACGATTGAAGCACGTTGTTCCTTTGGTGTAATTTTCTTGACTTTGTTAAGGTTAATTCTACTTAGGTTAGGAACAAAACGAATTTTCTTTTGGGAGAGTTTGGCATAGGGAAAATTTTCGCCGCTAGGTAAGCGCTAGTGTTCCAAAGTGGTCACACATCTGTATTTTCCCCAGGTGAGACAGCAACGATTAAATACTTAGGGAATCTCTGATGACGGTTACATATGTGAAAAGAGTCGCAGGACGAAAATAAGTTGGATTTCGAAATGATTATCAGGACGTTACCTGTGCCTTGACAAGATTGGTTTCTAAATATTAAATCTGGAAATTAAGTGTGTGTAGGACATAAGTTACCGCTGTCAGGGATATTCGCATTTTACAAATTTATGGAAGGCAATATAAGAAAAATAAAGAAAGTGCAATAAACCCAAGTGTTTTTACTTCGTGAGCAAATATTTTACCAAAGGGATGTGTTTGTATAGTTTATTCGCGGTATCTTCACACTTTCTGAAACAAACCTTTGTAAAATCATATAATGTATAACGTGTTTGGTTGTTTCCTACATATGCCATATATCACAGGCGTTGTATTCTTCCGTTAACATAAAATTATCAAATTTCTGGTCAAATTAAAGTTTTATTCGTATGCAACTCATAAATTATAATATTTCGTGTATAATTAACATCAATAAAAAACAGAAAGAAAATAAGCGTGTTGGTAACGCCTAGTAAGAAATAGTTCTCATGCAAAATATTATTAAAATCAGTGGGCAAGAATGCGGCACGGTGACACTTTGGTGTGCTTTTATATTCGTTTGTTAAGAGGCGGAGGAATGGTCTGAAAGTAGAACGTTGGCAGGGCTTTAGAGAAGTTGGAAGTAATCATGAATGGACCATATCGAGGTATTCCATATGCCGTGAAAATTTATACGTTGTTGCGGCGCAAAATATTACACAATTGCTCACAGAGTTGGCAAAAGTCGTTACAGAGGATTGCTCTCTCTTAGTTTGTCAGTGCTAGCTACTTAAAACCCATGAATGTTTATTGGAATATTTTGTGGTAATTTACGTTCTACGAATATACGTAAAATCCCAGATAGTGAAGGGTGGGAGGTGTCTAGCCCTTAAAAGGGAGTCACTGACCTGAGCACTTGATGGCTAGGCGTGTCTTCAGGGACACGACCATGGCGAGCGCTTCTGCACGCGGGCACGTCGACTGTTTCCTCCAGTGGCCACCAGGCAACTACTGGCCGCACGGCAGCTCGCGATTCCAGCGGCGACCAGCAACTAGCTCC
>NQII01000064.1:1504279-1568572 GCA_002778355.1 Clitarchus hookeri | reverse complement strand
TTCCAATCGACCAGCGCCTCGTCCTCCCCACCACTCTCTAATATTAGCTCGCCGGCAGCCTACAGCACGTGGGATCTTCACTCGTCTGTAGATGCAATACCTGTCCTCAGCCAAGACGGGGATCTTCACAATGCCCCTCCCCACAATCATCAGGAGAGAGCATAGGACAATGATGGCGTAGGCAGATTTACGTTATCTGCCCCATGTACCCATAACTGGTCCATCGCCATTACAACTGACAGTCACGTGGCCGACAGTGTAAGTAAAAGTGTTTGTTTAAATTTGTTTGAATTTTCTACAGACACACACACATTTTAAAGGCTATTCGCGGATAATAATTGAGCACTTTTGAAATTAATCTCTGAAAAATGTGGCATGCCCCCATCCTGTATATATATTGTAACAAGCAAACTGACTGGAATGCAACCAGTAAGGTTGGTAACGACGGAAGGAATATCGTACCACGTTTTAATGCTGAGTAAAAAACGTTAGGTAAACGTTTGTGAATAGTGAAATGATTTAATTACCTTTCAGCTTTTTTTTAAAACTTAAATAACTGTAAGGACGAGCAAACGTGTCAATGATTTACTTTTATATTAATTTCATGTTGTCACTTGACCGACGCATGAACAAAGTGACCAAGACCTACGGAAATATTAATTTTACATATGGTGGAAGAATACACAATTTGCATAGACCTATATCTTAAGCAGGGTTTTTAAAAGTTTTTATCCTATAAATGAATAAAATACTGCATTAAAGCTCTGTCAATGGAATAAAAATTGATTTAACCTCAATTCCTATCGACATTGTGTCTAATAGTGCTATTGGCAGAGAAAATATCCGATGCTGAATCACGGAGAGGGTTTAAGGTGCAGCTCGTGTGCGCACTCAAACGCATACTTCGTATACGGTGGCGATAAGGCTGGTGTTAAATAGGAAATACTTCCTAACTCAAGGGAAATCCGACCTGCCCAGAGAATGAAAGATGTGAGAAGTGAGATAGGGTTGGAGCGGAGGTGGAATAAGCACGGAGAAGGAAACTAAAGCACTCCAAGAAAAACGTAATCACACTGTCCACATGAGAATCCTCGATCCAAAAATTCCTCGCCATTGAAGGCCCGAGATCGAATTGGGTACCCCGAGCCATGGGAAGTCAGTGACTAACCTCTGACTCAACCATGACTGTACGCAGTACCTGTCCGAAAACATTTGTATAGGCTGCTCGCGATTGCTTGAGAAATTTAAAAGCACTACTTCCCTGGCAATTGTGTGTCTTTCCGTCAAATGTAAAATTAACACTGTCATGAACTCGCTCACAATAGAGAGAAAATTATAAAATTCTCAGGAATGTAAAAATGTAGTTAACAAACCAATAAATTCTCGTACGTACATAAAAAAAACTAAAATAAATTAGGTATCCACAAATTTAGACATGAAACTTTTTTTCCTTGATTCGCTGCCAACTTTACCATANTGCTGCCAACTTTACCATGAGAATTTTCAATTTTTGCTTACATTTAAATGAATGACTGTAGTTATTTCATGGGTCATTTTCAAAGGTTGATTTCACTAGTGCTCAGTTAACAGCAAATAGCTTGTACTTAATACCGGAGAATACTAGAGACGGAAATACCGCGTGCTTGGTGGAATTCAGCTGCACGTGTCAGAGAAGTGGCTCAACTTGCTGCCAATATTATGGAACGTAATTCCCCAAATAAGCGCATGCAGTCGTAATTTGCAAGACGGTGTCCTGCAGTAGCCAACGAGACCCAACAGCCGTTCCAGCGGGTTGATTACGAACGTCACATATCGCAAGATTCGGTTCGTTGAGAAGCGATTTTGTCGGTGTGTAGCGTACTACGAAGCGAGTTTAGTATGAACATATTGTGTTTCGTTACTAGTACTGCAAATGTCAGAGTTTGATGACGTAGTAGCGACGGTAATAGCAAGGTGAGAGAACGAACCTACGTTTGGCGCGGCCAACATCGCAATTATCGTCCGTTATTAATCACGAGTACGATTGTCCGTGGAGAGCTGAAAGTAAACATTGCGCGCAATTAACTTTACACTAATTGACTAAGAAATAAACGTAGTACGTTCTGATAATATGTAAACACTTTGAATTATTCACAATATATTAGTTAAGAGAGTCTTTGTAGGTTAGAGTGCCGTGTTATATATTGGTACGTAATGCAGGTTTGCGACGTGAGGTTTATAGGTTATGGTGTCCATAATGTAAAATTAATAAACTCTATATTGTTGTCTTTCGGAACCGCTGTTATATGGGACTCGTAATACATGGATAAAATACTAGTACGGCTTTGGTATCGTAATTTAAATAACACGATTACCTAAATTCATTCGATTACAAATAACTAACGAACAAAATAATAGGCTAGTATGACACATTATAATAAATATACTCTAATTATTATACGGCAAGGCGTATTAAAAACATCGATCATTCACCTCACTTATTAAAGTGGAAAGTATCTTGTGTTACAAATTATTTCCTAATCTTTCGTCCTTGATTTGTGTACCCAATGGGGGTTTATGAATTTGGGAAGATATATTTGGGTGAGTCGTAACTCTCAACACACACAAATATAATGTGCATTACATAAACTGCAGATATCTTTGTTTGGCGTAGATTCATAGACGTATAAAGTGTTGCACGAATGTCATTTTGCCATGGATAAAAACGCAGTTGAAGTATTTGATGGCAACAATCACGTTTCGTCAGGGTCGCCACTACAAGGCAACAAAATTACTTTACATATGTCGCACGGTCAATATTCATGCACAGTAATAAACATACTTAAACATAATAAAAAGCATGAATGCTTAAATATATAATATTAGTTATTAAAAGAAGTTCACTATACATTTTATAATTACATATATTATTTGCAGACTTATTGCCCTTATGTCTCCTACGTTTTGACGTCATAGATCTTCGTTACGGCAGAAGCGACGGACTGTACTTCTAATCATAAATATGTAATCATGTTTTAACAATAAAGCCTCAAATGTTGGGAAAACAACGGCGGAAGCAAGGGTGTACACCTGACACATACCATTAAAGTACTAATATTTCATCAACTAAATTCTTTAAATGGCCAAAAACTAAGTAATGGAGGCTAATAAATGGAGTAGGAGTTTTTCTCCGCCGTAAGAGCTACGTTGCAGCTCCCAGGATNGAATTTTCAATTTTTGCTTACATTTAAATGAATGACTGTAGTTATTTCATGGGTCATTTTCAAAGGTTGATTTCACAAGTGCTCAGTTAACAGCAAATAGTTTGTACTTAATAGCGAAGAATGTTAGAGACGGAAATCCCGCGTGCTTGGTGGAATTCAGCTGCACGTGTCAGAGAAGTGGCTCAACTCGCTGCCAATATTATGGAACGTAATTCCCCAAATAAGCACATGCAGTCGTAATTCGCAAGACGGTGTCCTGCGGTAACCAACGAGACCCAACAGCCGTTCCAGCGGGCTGATTACGAACGTCACATATCGCAAGATTCGGTTCGTTGAGAAGCGATTTTGTCTGTGTGTAGCGCACTACGAAGCGAGTTTAGTTTGAACATCTTGTGTTTCGTTACTAGTACTGCAAATGTCAGAGTTTGATGACGTAGTAGCAACGGTAATAGAAAAGGTGAGAGTACGGACCTACGTTTTGTGCGGCCAACATCGCAATTATCGTGCGTTGTTCATCACGAGTACGATTGTCCATGGAGAGCTGAAAGTAAACACTGCACGCAATTAACTTTATGCTAATTGACCAAAAAATAAAAGTGGTAAGTTCTGATAATATGTAAACACTTTGAATTATTCACAATATATTAGTTACGAGAGTCTTTGTAGGTTAGAGTGCCGTGTCATATATTGGTACGCAATGCATGTTTGCGACGTGAGGTTTATAGGTTATGGTGTCCATAATGTAAAATTAATAAACTCTAATTTGCTGTCTTTCGGAACCGCAGTTATATGGGACTCGTAATACATGATACAATACTAGTACGGCTTTGGTATCGTAATTTAAATAACACGATTACCTAAATTCATTAGATTACAAATAACTAACGAACAAAATAATAGGCAAGTATGACACATTATAATAAATACAATAAGTATCATGCGGCAAGGCGTATTAAAAACATTGGACATTCACTTCCCTTATTAAAGTGGAAAGTATATTGTGTTACAAATTATTACCTAATCATTCGTCCTTGATTTGTTTACCCAATGGGGTGGTTATGCATTTGGGAAGATATATTTGGGTGAGTCGTAACTCTCAACACACAAAAATATAATGTACATTACATAAAATGCAGGTATCTTTGTCTGGCGTAGATTCATAGACAAATAACGTTACATAGACCTATAAAGTGTTGCACGAATGTCATTTTGCCATGGATAAAAACGCAGTTGAAGTATTTGATGGCCACAATCACGTTTCGTCAGGGTCGCCACTACAAGGCAACAATTTTACTTTACATATGTCGCACGATCAATATTCATGCAAAGTAATAAACATACTAAAACGTACTAAAAATCGTGAATACTTAAATGTACAATATTAGTTATTAAAATAAGTTCACTATAAATCACTTTATAATTACATATATTAATTGCAGACTTATTACACTTATTTTCCCTACGTTTTGACGTCATAGATCTTCGTTACGGCAGAAGCGATGGACAGTACTTTTAATCATAAATATGTAATCACGTTTTAACAATAAAGCCTCAAATGTTGGGGGAAAAACGGTGGAAGCAAGGTTGTACACCTGACATATACCATTAAAGTACTAATATTTTATCAACTAAATTCTTTAAATGGCCAATAACTAAGTAATGGAGGCTAATAAATGGAGTAGGAGTTTTTCTCCGCCGTAAGAGCTACGTTGCAGCTCCCAGGATNACCAGCGCCTCGTCCTCCCCACCACTCTCTAATATTAGCTCGCCGGCAGCCTACAGCACGTGGGATCTTCACTCGTATGTAGATGCAGTACCTGTCCTCAGCCAAGACGGGGATCTTCACAATGCCCCTCCCCTCCCCACAATCATCAGGAGAGAGCATAGGACAATGATGACGTAGGTAGATTTACGTTATCTGCTCCATGTACCCAACACTGGTCCATCGTCATTACAACTGACAGTCACGTGGCCGACATTGTAAGTGAAGGTGTTTGTTTACATTTGTTTGAATTTTCAACACACCACACTTTTAAAGGCTATTCACGGATAATAATTGAGCACTTTTTAAATCAATCTCTGAAAAATGTGACATGCCTCCACCCTGCATATATTGTAACGAGCAAACTGACTGGTATGCGACCAGCAAGGCTGGTAACGACGGAAGGAATATCGTACCATTTATTAATGCTGAATTAAAAACGTTAGGCAAAAGTTTCCGAATACTAAAATGATTTCATTAGCTTCAGATTTTTTTTAAAACTTGTATAACTGTAAGGAAGAGCAAACTTGTAAATGATATACTTTTCTAATAATTTCATATTGTCACTTCACCGACGCATGAACGAAGTGACCAGGCCCACGGAAATATTAATTTTACATATGGTGGAAGAATACACAATTTACATAGACATCTATCTTAAGCAGGGTTTTTAAAAGTTTTTATCCTATAAATGAATAAAATACTGCATTAAAGCTCTGTTAATGGAATAAACATTGCTTTAACATAAATTCCTATCGACATTGTGTCTAATAGTGCTATTGGCAGAGAAAATATCCGATGCTGAATCACGGAGAGGGGTTAAGGTGCAGCTCGTGTGCGCACTCAAATGCATACTTCGTATACGGTGGAGATAAGGCTGGTGTTAAATAGGAAATACTTCCTAACTGAAGGTAAATCCGACCTGTCCAGAGAATGAAATATGTGAGAAGTGAGATAGGGTTGGAGCGGAGGTGGAATAAGCACGGAGAAGGAAACTAAAGCACTCCAAGAAAAACGTAATCACACTGTCCACATGAGAATCCTCGATCCAAAAATTCCTCGCCATTGAAGGCCCGAGATCGAATTGGGTACCCCGAGCCATGGGAATTCAGTGACTAACCTCTGACTCAACCATGACTGTACGCAGTACCTGTCCGAAAACATTTGTATAGGCTGCTCGCGATTGCTTGAGAAATTTAAAAGCACTACTTAGGATCTACTTCCCTGGCAATTGTGTGTCCATCCGTCAAATGTAAAATAACACTGTCATGAACTCTCACGATAGAGAGGGAAATTATGAAATTCTTAGGAATGTAAAAATGTAGTTAACAAACCAATAAATTCTCGTACGTACACAAAAAAAAAAAATTAGGTATCCACGAATTTAGACATGGAACTATTTTTCCTTGATTTGCTGCCAACTTTACCATGAGAATTTTCAATTTTTGCTTACATTTAAATGAATGACTGTAGTTATTTCATGGGTCATTTTCAAAGGTTGATTTCACTAGTGCTCAGTTAACAGCAAATAGCTTGTACTTAATACCGGAGAATACTAGAGACGGAAATACCGCGTGCTTGGTGGAATTCAGCTGCACGTGTCAGAGAAGTGGCTCAACTTGCTGCCAATATTATGGAACGTAATTCCCCAAATAAGCGCATGCAGTCGTAATTTGCAAGACGGTGTCCTGCAGTAGCCAACGAGACCCAACAGCCGTTCCAGCGGGTTGATTACGAACGTCACATATCGCAAGATTCGGTTCGTTGAGAAGCGATTTTGTCGGTGTGTAGCGTACTACGAAGCGAGTTTAGTATGAACATATTGTGTTTCGTTACTAGTACTGCAAATGTCAGAGTTTGATGACGTAGTAGCGACGGTAATAGCAAGGTGAGAGAACGAACCTACGTTTGGCGCGGCCAACATCGCAATTATCGTCCGTTATTAATCACGAGTACGATTGTCCGTGGAGAGCTGAAAGTAAACATTGCGCGCAATTAACTTTACACTAATTGACTAAGAAATAAACGTAGTACGTTCTGATAATATGTAAACACTTTGAATTATTCACAATATATTAGTTAAGAGAGTCTTTGTAGGTTAGAGTGCCGTGTTATATATTGGTACGTAATGCAGGTTTGCGACGTGAGGTTTATAGGTTATGGTGTCCATAATGTAAAATTAATAAACTCTATATTGTTGTCTTTCGGAACCGCTGTTATATGGGACTCGTAATACATGGATAAAATACTAGTACGGCTTTGGTATCGTAATTTAAATAACACGATTACCTAAATTCATTCGATTACAAATAACTAACGAACAAAATAATAGGCTAGTATGACACATTATAATAAATATACTCTAATTATTATACGGCAAGGCGTATTAAAAACATCGATCATTCACCTCACTTATTAAAGTGGAAAGTATCTTGTGTTACAAATTATTTCCTAATCTTTCGTCCTTGATTTGTGTACCCAATGGGGGTTTATGAATTTGGGAAGATATATTTGGGTGAGTCGTAACTCTCAACACACACAAATATAATGTGCATTACATAAACTGCAGATATCTTTGTTTGGCGTAGATTCATAGACGTATAAAGTGTTGCACGAATGTCATTTTGCCATGGATAAAAACGCAGTTGAAGTATTTGATGGCAACAATCACGTTTCGTCAGGGTCGCCACTACAAGGCAACAAAATTACTTTACATATGTCGCACGGTCAATATTCATGCACAGTAATAAACATACTTAAACATAATAAAAAGCATGAATGCTTAAATATATAATATTAGTTATTAAAAGAAGTTCACTATACATTTTATAATTACATATATTATTTGCAGACTTATTGCCCTTATGTCTCCTACGTTTTGACGTCATAGATCTTCGTTACGGCAGAAGCGACGGACTGTACTTCTAATCATAAATATGTAATCATGTTTTAACAATAAAGCCTCAAATGTTGGGAAAACAACGGCGGAAGCAAGGGTGTACACCTGACACATACCATTAAAGTACTAATATTTCATCAACTAAATTCTTTAAATGGCCAAAAACTAAGTAATGGAGGCTAATAAATGGAGTAGGAGTTTTTCTCCGCCGTAAGAGCTACGTTGCAGCTCCCAGGATCGGTTTGGAGAGGACACCAGTGGAACTGCGATGGCCATCAGCTTTTATTTCGATCCGGGAGAACAGCTAGTCATGCATGAGATCGGAAACTCAACTAACCGCCAGGAAACTCCTATTGAACCCAGCATGGCAATATTTTGATCGGCTTGCGGCGCACGTGTAATAGGGTACGTCCGAGCGGACGTGGAGAATTACTCCGTGTAAGCTTTTCCTGTTTCCTTCGCCCGCTCATAGTCCGTATACGTTCGTGACAAGAGTTTCCCCTTCCCTTCGGTATTGCATGTTCCCGCGAACCAATCCTTTAAATAAGATTTTCACTGATATTTATTTTCTCCGCACTTTATTTGGCAAAAATGGAAAGTTATATTAAAGAATATAAGTTTTTAAATAAAATACACAGATCATTAATTTTTTATTAAGGTATGTTTTATTTACACAAATTAAAAACATTATAAATGTACATATAATTTGAGTATCTTTAAAAATTTAATGTGCGAGCCAAAACATGTTCGTAAAAAATTATTAGCAGTCTTTGACGTTCGATCTGACGCAGTAGAATGGGAATGCGAAAGGTGCTGTCGTGGACGAATCCATGTTAGTGGCAGCAGGTGACATCATACGGGGACGTTTGCATGGGTACGCTTCACAGTTCGATGAAAGTTCCCCAGAATGCATCGTGCTGTCAACACGGTTGCTGCGGCACGACCTTCGACGTTTAGTTGCGGCCGTTTGAGTCGAAGCCCCGCTGGTATTATTTTGCCGACGTGCGCAGACCTGGGTGGAGTAGTCAGGGGCGTGAATTTCGGTGGTCGTAGGAGGAAGGTCGACCTTGCCTCGACTCCAAGTTGCTACAAATTCCAGAACCTGGTCCACGGCTGCTGGAAGAGTCGTATCCCGTTTTATGTGATTAACCACGCAATTCCCATGAGTACAGCAAGTTATTAACTGTTGAGTAGACTCGCAATCAGCAGGGGGTCACTGAATATAACCAGTGGTCTCGTCTATCACAATTTTTCATCGTAGGTATGTAGTGATCCAGACTCCTAGAACGAATAGGTAATTTT
Organism: Clitarchus hookeri; assembly: GCA_002778355.1. Classification (NCBI taxonomy): domain Eukaryota; kingdom Metazoa; phylum Arthropoda; class Insecta; order Phasmatodea; family Phasmatidae; genus Clitarchus; species Clitarchus hookeri. The sequence goes on along the minus strand of NQII01000064.1, from coordinate 1,559,406 downwards.
AAAGTCGTCCGGATATGACTAGACGTACAGGTTATCCGAATGAAATGGCATCATCTTGCTCCCACGGTGACTCGTGCTCGTCTGAGCGACTAATTTATTTTGGAGTTCGATTTATTTACATAAATTTTTTTTCGTATTGCGGAATGACGTTATCTATGCACGTGGCTGTTTCGTGATCAGGTATCTTCGCATTTCACACAGCCTGAGATCTAGCATAGGACTTGCNGCATTTCACACAGCCTGAGATCTAGCATAGGACTTGCAGCAGGTGTTTGCAGCAACTATTGAAGATAATTTTGCATCTACACAAACGCATAACTGTATTTTTTTTTTTTTTACTCTGCATCGTCTGAAATCACGTCTTCAAGCTCTTCTCGAACGCTGGCTGGTATTAAAAAAAAAGTTTACGTTACGAGATATATAACTGTGTTTATATCTCCGTGAAATGAGCATGCCACTCGTTAAGTAACTGGGCGTTTTTCAAAGCGCTCACCAAAGAACTCCGATCCGTTTCTTTCCTCGTTTTACGAAGGGAAGGACACCCATGATCATCCTGTACGTCGATTATTTCCAATTAATTTATGCAAAAATTACTCAGCCATTTTTTCTGCTCGGACCNTCATGATCATCCTGTACGTCGATTATTTCCAATTAATTTATGCAAAAATTACTCAGCCATTTTTTCTGCTCGGACCCCGCCACATAAATCTGTCCTCGCGGGTACTGCATCAGCAAGAACTCAGCCCGTTTCCCACCTGATGATACGGAATCTTGCCTTCGTCCCAGCACAGTCCGTGGTATTACTTGGTCAACCAGGCATTTGTTTTCTTGCTATTTTGTTCAACAGTGTTTACAGAAACGGACGCTGGAAGTTGCGGGTGTGAGTCACGCCGTTACAATCCGTGGCTGCGATTTCCTTGAGCACGAAGCCGTCTTCGCTCCATAAACCTTGCAAGTTCAGTACATTTTTACGACTGAAACGTGAGTCCTCACTCCATGCGTATTTACGTGCTTAATTAACTGATGATTTTTACCAGGCCGGGAAAACAATCTTACTGGACGATCCTGTCGTGGAGTATCAAGCAGAGGTCTGCGGTATTCGTGGGCACGTTTTTCTTGGTGATCATTTCGATCCGGTTGTTGACCGTACCATTTTGCACGCGCTCGTTCTGCTTCGATTTATCGAATACTCAGGATGGGATGGGATGCGCCTCGAGTCCGTAATACGATGACTGGAATTGCGAATACATATAATATGGCAAAGTAAAACCTTCTTGGTGGAANGCGCCTCGAGTCCGTAATACGATGACTGGAATTGCGAATACATATAATATGGCAAAGTAAAACCTTCTTGGTGGAACACAGTGTTCAGGTCGATATACGGGTGGATTTCGATATTCAAAAATATCTTTGTTTTCGACTTTGCAGTGGTCGAGAGTAGACTTGTCCGAGGATACTGCCTTCAGTGAATCAATAGAACAAGACGAAGTCATGGAGGGAGCTTCGTACGAGGCTTTTAGTTTTACTGAAGACCCACAAGAAGCTGCTGCTGATGGCACTGACACACACTATGGCATTGGCAGCAGTTCAAGTACAAACACCTGCTGCGAAGGTGTAAACTAAAATATCCAAATCAGGAAGTATAGCTCTGTTTCTTGCACTGAAGAAGAGAAAACTTTAAGAATTGGAGAAAATGATAAGTGCATCAACATTATTTGAGGAGGTTAGACTACCACCTATAAATGAGTTTGACGCGTCCCGACAGATATTTTTCGTCAGAAGGCACACTCTGTCGAAACTCGCAGGCTGGCTACCGCAATAAATATTAAGGGTTTGGCGAGTGTGCTAGAGGAATGGCGCCAGGATTCCAAGGCGGAATGAACACGTGGTGTAGGGGCCACATGCGGAGGAAGACAGACGCAGCTGCGTCTCGCAGCTAAAAGGAGACGCTAAGCTCACACCAACAGCTGCGTCTCTCCCGAGCCGGCTTCCGCAATAAATGATGAGAGCTTTTGGCGAGTTTGCAAGAATAATAGCGACGCGATATCCGGAGGCAGAGGGAACACAGCGCCGACCAAGGGGCCCACCAAGTGTCCCAGCACATGCAGGACGGAGCACTTAAACTTCTATGCCAGAATCAAGNGTCCGTCCACCGAGTGACGGAGCAGTCCCCAGGTCGCCGGCTGGGAGATCAACCATCGCCTCGAGACAGCTAAGTACAGACATACAGGAAGTGTAACGAACCTTGCTCCCCACGGGACAAATCGCCGCGTCAAGCCCTACATAGCCTACGTAGCTAGGGGAGGGAGAGTTGTCTCGTGTGTTCATGTAGAAGTTAACCTGTTAAGCGAAAATAAAACTGACATATGTTAACTCGCAAAGAAGGTGAATTTATTTGGTAAATTGGACCTAGNTGCGCCCTGAGACTGGGGGTTAGCATCAATTGCTGGCGCCTTACGCCGAGAGCAGAATCAATACCTACTTATACGCCATAGCACTGGGGAGATATCAAGTTTGTTGACACATTTTTGTGCAATCCTCAAACAGCGGAAGCTAGTAGTGAGAACACAAAATTCAACAATGGAAGAGGGGGAAAAAAAAAACATCTCCAAATGGCTTACAATTCGCCGTCACAAACTTTGTCTTCAATTTCTTCCCCAGAGTGTCACCAGCCGTCGAGCGACGGTGCTCCAATCAGTTCGCGTTCATACCTAACCACATGGGCGCAAGCCATTACCGAAAATGTCTTCGATACCTAAACTTTCTTGGCCTATCAGAATAGATCGCTTTTCCCGCTATTGACTTGTTTTTAAATTGTAAGAGTTGTTTTGGTGTATCTGTGCTCATTAAACAACATATCTCGTGAGCAAAATTGTTTTCTTTAAAGCAGCCTTCTCATGTATTTTTTATTTCAGTTAACAGAATAGAATAACTTACTGGAATAAATAAATATATTAATAAACACTGAACCATGTATAGGTAATGGCAATTAAAAATGAAATTATTTTTTCCATACCGTATTAAACTATGNCCATACAGTATTAAACTATGCACGTAGGTAGGTACCTACTGAATTGAAATCTGTCGCAATGTTTCAAAAATAATTGCATGCCTATATAAAGTTTTGGAGAAACATTTGGTTCGGAAAAAGTGAATGTGGTATGGACAAAGTTTGGTCATAAGTAAACTTTACATACCTCAATGTTACAGCAAGTCTTACTTCGGTATTAATGCACTTTCTGAAATTAGAGTATTTTTGTATGTACGGACTGATAGTGTTCAAAATGTAAAAGAAAGTTTCTGGCTTCATCCTGAATTATTCCCTAAACTTTAGTGGGTTGTTCCAATATTCTGGAGAATGAGTTAAACTCCCCGCGATCCTCCCTCTCCATCATTCATCCTTTCACCCTAAAAAAAAAACAGTATTTCTATAAAGTGTTTTCACAAAACACATGTAGCTGCTGTTCGTCAATTTCGTCCATCTTGCCACAGAGAAAGCTGGGAACTGAAGCAAACATCGGATGACAATTCCGGGCCAGTGTAACCATTACAGTCTGCAGAACAATCGGTTGACTGTTCGGCCGTATTCGGCAGAGAGAAAAAACGGTCAAAGTCGAATCCAGTATAACATTAGCCTCAAGACCCCGTCCACAATCGACATGGTGCACGTAACGCGCATAGCATAAAGAAGTAAAAGACTATATTTCATATTTGAACGTCCACAAATAGTATTTGACGTGACTTGGCGTTATTTGCGTGGCGTGGCGTTGAGATGGTTATCTCCGAGTATCTTAAGCCAAGTTTTTAACGCCGACCAATGAAAATGTGAAATATCGGGTTGTAAAAACTGTTGTACTCAAGATATAGTCTATTCACGGTTTCTTCACACTTTCTTAATCAAACTTTCGAAACATCACCCTATGTATGATGACGTGTTTGGTTTTCCCTAAAAATGTCGCGTATTACAAACGCTTTATAATTGTGTTAATATTATAAAGTACCCTATTTTTATTTAAATTGAAATTTTCCTTAGGTATAGTCTTGTCTTTAAAAATGATATTTCAGTGATGATTAATATGAATAAATACAGGGAGGANCGGAAAAAGTGAACGTGGTATGGACAAAGTTTGGTCATAAGTAAACTTTACATACCTCAATGTTACAGCAAGTCTTTCTTCGGGATCAATGCACTTTCTGAAATAAGAGTATTTTTGTATGTACGGTCTGATCGTGTTCAAAATGTAAAAGGTGGTTTCTGGCTTCATCCTGAATTATTCCCCAAATTTAGTGGGTTGTTCCAATATTCTGGAGAGTGAGAGAAACTCACCGTGATCCTCCCTCTCCGCCATTCACTCCTTTCACCCTCAAAAAAGAAGTATTTCAATAAAGTGTTTTCACAAAACACATCTAGCTGCTGATCGTCAATTTCATCCATCTTGCCACAGAGAAAGCTGGGAACTGTAGCAAACATCGGATGACAATTCCGGGCCAGTGAAACCATTTCAGTCTGCAGAACAATCTGTTGACTGTTCGGCCGTATTCGGCAGAGAGAAAAAACGGTCTAAGTCGGATCCAGTGTAACATTAGCCTCAAGACCCCGTCCACAATCGACATGGTGCACGTAACGCGCATAGCATAAAGAAGTAAAAGACTATATTTCATATTTGAACGTCCACAAATAGTATTTGACGTGACTTGGCGTTATTCGCGTGGCGTGGCGTTGAGATGGTTATCTCCGAGTATCTTAAGCCAAGTTTTTAACGCCGACCAATGAAAATGTGAAACGTCGCGTTGTAAAAACTGCTGTACTCAAGATATAGTCTATTCACGGTTTCTTCACACTTTTTTAATCAAACTTTCGAAACATCACCCTATGTATGATAACGTGTTTGGTTTTCCCTAAAAATGTCTCGTATTACAAACGCTTTATAATTGTGTTAATATTATAAAGTACCCTATTTTTATTTAAATTGCAATTTTCCTTAGGTATAGTCTTGTCTTTAAAAATGATATTTCAGTGATGATTAATATGAATAAATACAGGGAGGANAAATTTTCCTTAGGTATAGTCTTGTCTTTAAAAATGATATTTCAGTGATGATTAATATGAATAAATACAGGGAGGAAAAAGGTGTGCTGGTAATGCCCAGTGAGAAATAGTTCCTTTGGAAAATAATATTACGCTGAGTGCGCACGAATTCGGTGCGGTGTCCCATTGGGGTAATTTTGTAGACTCAGATAAGCTTTGTTTGCATGTGGCGGAGGAATAGCCGGGAAGTAGAACTTTAGTAGGGCTTCAGAAAAGTCTGAAGTAACCGTGAACAGCCCATAACTAACTTTTACCTGTAAAAATTCTTGTGCTAGCAAAAAAAAAAATTTTCCTATTAGTTTGCTCTTTTCTGATTGGTCAGGGAAGGGTTTTTACTTTTACGTTACCGCCGACTGTGTACGGACGGTTTCGCTTGTTATGCTGTGCTAGTAATGTTGTCTAAGCCAAGTAGATAGTTGACTGGACCTAAGACGCGTGGTAATTGAAATAATGCAATCGCGAACGTTTCGCGAGGAATAGGCGCTCCCTACTGATGAAGGACTGTGCAGTGGCGATGCATCGGTGAATGAAGACACGTTGGTGCTACAAGGACGCACGTGCGCCTGGGCTCGTCGGGTCAGCCTTTCGACGCGGAGAGCGGTCGACGCCCGCTGATGACGTGAAACGAGGCCAAAGTCGAAGTCTGGGTTTCGACGTTACGCAAAGGTGCCAACGGCCACGGGACCTCGGAAATAAAGCGTACACCGTACCAGTCTGACAACTGACTCGGCGGTAACTAAATTTTAAGTAATGCGTAAAGGTTTAATATAATAATTTTTTTTCCCCATCTGTCGTTTGTCCGACCTCCCCATCACGCAAGTGTGACGCCAGCGAGGGCTCTACGGAATGACGCGATATCCACAATTGAGAGACTAACAAAAGCAACGTTCTGCGAGAATGGCGAACCCTGTGATAACGGGCCATTTAACGGCTAGAGTTCACCTGGAACCGAATACCAGCTACAATTATCTACCAGTTGTGTACAAATGGCTCCTCTATACAGGATTGCACTAAACTTCAGGAACTAACTTTGTGATCATACTTATTATGGAAAATGGGATAGAAAACGTAACACGACCGATGACCTAATATTATTAAGGAGAAACTCGCCCTTAAAAACTGGGAATCAAAAATATTTATTTGTAAAGTGTCTGAAACAACGAGAGATGAAACATATAGTGTTAACCTGATTCGATATTTGTCATCTGTGAATTTGGCTTGTGATAAGATAGCCCGCGGCGTTAGGAATTTAGGGGTTGCCAAGTTATTAACCAACACAAGTGTGTTACCCCTGGGTGTCTATAGATTGTTATTATGTAAAAATCACGTGAACCTTTAAGAGTGAACACAGAACAGGCAGTTCCCTAATATGGCCATTTGGCCTCACAGAGAACTACTATAGGCCTTGCATAACTTTGTTAATAGCATAATGTTATTGTCTTAATGGTATTATGTGCTAATCACTTTCCTTCAAGGCATCCTTTTTTAATTACCGTTCGTGTGTTTCTAAAATGCATGTTCACATTTTAACCATGTTCTCCTCGCGTAAAAACCAAGGAAATTCCACTTTACACGTGTGTGCAAGTATACCTCTACTTGTTGACCAAAATGTTCTAATTTTACATATAAAAATATTTGAAATTTTTATAAAGGTTTTGTCAGAGTTTTAGAGCAAAATATTAAAAAATATAATGTAAAATAATGTACAAAATGCCGTATTTTGCCGCTACAAACTAAGAGAAAATTTGTTCGACGTGACTAATATTTGTGTGATTAGCATAAACTAAATTGTAAGAGTAGTTAAAATCAGACAATTTTAAAGGCAGAGCTTTCTTTCACATCGAAATTTTTTATATGTTTCTAATGTTAGCTATTTTTATTCTATTGCATGCTTTCAGTCACTATTTTTATTTGTTTAAGGTATCTATTTTTATAATTCCCCTAAGCTTACCTTATCTTTACTTAAAAAATTTAGTTCGTCACTTTAGAAAAATGGGTATATTTATGTACGTATATTTCGTAAAATTTTTAATTCGCGTAGCAGGATTGTAGCTTATATTAAGCTACTTTGTTTCATAGTTAGCCAGGTGTCGCGGTGGGGGCACGGGAGGGAATGACACACTAGTGTACCGCGAAGGCTCGATTCCTACAAGGATTGCACACAATATTTGCAAGTGGTAAACGTGGCAGACGTTGCCATTAGACGGTGCTTCAGTTTCCACCACTCTTGTATTCAGTCGTTTCTCCGTCTTCACCAGCATGGCCTTTAAAATACCTCGCTGTTAAAGCACACTTCAGATCTCTCAATTATTTTAGGGCGGACTTTTAGGAGCATGTCCATTAGAAAAACTGCATCGCTATAGATAGCGAGAAAGTGTACTAGAAAATGGAATCGTGGTATAGAGGAAGTGCGAAATGTGCGTCAGAATCTAACTCAGTCTACTTGAAAGTTATTTAACCTCGCTCACCACATATGTTTTGATAAGCGAATATAAATATCACATGTTCAACGAACCAAACACTCTCCGTGTTGTTTGTATCTTCGACTGCAGGGCCATCGGGGAAAAATAGGGGCGGGGGAGGAGATTGGAACCATAGGTATGGTATTTTACATACCGGATGTGTTACAACGTGAGTTACAAACATCGACCGAACGAGCGGAATGAGATGGTTAACCGCGGGACTATTCCTCTACGACACTGTACAGATACAGAAGTATTGAGACAGTGGACTTTACCGGAAGCTCGAGATGTACGGTTCCGACGAGTATGACGAGACAAAACAAAAGAGTCCGTTACCGCGTCCGCATGTATATTCACAGAGGAAGGATGAGTTCGAGACAATTAATTGCCCAGTGTGCCATAACATTATTTTCGGACGAGCTAAATGATATGCATTCTCGCAGCCACTAATGACTTGAACGCTCCGTTTCGTTTCACGTGTTTACCTCTGGGCTACTGGAAGTAGGCCCTCAAACGCAGTTGCTTAATCGAGTCCAGAATGCGATACAACACGGTCGATTGCGAAAGAACGTGCGCCAGAAATCAAGCCAAGACAGACAGGCTGTTGTTTCAAGGCCTTCGTAACTTTCTACTGCAAAGCTATAACTGTTAACTTATACTCGCTGTGTTCGTAAGTGGTACCTGTGGTAATGAATCAGCGAGTATAAAACAATTTCGTCTCAGTAACATTGGATGTGACCGCGTGACTTTCTGGCTTGAAGTTCTTTATTCCTTCGAGGGTATTCTGCACAAGTAAATTATTAAGTGTTAAGTAAGTTAAAAAATCCTTGCAGTATCTGTTTCTAGCAGTATCCAATACTATACTTAAAGTATCGATTGATATTCTGTATACAAAATATCGAATACTTGTCAAGGCCGACCAGATCAAACGACCGCCCCAGCCGATTAGGCTAACTGATTAACAAGATTGCTGCACCGACCACACGTACAGTCTGTCTATACACAGAGACCAACTGACCGTACCAACACTACTATAAAAAAAACCTCAAAAATAAATCTCAAAACAAAACTTCAAAGTTATTTACGAAACCTCAAAAATCAGACCTCAAACCAAAGCCTTAAAATTTAACTTCAAAAAGAAACCTCACCAACCATCAAGAAAGAATAATTGAAATAGAGATTAAAAGACTGCATGATTGAAAGATTGAGAGATTGTTAAGGATTGTGAAATATTGGGAGATTGTTTAAAATATTGAAAAATAGATCGAATGACGAAAGATTGGATGATTGATAGAGAGGTTGAAAGATTGGTTAAAATAATGAAAGATTGATCGAAATATTGATGGAGTAGTGGATTGATAGTTAAGAAGAACACCGGAGACAAGACTGTGTATCACCCGAGCTGACCTCGTACATTTCAATTTTCTGCGGCCTAACCTTAATGGTTTGCGAGTCCAGCTGAAGTCGGCGATAGTACTGGCAAAGACGAAGTCAGGATGTTGGTCGCTGGCACAACATTCAACGAACGCTTCATCTTTGTTTCGTCTGGTCCGTGCAAGTATTTGAAATTTAAGCAGATTTTTTACTTTGGTGGGAAAATATGTATGTGTAATTATGAGTACACCCGATAATATCTCAAACTGTGAAGGAAGTTGAAAATAAAATAATTTCCTAGATTGCATGCTAAATATCACGAACTGAGAGAGAGAGAGAGAGAGAGCGAGAGAGAGAGAGAGAAATAAAAACGATGTCACCTCTCGCATCGGACAAAGAACTGTGAGATGGCGCCACTTAGGCCATATTAACTATCTGCGGAGGTCGAGATATCACGTGACCAACAGCCAATCACGAGTGAGCAATGTGATGTGATCATTAACTAAATCACTAGCACAGTCTAGCGGCAGTGGAGAGGGTCGTGCTATAGCGGATAAATGGAGGGAGAGGATGAGGTGGTCTGGTGTAGTGTAAAGAAAATGATTCGTGTGTGAAGAGATTTGGGCGGCTCTTAACATCGAGGTCTTGAGAGCCGACGAGGGTGAAGCGAGGTGAGTGTGGAGCAGCGCTGGAATGAAAAGGTAGGAAGGGGGGGAACGGGAGATGGTCTGGCATGGTCCGGAACGATTCCCACTTGCGAAAATCCGGAGGGACGCTGCCAGGATTCGAGCCCGGTTTACCTAGGCGGGAAGCGAGTAATCTAACCACTACACCATCGTGGCCCCATGAATGATTCGTGTAAGTGGAGGGGATTTGGAGGGGGGGCGTCTAGATAGACAATCGCATATAGTAGTGGGTGTCAGTCGTCTGCTGTTCGCCATACTAAGACGATGTGTGCTTTGCCATATTTACGGAAACCAAACACTGTACTCTTTATGTAAACAATTATTGAAGAGTAATTTAATTAGTTCGCAAAATGTTTCAAAGTTTTCCTAAATTTGTTGGTTTTAATAATTTTTTGTTAAATAAAACGTTTTCGTTAATTTTTATTTAATTTTAAAAAATAATTTTTCAATAAAACATTTTTTTTACAGTTTTCTTTCAGATTTTCTTGAATTTTCAGGTTTAAGTTCGCCTCGGTTCACTATCAAGGTCGCGTATATTATATATCGATGTCAGGGTCGATTATGTTATTTTGCCGTGATTTTAAATGCTTTTACACTATTTTGTGTGATTTTTTTCTCGCGATTTTTTGTGTTTAAGGTCACCGGGTGTCAAGGTCGAAGTAATGGATATCCAGTGTGATATTTGAGATCAATAATGTAAGATTTCCTCTTGATGTTTTTTTAATTTTTTCCTAATTTTTCTCTTTTTTCGATTTTTCTCTTTTCGATTTTTCTCTAATTTTTAGACTTTAAGGGTCATCCCAAGATCATCGCAGGTCAAAATCATGGAATTTCAAGATGGCGGTTGAGATCATTATTGTAAACAAACATGTCCCTTCCTGTTCCATTATGCATTACTCGAAGCCTTTAGTCAGACTTCATAGTCATACTAACGTCATCGTTGTTCAAGGTCAACCTCGTAGTATTCCAAGGCCATCTTTACCTTGTTGGCTACTAATCCCTGACTGGATAAGAAAGCAGACTCCCTAATGCTGTTATAGCACTAAGTGCGTTTGGTCTCGGGGCCATCCTGCGACTTCACGCATTAGTGACAGTTTGACGAGGGTTGACAGGTCCACAACACCCTAACCTCAAACTTGGATCTTGGGCTTCATACATTTCTTCTCTCTTCCAAGTGTTCACTGACAACACATCGCTTGAATGAATGACCATGTGAAATCATACAATGATGTAATAATAACTAAATTAAGGCTGTCTTCTATCAGCAATTAACCCTGAAGTTTTCTTTGTAGGTAGCAGTCATTGATCAACAAACTGAAGGTAAAACATTAAGCATACTTTAAAATTAAGGATGATTATGCAATCAAATTGCTAATGTATGGTTAACATTTTCAGATATTTAGGACCTGAAAAAATTCCCAACAAACTTGTGACTTAAAACATTTAATTTCATTGAAAGTACAGAACGAAAATGGTTTACCTAAGATTTTTTTTTAACAAATGTATATATATATTTTTTTACAATATTCGAATAGTCCTTCAAAATACAAGAACAGTGCAAATTTACGTTGTCAAATATGTACTTGAAAAATAAAATAATAGTCTTATGAGAAATTACTTTTGGCTTTATTTCTTTCGGTTTATGGCATGAATATTGTCGTTTTGTAAAGAGGCTCTATTGCAAAATACATTGGGCCTGCATAATTACAGATTACATATTATAGTACTTTAATTACGATACGTGCATTCATCTGACAAATTTTTGTTAACAGATTAAGATTTTTTTTTAATATGTGGCTATTCATATACTATATTATTTAGGCCTACACAAACACTAAAAATGTTTTTTCAAAGCAACAAAAATATAATTTTTGTACTGTACACTTAAACTTAGGTAATTACATCAGCATTTAAAAATTACAAGTCACCAAAATATCAATATATAAAAGTTAAAGTTATACAAATGGGCCATATAAATTAGTAAACGGTATACCACATTTTTAAAACTACAATTTCTTATCGCTTATCGTGGTAGTTATGATAACAACGTAGGCCTAATTTTTTTTCCCATCGGCTTATTAGGATTGAAAACTAACTGTGTATGTTCTAAGGTGAGCATTAAAATTTTTGAATAGCTGTAAAAAGAGAAATGGTTTGCTCTTAAGTGATCATTTGCGTGGTGTGGTTCTACGATGTATTATTTGCTGTTATAGGCTATTCATGGTAAAGTCAGTGCTTTTGAAAGCCCTGCATAGTTTACACGGTCATTTCATTGTGTATTCTTATGCCTCATCAACATAAAAATGATCATACGATATGTTTAGATAAGATGTTCACAAGTCCACTGTATTTACTCAGTACATAAAAAACAACATGTAATAACAAACAACAACACATAACAACCAAATTGTAATAACTAAGAACAATAAGTACTTTGAAGTGACGTGCGTCATTTTATTCCTGTAGAAAGTTACAAAATTCTTTATCCTGGTGATATTCATGGAAATACTTGTGGACGTATCCAAATTCCCACGTAAATGGTGTATGCCATATTTAACAAATGTCTTTAAAATTAATACAGTAGCATTAATGCTAGGTACAAGCAAATAGCTGCACTGCCGTGACAGTACGACTGAGGAAATATGGTTCAACAGAAGGAACGGAAAATTTTACTGTGCCAAAAGTAAGGCGAACTAAATTTCCTAATTGGAACTACTTCCCCTAAGTCACTGTCAATTTTACCGTGAGTTTTGCGTCGGTGCTTACTGTACTTCAAAATGTTTGCTATTACGGGCAGCAATTTTTAATCTTATAACAGATTTGATAGTATTTTTGTTTTGAAATGATCTAAATATGCAAACAGTGACAAGCATTTAATACAAGCTGTACCTGCTCAAAATATCTTCAAGAAATTTTGTATTATGAAATGTTATCCTTCCGTAGAAGTGATGGTCCCTTGACAAACTGCGTTACACTTTGTTTTTGTATAATAAAACAAGTTATAGATTTTGACGAATTATTTTGGCAGATTTCGGCTGATCTTTTATTATTTTTCTTTTTTCATTCAAAATACGTTCCGGGTTACGTATTGGCATTGAATGTGTGTGTCGAGAGTTCACAAATTCTGGCAACAGACATTCCATGTAGAATGAAGTTAACTTTTTTTAACATTTATTTTGCCCAGAAATCGTCATCTAGCTGTATACTTTCGTAATACACAAATGGTGGATTGGGTGTCCACGCAGCAAACAAGCAGAACAACCTTTGGGTAACATGCAGCTGGCCTTGAACTTCATAATAATATTTATGGCACTTGTTTACCCTCGCAATTTTCTTATATTTTCCAACTTTTTCAGAACGTCACCTTCCGTTGCAGAGTAGCAGATTCAGGGCTCAACAATTCTGCGGACGCCGGACATTTGACTTCCACGATTCCATCACGTGTTGCACCGAAACACGGTATTTCAGGAGTAATAAAAAAACCCACATTTTCGAATTTTTACATGTGCAGCTTCTTCCAGTGCTTCAATAGCTCTGTGCTCATTTTATTTCGGGTATTTCACAGCTGATGTGTGTTGAAGATCAGTGTGGAGGATATTTGTTACTAAACCTACACAGCTGGTATAATCCATTCACGGTATCTTCGATACTTTTGAAAAGAACCTTTGAAAAATCACCCTAGGAGTTACATGTTCAATTGGTTATAAAAAAATTGTATATGGAAAAAGGTTTTGTCTTGCTTTTAGCACTAAGCACTATATAAATTGGTTGTTTTAAGTTTTAAGTATATTTTTTTCAATAAATTATAATAATTTGTTAAAATTCTGTACGAATTAACAACGGATTTTGAAGGGACATGTTGGTTATAGCTGAAAAGAAATAGTTCGTGGGTTAAATATTAATATGTATAAATTTAATGCCGTAATTGTAAAGTTAATATTCATAAACTAGATATTTACATTTTCACGTAGCACTCATGGGTAAAGATTTCACTGTTATTAATTGAAATTAAATAAATTTCAGTGTCTGTCCAGCGGACTCATACACTCCATCTTGTCCGTTTGGGCACGTTTTTTTCAGAAGTATAACCACGCCATATTGGATATTGGAGACGCTGAATTGTGGTTATAAAACTAACGTAACACATTCTTTCTACTTATAAGATAATTCTAGGTTAAGATGTAATTTTAGTATTAGCGTTGTTATTTCTGCACTTTATCAAATAAACGTGCAAAATATAGAAAGGCATTTGAATATTTCCGTTACGTAATTCCCTTCGCAATCCTTAACAGAAAAACATATTTTAAAAGAATGAAAAGGAATCGAATTTTGGTCAATAACTGATAATCGATTATTTTCGAAAGCTTTTTGTGAAGCGTAAGAGATAGCAGCACAGTAGCGTTTGCTTACACGTCTTTCTATTATATCGTCTTTGCGCCGCAGGTAGTGTTGTTTTGATGTTGTGGCAGTGAAGAAGTGCGACAGTTTCTTAATGGAAAAGCGATGTACCTACACCGCAGGTTTAAAAATGAAAGTGATTTTGTTCTCTGAAGAGTTTGGAAATCGAGCCGCGGGCCGTGAATTCGTAGTAAATGAAATTTTAGTGCGGGGCTGGATGAATTTTTCTCACTTATAAGTCGCACCCCGAGTGCGACTTATATGTGTAAAAGTACGGTACCATTTATCACAGTGAAATCTTTAACCTGAATGCTACTTCTTAAAGTTTATTATGTAAAATTTAACTTTTTCCTTACACCAAATATGTAAATAAATATTATTACAATAAGTAAACTTTAATTAAATTATATAATTAACAGTTCCGATATATACTTCAATCTACCTTTTTGTATGTATTACAATATTTTGCTAAATTGATTAGCATTTGTTTTAGACATTTGGAGAATTTTATTAAAGTATATGACAGTTAAGATTACGGCATTGTTTCTCTTCAAAAATAAATTTTGGGAGTTCCCACATGGACACTGTTAATAAAATATTTGACAGTTCCCACAAGGCACTGTTTATTTACAAAATATTTGAGAGTACCCACATGTCACTGTTTTTGTTTGCAAAACGTTTGACAGGTGTCACATGGCAATGTTTTGATTACATACTGCGGAAGGATACGTAATCAGGTCCCTGAAAGTAGATCTTTAGCAGGGTTTCAGAAAATCTTGAAGTTACCGTGAATACATTATAGATGGAAGTCTTCTACAAACATCGCCAAAATTTGATACTGTTAGTCGCTTCCGTCTTTCTTCAATCCACTGGCCAGTATACAAAAGGTCCCTGGTTTGTATTTCAATTTCATGCACAGATTCGTTGCTTTTTTTGAAGGCTTTCCACTAACTCATTACACAGAACAACGAAATCATCTGCAGGTAAATCTGGTTTTTGTGTCTTAGCTCCATAATTAAGATCAATGTTTTTTTTTTTTTACTAGAAAACAGTTTATTTGGTTTTAGAGATGGCTTTCCACCTATATTATATCGCTTTATTCTAGCTACTTACTTTTTTTCGTCTTCTTTGAGCTTCTAATCTTTTTTGTAAATGTACCTAAACTTTTACCACATACTTTTCTAATGAAATTTATAGTGTACAGTTTGAGAATTGTAGGCAACCACCACCGCCGCGGCGCATCGCGCTTGATAAGATCTACGTTTCGTGTAGTTGATGCGCTTGGCACCCGTCTTCTTCGCCACTGCAGAGTTGTAATGCTCAACGCAATTGTTGTCAACGTTGTAAAGTAAACTGCGGCTATGCCTGCTCAAGTTACCTGCCAAAGATTGCATTTTTTGGTACAGGCCATGCTCATTAAGAAGCAGAATAATATCTTTCACCTTCTTTTGCACAGGCACAGGAGTATGAAGCACATCGTTGATGGTGACTAAAAACATGATCAACACTATTTATGATGTCATTTCGCAGGTTCGCTATACGTTCATGCGTAGCCAGCTCTTCGTTCATTCTGTGTTCAGCAGCTTTTACAACAGCACCACGCAACTGTAAGCTTTTGGCATGTATTTGTTTCCTCAGATGAAATGGGCCATTTTTTCCAGTTGTCCAGATGTCTTTTAACTTGTTGCAGTAATTACGCAAAAGGTGATTTCGACATTCCAGTTTATCGACAGTTAAGTTTCTGTACAGTCATGCTTCAAGTAGGCCTTTGTAGACACTACTATCACCATCGGCTATCAGAGTTCTATACCAAAAACTATAAGTTTCTTCATTTCTGCAAGAGCCTTCTACGATAATGCCAGGTTACATACTGGATGCATTTTGTTTTTTTACTCCAATTCTTGCAACATGTGCTCAATGGCTGTTCCTTCCCTTGTTTCTGTGCTTGATCACACACAGTGCAGCACTTATTTCGTACGCCAATGAACAAAACCTTTTTCGTCTTGTAACCAACAATTGCAGCCTGAAATAGAAGTATATTAATTATACAAACCAGTCGTATAACTTATGGAGTTCCATAAACTTACAGTTTCACTCGTGTGGGACATAAGAAATGTGTGCATATATGTAGGAGTTGGAACATACATACACACGCGCACACAAACACACACACCTACATTTGTCACCACGCTTGATATGTCTTACTATAAAAAAATATGCAATTTAGTTAAAGGAGCTAGTGCTCTAGCCGAATATTGCGTACATTGCATTTCACTTAACTTCAGTCAATTTTGACAGACAGTGTGACCAACCTACACAGCATGTGAACAGTAAATGCTGTAATTTGCAAAGTATTACGTCAGTTGATGGTTGTATCAAGATATATGTTATGTTGAATATTTTGCGATGATTATGGGGAATAATAGTACTCTGAATTGTAAATTATAACTTTGGAATTGAATGGCAATTATAACACTTATATTTAAAGTAAGTTTTTCGAGTAATGCGCAATAATTTTGGACTGTATACCATCTACCTTAAAAATATTTTAAGAAATTGGAATAGATAATGAGTACATCACGGTTATGTGAAAAGTTTCCAACCCGACAAATGTCATTAAGCTATCTTGCGTCATGTTTGAGAGAGTACCTTGCTGGTGTTGTCGAAATATTATATTGACAGTTAATTATTTTGATATTTGCACATGCCAACAAACGTAGTTCCATGTTGGTGCCTGTCTAGTGCTCCTTACCGAATGAAATGTATTATCGGCATATGTTAATTGGCTGACTGTTCCATGGTCCGCCATTTTCCTTAACCGTGTGCCATGAAGCACGAGCGGCTATGTACGTATTTACGTTCTGACGTTTAATTTTGTTGGTTGGATTTTGTTGTGTTGTATTAATTCAATGAGTCTGCAAATAAATGATTTCGTATCAGTTGTAGACACGAGTAATTTTAGTGATGCTGTCGTCTAAGGATTGCCATAGGGCAACACTTGTTCAGGAATTACGATTAGGAATTATAAACTGTAAGTTATTGTGTTTTGTAAATAATATATTTCGAAACGGTTGTTAGAATTGTTTTATTTACGTAGTCTAAACCACTCTTTTTACACGAGTTTATTATATTGAAATTCCAAGGATTTTTATTCGTATGTTTAACCTCGCTTAAAATATAAACAATGAGTATTTCTTGCATCGGTACGAACATCAACATATTTGTCGTTTTTTTTCCCTTGCGGTAAGTTTTGAAATGCACGTGGCCTTTAAAAAACACCCTTCTGCCCTTATTTATTACACTGAAAATCCAATTTTTATGTATAAGGTTAATTTCGCTTAAGTGGTTTACAGTGTGTATTTCTTGCATATGTAAGAACGATACGAACAGCGACATACTGATCGTTTTTTCTTCTTTTGGTAAAGTTTAAACTTTCCAAGTTGTAGTAATTTGAATATTTCCGTACGAGCAAAATGGTCCACTGCTCCATCAGCAATATGCGATTCATATTGCTATTGCATCTCAAGAAGAGCCGCAAAACAATGCCGTCTTGTGAAAGACAAACTAGAGTACCCCGCCCGCACCGAAAATAAAATAAACAGAACCCTAACTGTGTTACTGGGCCATAACGAAAATAAAACTGACGGAAATGACATCACAGCTATAATACCCTACATTGTGTTACAGCGTTTATTCACAAATATTGATTTCTTCATTGACAGAGTAGCTGTGGGAGGGATACATTGTGGCTGCGCTATTTTCCTAGAACTGTCAAAATTTACTAAAGTTATATGGAACGGAGAATAGCTCTGTAATCGCTTAGGTATGATCCTGGGGTCGGAGAGCTGGAAACACTCCGTCTTTTTATAACATATGCGCCATTGTTATCTGCAAGAGAACAAAAAAATGAGACGTATTTTACACTCATAAAGGGAACGAGCGATGTGACTTGTTTAGTTTTTTTTCTCGCACTAGTCACAAACGTGAGGGAACGATTATAGAACTACTTCGTGTCGAGCCAGAGAACTAGCTCCTAAAACGTACACAATTCTTATAAAGGCTGGCCCCTTCTATAGTCTCCTTTATATTCAATAATAGTATGTACACTAGCAAAGTTGCTGAGTATTTATATCTACTGTTATACTAATAAACTTTTATTTATTATTTTCTTCAGGTACTGGCTCACAAAATTTTACAAAATTTCAAAAAACTAATTTACTAATATTAGGATTTCATAAAACATGACGCCCGATTTAAGTTTAATTTTTGCTGATCGCAGTGCCAATACACTATACGGAAAAAAATTATTTAAATTAATTTAGTAGTATCAACTATTCTCACATCCATTTACAAATTTTTTTTAGCCTACCTATTTTGTTTTGTCAGGAGATGCAAATGTTTAAATTTTCGAAACTAATAAGGTCCATGTTACAACATATATACGACAAGCGTGTGCGCGTGACAAAGAAAAGGGCAAGAAGGAAATGATGGGAAAGTTGGGGTGGTGCGTTAGCAGATACTGTTAGCACTAGGCAGTCATATGTTCGTCACAGCGAGAATGAACCTGCCCCCTTACACGAGGGAAGCTATAGCTTGTCACATTCTGTTTCATTTATAGCTTGGGCTCTAAAACGTTCAATGATGGCGCACAATCACAACGTATGCAAACAAAAAATAAAAATATAAGAAAACAAGTATTGTTTTATTGCATGCTAAAAACGAGGCGTGGTGCAAAGATGTCATTAAGCTTATTAACTTACCACACCAGAGAGAGAAGAGAAATTGGCTCTGTAAGACCTCTTTGACCAGGACCCATCTGCGACAACTGCGATGAGAGGAAGACCGTCTGCATCCACTTAACCGGCTTCTACTGCTAGCCTAGCTTCTTCTTCAGCAGCTATTTTCATTTCATCCAGCGACGTAGCAAATAAACCCCTACACACAGTATCATGATACTTTCTGTATGTTCGACTGCTCATGTCTAGCATGTTTAAAGCAGCTGTTATTTATTCCAGTTGGCTCAACCCACCCCCAACACTTAGTACGCCACAAACAGCAGCAGCATTAGCATCCATTCTCGGTGTATCAGTTGGNTGCTCATGCTTGGCATGTTTAAAGCAGCTGTCATTTCTTCCAGTGGGCTCAACCCACCCCCAACACTTAGTACGCCACAAACAGCAGCAGCATTAGCATCCATTCTCGATGTATCAGTTGGATCTTCTGTGGAAATTACTTTCTCTATATTAAACGTGTTACATTTAAAATAAAGACTGCTTCAGAGACCTTGTCTTGATTCACGAACAAGTAACATTTTTTTTTCAATGAGCATTTAAATGGACCCTGTTATAGCATTTCACTGAGCTCCTTAAAAAAATACACGATATCCACTATTCGCCAACCAGTCACTTCTGTTATATTATTTACGAAGTTCCTATGCGTGTTATTAATTTGTCCATGTCCACAATCCATTTCAACGTTGCTACTTGGTACGGTGAAATTGTTTTCTGGCAATAAGCATTATTTGCTAACTTCTTGCACCTCTTTGTTTTCTCTCCATCTCTTTAAATGCAAGGCATTTCTTTTCTTCCTTGGTTCCGAGAGATGTTTACTTACGTTTTTCTACACCATTTTGAAATTCAAAGAGATTTCGCATAATTTACGTTTCTATACCATTCATGTGCACGCACGCACACAATAACGCACTTCTCTAAACACCGTGCATTAATATAGATTAATAAAATATTGTTGAAAAATTCAAACTTAGTTTACGTTGTGATTGCAGTTCGGTCGTATTATGGTGTTCGATTTATTACAAAGTTCATATTTCAACGAGAGGCAGTGTACGAACGCTGTCACCCCCTGCTGAGCATCCTTTTAACAATGAGCAGATATGGCCTTTGAGCCCAGGATAAAAGTGTTCTATCTCCTTGCACGATTTTATTACAAAATAGTTTCTTTTTTTGCATTTTTCAGAAGTACCTTACACGTCAGGTACAATATCATAACACATTTCGAGGCAGAAAACATTAAAGATGCTGCATAGAAGAGCCAAAGACTATTTTGGTCCGGTATTTAAGCTACACAGTGTCCAGTTCATTTGTGGTAGTGTTTTTTTTAAATCATTAATTTTCCTTTTAATAAAATCGCACTTCAAGTATTACATAACACTTATTATTTGCACCATTATTTGATAAATACCTTTGATTTGATACTGAATTTCAGGCGGTGATATATATGGTTTCGCCAAAAAACTCAATAATAGATTAACATTACAGTAAATGAAGTTAATGCGCGTTGCGTACTTACGCCTGCAGATGTAAAGAACACTCTTAAGTTGGCCGCCTTGTTGAAGGAATTTTGCATGTCTGAGGCCTAAAAGCGTGGGAGCGCTAGGGGCGACCGAGACATGCGCATCAACTCTCTCATCGCCTCTATGCACAAAGCACTGAACTGACGTGCAGTCATGCCGTCGATAACGCACCTCTGAGACTCAGTGGAGATTCTGCCATTTTATGACGTAATAATAAAAATTAAGGTTTGATGCACGTTCCTGTTTCTTTTTTAATGTTTCGTACCGAAATGTTCATACCTAATAATGACCGTGAAAGCACCCGTTTGAGCCATTTTCACTTTTACAAAAACATGCTTTAGAGAAAAATAGAGGAACTGAAAAACGTATACAGAAGCGTAACGTTTCTTAAATGCAAATCGTAAGCAGACCTCACTCAGACACATTAGACGGTTTTTTAATAAAATGTTTTCTGCTAGAGCTCTGCACACCGTTTGGCGGCTTACCCAGGCGGCCACCTTAATACAAACACACTGCTGCCGCGCACGGTGACGTCACAACAATCCTCGATCTTCAATCCCATCCCATTGGACCTGCAGGACCTTTTTTTTTTACACTAGCTTTGCTTCAATTTTTTTGTAACTGGTTTGATTTTATTTTATTTGTGTGTTGCCAAAACAGTACGACATGTTGACATGTAGACGCGATGAAATCTAATATCTAGTGACAATGTTGGATAGTGTTTGGCACAAATATTATATTATACTTTGTGTAGTGGACCATGCATTTGTGTGCACATGCAATAATTTACCTCGGCAGAATTTCTTTCGTGCCATAGTTATTTTCAGTTCGCAGGTTCTGGTTTCTGTTATTTCATGTAATATTCATTTATATACACGCTGTAAAGGAAATTACGGTCTAACGAAACGAGGGCGATATTTGTGGTTCGAAGTGATGACGTTTGTGGTCTACTGCTGGAAACGCTAGAGGCGAGCAACGTTTCGCATAGTGTTGTTNTGTGGTTCGAAGTGATGACGTTTGTGGTCTACTGCTGGAAACGCTAGAGGCGAGCAACGTTTCGCATAGTGTTGTTATTCCTGTGGTACCATGCCATTTCACGAATGCTCTATTGTGAGGGATGGGTTTGTTTTGTTGCCGAGTACTTGATGATCATGTGTTGAGGCTTTAACGATCTGTACAAGGTCGGAGAAGTTGCCACGAGTTTGCGACGGGCGACTTTGTTACACAACCTCCTGATGATGTACCGCCGAACTCTTTGTAAGGCAGACACTTGGAAGTTCTCCGAGGTTTGTGGCAGTTGCGAATGTTTCTACTGTAGGTTGTCTACGTTTAATTAAGAATTTCAGAAATCAACGTTTGGAAAATTTCTCTGCTCCTACTTGCACATATATTAACGGCCACAAAGACCGGCATGCGCCCAGTGAATTTGACTACGACGAAGGAAAAAAAGTTCCAGGTCTTAAAGAAAAGTCGAATTTAAAGCTTTAGGTAAACATTCGTGAATACTGAAATGATTGCCTTTTCTTTGCGTTCTCTTAATACACATAAGTGTAAGAATCAGCCAATTAGTCAAGTTTCAGTTTTCTAATAATTAAACAGTTTCACTTAACAGAAGCATGAATAAAGTCATCACACCCATGGCAATGTTGATTTTACCTAAAGTGGAAGAGTAGACACTGTGCATACACGTTAACCTTAAGCGGGGCTTTCAAAAGTGCTCAATTTACCGCCAACGAGCCTATGCGAAATTTTCTGACTGCGCTGGACTCGCGTAAACTTTGTCATCTTCTATTGGTGCACAGTGCTGGCCTTTTGTCGACGCAAATATTGTTTTCGTCCATAAGTATTACACGGGTGGTTATGTACCACTGAGCGCACTCGCGACTTCTGTTACATCGGCACACACATTGTGTAAACTATGATAAGCTACTTAAGAAACACTCCTCAAAAACTTTGGCCCATTACGAGAAAGAATATGGGAAGCAACAAAATTAAAATTACCTTTACATCCCAATTCATCCTAAAATTTTGCACTAAGTTAAAAATCGTATTTTTAAATGGGAAATATTATTCTTTAATTAAATAATAAATGCTGAATGTAGTGTAATACTGTATACAAATGTAAAATGCACAGTGTTTAAGACTTAACGACTGGAGTTCGTATCAAGAAAAAATTACTTGACCATGCCGGGAACGTAAAAATTTAGACGTATTCATGCAAAAGCAACGGCCGTGTCCCCGACACAGCCACACCCCGTGTTTTTTCTATTCACTTCACAAATGTTCGTGCCCATTGTGTTTTACAGCCTTTTGTCACATTATTGTTTCTTAGCTCGTTGGCTTGATTATTCTCAAGATCACATTATGTTATTTGCCGTGGTACTTGACTGTGGTTACCTGAGCTCTCATGAGTACTATCATATTATCGGCACGCAANCATTATGTTATTTGCCGTGGTACTTGACTGTGGTTACCTGAGCTCTCATGAGTACTATCATATTATCGGCACGCAAGTGTTCTTCAGCTGCCGTCATCCAGGAAACAGGAATCACTGAGAAGATTTGCCAGAATTCATTACGCTCTCAAATTACAATAGTTTGTTTACCAACATGACCATACATGTTGTGTATGCGCTCGTGGATTATATGTAAAATAAAAATGGAAGGTATCTAATTTGTGTTTTAAAGTCACTCGGTTATCAGCATAGTATAGTTACAAAAATAGTATTAAGACTGCATCCATGAATACTATGAAATCAGATCTATTCCAAGAACGTTTTTTAATGTAGCTTCTCAACCTACAATAGCTAATGCCGCATACACATGGTCGTTCCTGACTTGATATGGCGCTTTTCATGCCGAAAGTGTAAATATGGGCTCGTCAGGATTCACAAAATGAGTGTCGTGCATATTGCCACTTCTTGCATCTTGAACGCAGATTTCATGTTCAGGAAAATTATTTCAAAATGAATTTGGTATTGTAGCACAATTTTTGTGTTTTTATTGCTGCGTATGCAGAAACGTGCAGCAGTGATTATTATGCTGTTGAAACTGGACAATAAGTTAAAATAATGCCGTTTTGGTCGAAACAATTTCTGCAAGAAAGATACCAATGTTACATGTGAATTTCTAATGGGAACTTAAAAACCGTGGACTCTTGATTTAATANACCCCCCACGTAAAATTTCCACTAAAATAAACAATTTTCAGAAAAGCGTTTTCAAACTGAACCTTTTTTTTTACCGTTTACATAGCTCATAACCATTTACATAACGATGGCTTAGAATGAAAACCCCGTATATTATTTGTTTTGGCAGAAATAGTATTTTTGATAATACAGGTTGGAAAACGTATTAATAAAAGGTACACACTTTTTTTTATTTGGTGCGCTAAAAATGGGAGATACAAGGTTTCTAACCAACAATATCAATAAATCATTTTCGCCAGAAATCTGAGATACGAAGTTTTCATTCTAAGTCATCGATGATTGGAAGATATGGTAAAATGAGTAACAAATGATGACACAGAAACAAACAACGGGATGGCTATATACGCTTCGGCTGGAGCTACACCATGTTGGTTGCAAAAAGCTTTATGTAAATGAATGCTACCTGCTTCCTGCTCTGCATCACTTCCCTTGTACTCCCTTGTACTGCTCCGCTTGAGCGAGCGAATCAGTGTGTCAAGGGCGAGCGGTAACCCAAGGAGTACGCTGAGATTTACAAAGGCATGCCACTACCGCCGCGAAAAGCGTGTCGGAATTCATGCGCACCCGTCCTTGAGTGGATTGAATTTATGAGGTTATCGTTGCAAGAATGATTTGGTCATCTCCCTATACTTTTCCAGCGAGACTGGAAGTGCGGGGATCCTTCTAGATCGAGCCGCGAAGAATCTCCGAAATGACGTTTTGAAGTTTGAAGTAGTCTACGGCCTTGGGAGCCAGGTGTGTGAAGACAGCGAAGTGAGCCAGTGGAGGGACGAGTGGAGGCGATAGTGACTAGCGGGAATGAAGTATGTGGACTACGAGCATCGGTACAGTGAAAAATGAGACTGACGGGCGGGACTATTGAATTCGATGCCTAAGTGACAGACATTTTGAATTATGAAAACGGACAGATTTAATGTGTGTAAATAATGAGTGTGAATTAAATTATTGTAAACAATATATAGGCTGTGATAAAGACTTAAATTAAAATTGAGATCAGCATTACATATTGCGCTTACTGAGAATAACAAGAGTAACAGGGGTGATAGGTATTTAAATGTTGAAGACAATAGCTGTGTGAATATTCATAGCATTATAAATAAATTAAAAAGCAGATTTAGTTATCTTATTTTTATTAAGATCTCCATCCTTCGCGAATTTGGATACGCCCCTGGCATCTTGAAACACTGGTGTCAGAATTGGGATGAATGGATTTATTAATTTGTCAATTGCAAATCAAATTATGCAATATGCTAGTAATTAGTGAGTGAATAAATTTGGGCGGCTCTTAACAGCGAGGTCTTGAGAGCCGATGAGGGTGATTGAAGTGAGTATGTAGTAGCGCTGGAATGAAAGGCAGGAAAACGGGGATCCCCGAGAAAACCCGCCGACCAACTGCATCGTCCGGCACGATCCCTACATGCGAAAATCCGGGGGTGACCCGGCCGAGGATTGAACCCGGTTCGCCTTGGTGGGAGGCGAGATCGGTTCTTCAAAAAGTCATTCTTCTCGTGTTGCCGCGCATTACAACTTTTGCTGAAGGACTTGGCACACTTACAGCACTGTTTTACATGTAATTTGTCGGCAGTCGTTAGAGGTTTGCATGCAGTCGTATATTACATACACTATTTCGCATCGTCAGGGGCTTGCATCGTTTTCAAACATACATTAATTCATGCGCTTTACTCCTGCACGCTGACTCTTGCACGCTGACTCCTGCACGCTGTTGCTGATTTGCTGGTTTAAAAAGAACTTAACCTATGATACATGAATGTATTCATTTATATATAAAGATAATTCATCGCGTTCATCAAAAGTGTCGGGTATCAGTCATTTTTCATATGTCGCATGGCCGATACTGTTTTATAAGCTATTGCCCGACGAATCCTCGAGGTAAACGAACAGTCGCTGGATAACTCGCCATCGATGTTGCTCACTCGCGAGAATGCCCATGACAGTCAATGTAGCACCATCCGATCGGGACAAGAACCAACGATACACACACTCACCAACATCTTCGATGCCCAGAAGCAAGTCGCCCCTTTGCGATGCATTTTGCAAAACTTTTTCCCGAACCATTTATCCATTGTAAGAACTTAATCTCTAATCACGTCACGAAACACATTGCGAATTATCCATCTGATTGGAGGAACATTCCAGGCACTCCTCTTTTAAAGAGCTCGTCTTATTCTCCCACAAGGCCTTCTGCCATACATTTCAAATAAAAAATATGTGAGCACTCTGCGATAACTCAAATAATCGTTCGCGCCAGAATAATACAAGCAGGCACTATTATAGGAGGGTTATTCGGAAAGTAAGGTCCGACTCTCCGTAGCTAATCGAATGACGCGCGAACATTGTAAAGCGCATGCGCACCGGCATGCCTTGCTCGTCAAACGACTCCATTTGCATTGGTAGTGTTGCAGTGTGCTGTTTACAGTGTCAGTTCAAAATGTTTGAACCAATTGATCAGCCTGCTGACTGTGAAATACGGTCAGTGATTCGGTTTTTGACAGCAAAGAACGTTTCAGCAGCGGAAGTTCATCGACAGATAAGGCAAGTGTATGGCCCCAATGCGATGAGTGACAGCAAAGTGCGTAAGTGGGCAAGAGCTTTCAAGGACAGACTGGAAAATAAATGTCCATGATGAACCACGATCAGGCCGACCATCAGTGATCACAGAAGATTTGGTCAAAGCCGTGGACAAAAAGATTCGTGAAGACAGGCGATTCACAATTTCAACTTTAGCATTGGAATTTCCGAATGTGGTTAAAACAACTTTGCACAAAATTGTCTCTGAAAATTTGCAATTTCACAAATTGTGCGCACGTTGGGTTCCCAGGCTGCTTACTTGGGAACCCCAAATTAAAATAATGGCTTGTGCTCTTGATTTTTTGGACCGATATCATAAGGAAGGTGATCAATTGTCACAGGGGACGAGACGTGAAAGAAGGAGTTACTGACTGGTTATCCTCACAGGCGGCAGACGTCTATGATTCAGGCATACAAAAGCTTGTAGTACGTTATGACAAATGTTTAAACAAGTATGGAAACTATGTAGAAAAACGGAGAAACGTGTAAGGAATTAAATAAAAAGGTTTTTTTAAAACCTCTGTGATGGTTTAAGTTTTATACGAAATCAGACCTTACTNGTGTAAGGAATTAAATAAAAAGGTTTTTTTAAAACCTCTGTGATGGTTTAAGTTTTATACGAAATCAGACCTTACTTTCCGAATAACCCATATATATGTGGGTTTTTATATAATATAGGAATATACATAATCACGTACTGAATAAATTTAAAAAATTTTTATTTCTTTATATATCTATGCATGTATATTTATATATGTATATACACACTAACAATTATATTAAAATAATAAACCAGCAAATCAGTAACATCTTTGCACTAGTCAGTCTTCAGGAGTCAGTCTGCAGAAGTAAATAGTATGAATTCATCTATTCTTAAAGACTATGCAAGCCACTGAAGATGTGAAATCGTGTATGTCATGTACCACTATATGCATACCTTCGCTGACTGCCCAAAAATTACATGGAAAACAATGATGTCAGTGTGCCAAGTCCTCAGTAAAAGTTACAATGTGTGGCAAAATGAGAAGAGTGACTGTTTGAAGAATCCATTTCGTGTGATTTTTAGCTGCAAAAACTGTCCTAGGCAGTTCACTGGACGCGATAACTTAAATAAACACATCAAGGCTGGTAAATGTAGTGTTTTTTCGCCCACTGAGAAACAGTGTGTGACGACTTCGTTACCTCAAGTTAATACATTACATAAAATGTTTGCAGACGACGAAGGAACTCTCATGATAAAGCATTATGACATTGGTCCCATGTAGTTTGTGCAATGTAATTCATTTAAAGAGCATGCCGAGATTTGCAAGGATTGATCTACTGGGAGTCAGCAAGGGTTGTCGGTAATATCTCTTGCTACATCGATGGGTACCGATTCTATAGGCGATTATGATGAGACAGTTAATGCTAAAGACGGAATGAGTGATGTAGAGTAGGTTTGCGCATAATGTACACTTGCAAGACGTTGGCGTGAAGTCGACGAACTTCAAAATAAACTGTCGTCGGCTCTAAATACTGATGAGCGTACAACTCCTGCTGCAAAGAAAAGCAAATACACTACTGAGGATGAAACAGGAAGTGAAGACGATCATGAAGACAGCATAGATGAAAATAAATATGAAGACAGTGATAGTGCTGAAGACGACAATTGCGATTTTCTCAATGCACGGACACACCCCTCCAACACATTTGCTGCAACAAGGGACATGAAGACAGAATATGCCGAGAATACTGGCTACCTATTTCTCGAGGACCCGAATGAAATTGTTGATAGTCTTAAGATTACAGTAGAGGAACACTCTGAATCATACACAGCAAATTCACAAGGCAGAATGGAACGAAGCAGGTGCGTTTCTGTCTTATATCAGATTTTTGGAACTATTTTCCTGGCATCCCTTCGTGGACAATATATACAAAGTTAGTCACGCAACGACCAATTGGGAATAATGGTGGGGGGCATGCCATGGTGCTGCATTGTTAAATACAAAATCCAAGTTGTGCATCGGCCAATGGCGAANGAATAATGGTGGGGGGCATGCCATGGTGCTGCATTGTTAAATACAAAATCCAAGTTGTGCATCGGCCAATGGCGAAAAATGGTGGGAGCCTGCTGTAATTCTAGGCACTCTTAGAGCAAAGTGCAAACGCAGTTTACTCAGGAAGTGATTAAATATACCGAGGGACCTGGATATACTTTTAAAGAGAGGTTATTAAATAGAATATCCGCGTATTAGCTTTGGAGGTGACACTACATAACTTTATTTTAAAATAGGGGGAATTTATTTTAACCTGCGACCCACATGCACCACAGTTAGCACCGCATGCACCACAATCATGGGTCGTCATGGGTCAGTCTGCCAGTAGTCAGTTGTCTGCTTTAAGTGCGTCCATAAGTTCAAGCTGAGCGAAGATAACACGAGGACGAAATATATTTTCACATTAAAAAATATGCATTCCTGGGCAGGCCAGCGATGATAAGTTAGCAGCTAATGGGTCGGTCAGAAGTTTTTTCAACTCGCCTGGTAGGGTCCTAGCTGGACTAACCATAATGTTAATTGTTTACTAATTAAAGCTAATTTTTTTTCTGTGACAACTTTCATGCGAGGTTTTCTTTTTCCTATAGATTATTACAAAATTGACTTTGGTTTATGGGGCTAAACATTTAATTTTTTTTTACTAAATGTTGTTTTACATTTGATGTGTAATATTCCAAGTGCGAAATATTCCAAGTCTTGTTAGCTAGCGTGTAGCAGATTATGAATGGAAGGTGCAGATACTTTTATACATAATATTTTCCCTGTGCACTGACATTCATTTTGTTTTAAAGAAATTATGTATTATAAGAAATTAATGTGTAAGGAATGTGTGTAACGAGCGCTTTATTTTTCATTCAGCAGTATGTTCTGTCTGTTATTTTTCTTCAATCAGTATTGTAACATGTATATTTTTCCCCAATTGTCGAAACTAGACGCTCCTCTCAGTGTGTCCTTGTGTATTATCGAATGGGTTAAGGTTAAAAGTGTTTTTCTTTTTTTTTTCAGCGTATTAAAGTTTGTATGATAAAATAAGTACGCATTCATGAATTATTTTTGCAACTTATTAAAATTTTACATGACAAATTAATATGCAATCTGTCTCTGTTGGAATAATATATTTAACGTAGCTAGCATGAAGCCTCTGTGGTCGAGCGAGCTGCGAGCTCCTTCCCAGATTCCATGCGACCACGTGCCTTCGTGTTAGAGGAAGAGCAAAGTACAACTTACGGCTGCCAACTCGTGAAAACTGCACGTGGTACCAACCCACACCTGCCGTCGCTGCTGGCGCTAAAACGACACGTCGTACATATGCAAAACTCCGTCTCCTAAAAAAAAAAATGTTTCGTCATTGACGGCTACGGATTACGTTTCTCGGTGATGCCTCGTGGCCTGATGTACTGGAATATCTTAACTTACTAGTGCGCTCTGTTGGGTGATACAAAAAATAAATGGACAGTAGATATTGCATGGCGTGAAAGGGATTGAACAAACGCGAGTAATTGACCTATTAAATAACCAATAAAATTTTTTACTAGGGTCAGTCATGATGGGACTTACTACATGTATATCTTTACATTTTTTTTTTTTTCATTTTTTCAANTCATTTTTTCAATTTTTTTTTATTTTACATTTTTGGGGGAATTTTAGTTTTTCTGCAATTTTTTAGAAAATTTTTGGAATATTTTGGTTTAAAGGTTACCGGGGTCAAGCTCAAAGGTCAAGGTCACCGATATATAACATTACTGACGAGATGGACACTTGTCAACCTGACGAGGGCCGGTCATGTTGGCAGATTAGTCGATCCATCAGTCATAGAACCCCGGACCTTCTACATGTAAATCTTTAAATATTTTTTTCTTATAATTTTTAATTTTTTTTTTAATTTTTTTTTAATTTTTTTTANCCATCAGTCATAGAACCCCGGACCTTCTACATGTAAATCTTTAAATATTTTTTTCTTATAATTTTTAATTTTTTTTTAAATTTTTTTTTAATTGTTTGAAATTAATGTTTTTTTGCTATTTTTTAATTTTTTTTTGTTTTAAGGTCATTCAAGGTCAAAGACATAAGGTCAAGGTTAGTAAAATGTCACCTGGGTCCAGCATGGCGGTTGTGTGACGTTATAACATGGCGGCTGGCCGGTGCCAGGTGCCAGTTTTGTCCCATTTAAAATACATTGTCACCGGACGCAGATAATTATTCTACTGATGTGGTATGTAATATTAGAATGGTCTTGTTCCTTTTGTGGCTTGTACAAATGTAACGGTAATAAGAGTTCCACATTGCATGACTCAAGCAAGATCATGTAAAATACGTAAAGAATTTCAAGCAGTGATTGGAAGGTATCACTTTACCACTCTTGGGCAGCATGAGAGCTAAGAAGTAAATAAGGTGCTAATGAAGTTCGCTGAAACTTGCTGATGAGATCATGAGAGCACTCAATATTCAGCCATACCTGTTTGCAGCCCGGTATGGATAACTGTGCACTCTGACGGGAACATTATTGCAGTAGAATCCTAATACAAAGTACACAAAAAAAAATTTCGAAATTTTATACTTAATTTTAAAAGTATTTAACACTAAACACGTAGCTAATGAAATCACATTTGCCTGGGATTTGAAAGCTGTGAGATTTTGACTGTATCTTTAAAAACATTGCTTCTGCACATTTTATGTTATTTTGAATTGAATAAGGCAAAAATGAACAAAGAAATTCAGCAAATTACAGTTTTGCATAAACTTAGGATTTGGTATGGGTCCGGCTGAAGTGTAAAATGCTCTGGTGAACCACAAGAGCGCAGGTAAAACCAAACGTTACACTTCAGGTAAACTGAGTAAGACTCAAGATGTGTTATTTACATGTAAAGTGAGAGTTTTCCCATGTTAAATTCATTGGCTTTCAAGAGAGCCTGGTGGTCGAATTATATCAACTGTTTGAAAAGTGCAAGGGTGGTGGGGGAATTCAAAACCCTGTTTTCCACATTCAGTTTATTTTATTGTCACAAGAGCTAAAGACTGATATTAGTGCTTTCCAAATCTCTCCAATACATTTAATTACTATCAGGGTTTTTATTAAGATAGCCGCTACAAAGTAATAATTTAACTTTGTTGCGGTTGAAATGTTTTTAAATATTGTTACAGAGGCTAGCGTAAAAATCGGCGAGTCTATACGAACAGGTCACGTTTCATGCTACCAACATTACTGCAGGTGGAAAATTAGTTGATATGTGCTTGCTGTACCTTGTTCAAGTCACAGTGTGGTAATTATCTAGACTAGGGGTTCATGTAAACAACGCATTCCTTCGAATTAATTGTGTTGTATTTTACTTCTACTAGGCCTTTCGGGTTGTAAATATGTGGTAGTATTAAATGTTATGTGGTTACTGCATTAAAAATTTTTTATGTTCACCATTGACAAAACTTATTGTTTATATAAAATGCCACGAAGTGGGTAGAGTGTGTGCTCTTTCGATGTACGCATGCTTACCAAAATTGATGTATATGTTTCTGAAATACGCTGCGTGTTTACCGAAGAAAAAAAAAATTAGGGACTGAATGGTTGTTATCCGTCATTGTTTCCACAAGCCGCCATGTTGTTGCTCTTGACTCTGCCGTTACGGCTTATCAGCATCAGTGTGGAAAATTTCAGGTTATGTCGCTGAGAAGAGTTTTGTTACATTCACTATTTGCATTTTCCTAATTTTACTGTGTGAATAATTGGGATTCACAAATAGAGAATGAATGCGTGGTTGCTTAAGGAACTTGAGTCGGCCTACCAATTTGCATTTAGTTGGGCACATAGAGGCTGTTTTACGGTTATTTAAGCATTTTGACATCAACATTTGAAAAATGTCACAGCCCCTACACGCATACATTTTAACGCGCACACAGGCCGGCAAGCGCAGTGAAGTTGGTTACGACAGAGGGGAAGTAGTTTCATGTCTTGACGTTGAATTAAAAGGGTTGGGTAAACATTTGTGAGTACTGAAATTATTTATGTTGCTCTCTGTTTATATAACTGATATAATTGTATGAATAAGCACATTATAAAATTATTTATTTTAGAAATAATTTCATTGGTTGACTTGAATAATGCATTGATACAGTGATCAAACCCATGGCAATGATAATTTTACATATGGTTGAGAAAGACAGGGTGTGCATACCAAATAGACCTCAAGCATGGCTTTAAAAAGTGCTCACTTTGATGTGAACAGCCTTTAGCGGAATTCATGTTTCATCTTCAGTTTTCCCGACGAAATAATGCATATCCCCCATTTCCTCCTGGCGCCAAGTAAGTGCATGCACCACCAACATTAGCGGGCACAGTAACGTCACTGTTGTTTAAAGGTGTCATTTTCCATAACTTCCGCCCTACTCTCGTTCCACAGCTTGGCCACACAACTGCGGTTTCATGCAAAAATGTGCCCCACTCTGCTTCCTTAAGTGCAAGCATTGCGATTGCCTAGGGATGCTCGCTTCGTATTTTCCTCCCAAACTATTCCATATGTTTCGTCGTACAATTTGTGTGAAATAAATGAAGCAGATAAATTGGTGCAGCCCTTTGGGCTCACGCTCTGAGAAGTTGGATGATGCCGTTTTTTTTCTTCGAGAATTCACAGTTATGTGGCCATTCAATTTTTTTAAAAATTGTTTTATTCATTTTGCATATTTTGTGCCTTTTTTTATGTATTTTACAACACAGTCATCATAGCCCTCCCCTCTACCGCATTTATCTTGTACCTTTTAATGCTCATAATTGACATTACAGTGAGGAATATACTTGTGTATTTAATATCTACGAAATAATCGGGCAAAGTCAAAGGCTGAACTTGTAAACCTTCCATTCTGAAAAATTACATAATTTGCCTGTACATATAGATTACCTCATAAAGCGTAATTATTGCGTACAATTTATTGTACAACGTGTACATTTTTACTGATTTGTACAGAATATGTGACGGAAATGTTAACCACTTAGGTAATTTTAGCCCAAAAAGCATGCACGAAAGAAACTCGTAATTTGCCTCTTATTTTTGTAGTACTCTCCACTGTCAATTGTCTTTAGGCGTTTGACGTGAACCATGCGTCCACGATCTCCCTGTGCCCACTCTGACTGCCGCAGTTCCAACAAATACACCAGCTACACCAGGCCACATCAACTACATCAGGTCAAGAATGTGTAGTGCAGGTCGACAAGAACGTAACTTGCACCTTCTAGTCGACAAGGATTACGCAACTCAAGAGACCGCCCTACTCATTTATTACAAGAGGTAACTCTTTTAATAAATGGGTGTTTACCCCAAAGCCACAGCCGTTGGGCGCACTGGCGATTGGCCATTGCGTCGTCGCAGCTCGCACAGCTAAATACGACGCAACGCACCACCGGATGATGTCAACTGGCTTGTAGGCCGAACCTGAAGTGATAAGTGCCCCAAAGTGTCATCCAGTAGTGTGCAGCATTTTTACAAACATATTAAACAGTGTCACCGCATTCACAACTACAGTGTGGGGTGTGCTATTGTATTAATCACATTATAGCAGGACATTCCACACACCTTTGCCCAGGTGGACTCGTCCATCCCTTCAGGAGACAGCCACCTGACAACACTGTAGCCAGTGAAATACAAACGTGTCATTGCAAGGGAAATGCAAACACTTTTCACAAGAAAATGTAATACTGTAATAATGTTAATTTGTTTAGGAGTAATTATGTTTTCTAAAAAAGAGATTGACTATACAGACCTCCATCATTGTAACATATAATTTAGTGTGGTAACCTGCTCCATAAACTTTACAACTTCAAGCATAACAGACATTTGTTAATAAACGGGGGTGTCACCAATGGGTTTCATTTAATTTATATACTTTTTCACCATTACAATCATATCACAGAGTGCTCATGTTGTGTTACATTATTCGCCATTTGAATTCGGTTCTGGTCACTTGTGATGCAAACAGAGGCCACTCATTCATTTCGTCTCAGCAATCGGACCAGACCGGCGGCGTTGGTCGCCCGCTCCGCGAGCCTCCTCGGTACCATCATTTAGGCTGTAATCACTTCACTGCAATATTAAATTAATAAACAGGAACATTTATTTTAAGTATCGAGGGGGAGAGCCACCCGCCCTCTCACCAGCAAGCTTAACGCAATCGCGTATCAACATATTACCATGTTTATTTCACGCTAAGGTCACCGGCAGGCCGCGGGTGCTGTGCCAATTTTCATGTATTATTCACCTGAAGTCAGAACATTGAATAAACCGCTTTACCAAGTTAACTGTGTCAAATCATTGTAGGGTACTCTACACCCTTTGTAGCATCACCCACAATTGCATAGTATATTTCAGGCGTACGAGATGGCCTAAAGTCTTTTCATTAGGTATAATTAGCACAGCAGAAAGTACGTGATGACATCATCAATAAACTGAATGAGATATCCAGGATACCCTTGGCCGTCGACCGAACGACCCTCATAATTAACTCTCCACTGTGTTATGGTGCCAGGCAATTCAACACTCAACCAGCCCTGGGTAACTTCGACTATGCAACGTTGTATTACAGTTGAAAAAAAATATTAGGTACATATTGTAGGACAGAGTAATGATTATAGATGGGTTATTTCATTCGGCAATAGCAGTTGGAAACAATTTGCTCTAAGACCGACGAGATGAGAAAATTAACATTCAAAACCCAGTAACAACCATATTTACGCAATCATTTTGCATTTCAACCTCTAAAACAAACTTCACAATGTTTAAAAAACGGCCCTTGTTTTATTACCAGTAAATGAAACTCAAAAAACACTAATTCCGCCATCTTTAACCGTATGTCCAACACAGTAAACAGCCCACAATCAGCTATTTTGATGTTGGCCTCACTCTGGAGTGTGTGAAATATATGTCTCGTAGACCCAGATTCAGCTACGCTCGCAATCGGAATTCATTTGTCAAACGAGGTTATATATGTATGTGTGTGTGTGTATATATATATATACACATATATACATATATATATACACTCAGGTGACAAAAGTCATGGGATAGCAATATACAAAAATACAGATGGCAGTAGCATCACTTACTAAATGTATAAATGGGCAGTGCATTGGTTGGGCTTTCATTTGTAGTCAAGTGATTCATGTGAGAATGTTTCTGACCTGATTATGGCCGCATAGCAGGAATTAACAGACTTTGGACGTGGAATGGTAGTTGGTGCTAGACCCATGGGACATTGCATTTCGGAAATGGTTAAGGAATTCAACATTCCGAGAGCCACAGTGTCAAGAGAGTGCCGAGAATACCTAATTTCAGGCAAAATCACCCACCATGGACAACGCAGTGGCCGACCACCTGCACTTAATGACTGAGAACGATGTGTGCGCAGAATGGTCAGTGTTAACAGACAAGCTACACTGCGTGAAATAACCACAGGAATCAATGTGGGACGTACGACGGATGTGTCCGTTAGGACAGTGCGGTGAACTTTGGCTGTACTGGGCTATGCCAGCAGAAGACCGACACGAGTGTCTTTACTAACAGCACTACATCGCCTGCAGCGCCTCTCCTGGGCTCGTGACCATATCGGTTGGACCCTAGAGACTGGAATACCGTTGCTTGGTCAGATGAGTCCCGATTTCAGTTGCTAAGAGCTGATGGTAGGGTTCGAGTGTGGCGCAGACCTCGCGAATCCATGGACCTAAGTTGTCAACAAGGAACTGTGCAAGATGGTGGTGGCTCCATAATGGTGTGGGCTGTTTTTACATGAAATGGACTGGATCCTCTGGTCCAACTGAACCAATCATTGACAGGAAAGGGTTATGTTCAGCTACTTGGAAACCACTTGCAGCCCTTCATGGACTTCATGTACCCAAACAACGATGGCATTTTTATGGGTGACAATGCGCCATGTCACCGGGCCACAACTGTTCGCGATTGGTTTGAAGAACATTCTAAACAATTCCAGCGAATGATTTGGCCACCAAGATCGCCTGACATGAATCTCATCGAACATTTATGGGACATAATCGAGAAGCCAGTTCTGCACAAACTCCTGCACTGGCAACACTTTCGCAATTATGGACGTCTATAGAGGCAGCATGGCTCTATATTTCTGCCGGGGTGTTCCAACGACTTTTTGAACCCATGCCACGTCGAGTTGCTGCACTTCGTCGGGCAAAAGGAGGTCCGGCATGATATTAGGAGGTATCCGTCACTTCAGTGTGTGTGTATATATATATATATATATCGTTGGTAGTAACTGAATATCACTTGACAAGTGACTAACGATAGCGATCCGCTTCCTTAATTAATCATTACTATATCGTCAGCTGAAACAGAGCCCACGATTTCCTAATAGATAAATACTGGCGCACATTTATTGTAGTGTCGCACTAGTGGATATTGAATGTTGAGTTGGTTTAATACGGGTCCGCTAGAGTGCAGAAAGTGG
This sequence comes from Clitarchus hookeri, assembly GCA_002778355.1. NCBI lineage: Eukaryota > Metazoa > Arthropoda > Insecta > Phasmatodea > Phasmatidae > Clitarchus > Clitarchus hookeri. The sequence goes on along the minus strand of NQII01000064.1, from coordinate 1,522,804 downwards.
AGGTAGGAGTAAACAGGAGATGGCATGTTGTGATGTAGGTGAAGCCACCTGGAGATAGGTGGTTTTTCTATGGATGTTCTATACGCCGTCACTGTAGCCCAAAACATTGTGCTTGCGTTAGTATGTCGTTGCGAGAAAGGTTACTTTCGTAGCATTAAGTATTGAACAAAGAGGATGAGAAATAAATAAATGTATATTGCAATTGACTAGTTTAATATTGGTTTCTATTAGTTAAGTAATCAAATGATTCTCATAAAGCTACCGATTGTGAGACCATATACACCCAGTATTCGGTTACGTGTTTAAGATATACACTGAAGAGCCAAAAAAAACTGGTACAACTGCCTAATATCGTGTAGGGCCCCCACGAGCACGCAGAAGTGCCGCAAGACGACGTGGCATGGATTCGACTAATGTCTGAAGGTATGCAGAAGGCAATTCACATCATTAATCCTGCAAGGTAGTCCACAAATCTATAGGAGTGCGAGGCGATGGAGATCTCTTCTTAACAGCACGTTGCAAGGCATCCCAGATATGCTCACTAATTTTCATGTCTGGTGATTTACGTGGCCAATGGAAGAGTCTAAAGTCAGAAGAGTGTTCCTGGAGCTTCTCGGTAGCAACTCTCGACGTGTGGGGTGTCACATTGTCCTGCTGGAATTGTCCACGTCCGTCGGAATGCACAATGGACATGAATGGGTGCAGGTGATCGGACATGATGCTGACGTATCTGTCACCTATCAGAGTCGTATCTAGACATAGCCGGGTTCCATTTCACGCCAACTGCACACGCCCCATACCATGACAGAGCCTCCACCATCTTGAACAGTCCCCTGTTGACATGTAGGGTTCATGGATTCATGAGGATGTCTCCATACACGTACACGTCCATCCGCCCAATACAGTTGGAAACGAGACTCGACATACTAGGCAAAATGTTTCCAGTCATAAACAGTACAATGGTGGTCTTGGCGGGCCCAGGCGAGGCGTAAAGCTTTGTGCCTTGCAGTCAACAACGGTACACGAGAGGGCCTTCAGCTCCGAAAGCCCATATCAATGATAATCCGTTGAATAGTACGCACGTTGGCACTCATTGATGCCCCAGCATTGAAATCTGCGCCAATTTGAGAAAGGGTTGCACGTCTGTCACGTTTAATGATTCTCGTCAGTCGTCGTTTGTCCCGTTCGTTCACGATATTTTTCCGGCCGCAGCGATGTCGAAGATTTGAAGTTTTGCCGGATTCCCAATATTCACAGTACACTCGTGAAATGGTCGTACGCGAAAATTCAAATTTTGTCACTACCTCGGAGATGCTATGTCCCATATCTCGTGCGCTGACTATAACACCGCGTTCAAAGTCACTTAAATCTTGATAACCTGCCATTGTAGCAGCAGTAACCGATCAAGCAACTTTGCCAAACGCTTGTTGTTTTATATAGGAGCTGCAGAGCGCATCGCTTTACTCTGACTGATTCCATACCTCTGTTATTTGCTTACGCACGCCTATACCAGTTTTTTTTGGCTCTCCATTGTAATAACAAGCATGCTAGCGTTGTCGTGTAATAGAGTATGGTTCACGTCCAGTTTTTATAATTACAGCCTTCCTAAAATATACCTACTGTTCCTGCTGGTATCTTGGCGACGTCACGCGTTTTGATGTTGAAGCAAGAAAGAATAAATTTATTGAAATTGTTCAAATTTACAAAAATATGGCATTGGAGTTGATTTTCATGTGTCAGTGGGCAAATGTTATAGGTACATGCAATGTAGGTTGCTAATCAGTAGTGAGTGCATCGAAACAGCGACCAGCAGTCTAGCAGAATTTTTTGAAGGCAAAGTTCACATGTTCTTGAGCCACGAATAAACAATTATTTGCTGGCCTTCTATTTTTAATTCCTAACACCGACAATTATCGAGAGAGTTTTGTTTCCAATATGACGAATGTATATCTATTAATAAAACCTTTAGAGATAATAAACCAAACGCCCTATTATCATGGTAAGATTAATCTGTATGAAAACTTTTTCACCAGTTTTTTAGGTTAGTTTAGGTAGTTTAATTAGATTAGGATACTTTGTTGAACTACAATGGGTGTAAGGTGCATGAACCGCAATTATGTCGACAACAAGCTCACGCGTACTAATCACTGCCAAAGTGGTCCATAGGCACTCTTGTAACAAAACTTCTTTGTTGTTACCTACCAGCTCGTACAATCATTATTTTTAGTGTGAAATTCCCCTCTGGTTACATTTAAAAAATATTCAGTTTCAATATCTCAGAATAACACTGCAGATATTTGACAAACGCCTCTCTAAAAAAATCATTGTCGCTATAAACAGTTTATTCAGCTGAAGCTGCAATGCTGCTTGCAGCAATAACTGTCAGTGCTGCGGCCACACATTTTGTATAAGCGAAAATGAAATTCGATTTACAAGCAACTCGTAATTAAAATTATGCAGTTTAGCTGCATTTATGAAAATGGGACGAAAAAATAGGAAAATAACATTTTTCAGCTCCAAAAAAATGCTGTCACCTTGGTATTTTCTGTCGTCCGTACAAATTAATAAGTCGAGAGATGTACATCTAAGTATATGTGGGACGAGATGTAAATTAAATTTAATGTGAGTGTGTTCAGTCAGAGGAGATCACATTATACTAAATTTGCAAATATTATTTTTAGATTTTTTTTTGTGTTAGTCCTTGGCCATAGATGTAACAGTTGTTAATTATGGTGAGAGATTTGGGAGTCACTTAACAGCTGAGAAATTCAGTGGAGCAGCGATGAAATATAATGGTAGGGGAAAATAGCAGAACCGTGAGAAAACCAACCAGCCAGTGGCAACATCCGTCATGTTTCCCATATTCGAACATCCTCTTCAGGAATAAAATGGTTTTCATAGAAAAACAACTATGCAAAATTTAACCGCTGTTAATGTAGTGAAATAAAATGTACGCAGTTTAAACACACTATTACAAACTACCTGTGTGTGTACACACACACACACACATGCAGATATATATGTACACATACATATACTTGCAGAAAAATATAATATTATCCTGGAGATATATAAACAAGCACTGCGACATTATTAATAAGATGGTAAATAACACAGTGCTCAGATTGCAACTATTTAAACCTATAATACCCCTGTATGTCAAATTCAGTTGTTGTGGACACTACACTCGTTAGTACAACAGGAGAAAACTCCTCGCTTGAACCTGTACATTGAAAAGAGGGGCATAGCAGGGCCAAGAGGGCAGTTCCCTTTGGGCTCAACATGGAGCATATATTGTTTATTTTTTGCACCAGGTTTATCGGTATGTATAAAAACTAGGCATTTGAGTTTTCGTTTGTATTTCATTTGATATTTATAAGAAAGACTGCATTTTTGGGGTGTGCATTTCTCCAGTACATACAGTTAAAAAATATTAATTTGTTACTTATCTTGTATACAATCTATGAAGTATCCTAATATTACTAAATCATTAAACCTCTTTGCAGCAATACCCATAAGGAATGAAGTTAAATTTAGATGGTTTTCACAGCATCAGAAACATATAAGTTTAAAAACTATATCTAATTACTATTTGATAAACTACATGCCTCAGTAATATGAACACCAGGGTTCCCACGCCCCTTGAAAGTCTCTGAAAAGTGCTTGAATTGCATTAAATAAATCAAGAGCCCTTAAAAGTGCTTGAAAATATGTTGAGGTGCTTAAACTACTTAATTTTGAAAGTGTTTATTTACATTGTATTTATTCATCACAAATTAAAACTGGTGTACAGCCATTATATTTACGGGAAAAATTATGGTATGTATGAATAGATTCTATGAAACTTTATGCCTTTTTTATAGTGTACAGTTGTAGATCTGCATGATTGTTCCGTATACAATTATTATCGGCAATTGTGATGCCATACCCGTGTTCTGATAAGACAAATCACTTTCTAGCATAGTCAAACATTTGAGAATTATAGTACACAGACAAGAGGATGTGGGGTTGTGTATGGTGTACGATAACCTCTGATATCATGGAGCTTTTGTACGAGAATTTCGAGAACCTGCGCTAACAAAATTACAAAAAAGAGTGTTAGTTAATAATTATGAACAAAGCTTCTTTTGTGACTGTAACAGATAAATTACTCATCGCCTATCAGATGTAAGAAAATTATTCCTCGATAAATTTACTTCCGTCTGCTCTATCATGCATATTTCTTTGCTTTCGATTTGTCTTGATCCTTGTAATATCCGTTAAAGTAAATTTTGTATCCTTGAAAATTTTGAAAATAGTCCTCGAAAAGGGCTTGAAATTGTTTAGCTAAAAAAAGTGGGAACCCTCGCACACACACCCTTTCTTCGGTACTGCTATATAACAGCTAACTCTGGCATAGCAGATATGTCAATAGAATATTTTCTTTCTGTAAAAGTAAAAATTCTCTTTTAAAAATTCATTACTCATAAACACAATACTAAATTTACCAGACTTAAATATCCTAACCTAGGATTCAAGAGATTTCATACAATATTCGTGCTAACGTAGCCATTATGGCAAAATAACAACATTCCTTAATATACACTGGAGAGCCAAAAAAAAACTGGTATAGGCATGCATATGCAAATAAGAGGTATGGAACCAATCAGAGAAACGCGATGCGGTCGGCAGCACCTATATATAACCTAAAGCGTATGGCAAAGTTGCTTGATCGGTTACTGCTGCTACAATGGCAGGTTATCAAGGTTTAAGGGAGTTTGAACGTGGTGTTATAGTCGGCGCACGAGAGATGGGACATAGCATCTCCCAAGTGGCGATAAAATTTGGATTTTCGCGTACGACCATTTCACGAGTGTACCATGAATATCAGGAATTCGGTAAAACATCAAATCTTCGACATCGCTGCAGCCAGAAAAAGATCGTGAACGAACGGGACAAACGATGACTGACGAGAATCATTAAACGTGACAGACGTGCAACCCTTTCTAAAATTGGCGCAAATTTCAATGCTGGGGCATCAACAAGTGTCAGCGTGCGAACCAATCAACGGACCATCGTTGATATGGACTTTCGGAGCCGAAGGCCCACTCGTGTACCGTTGTTGACTGCACGACACAAAGCTTTACGCCTCGCCTGGGCCCACCAACACCGCCATTGGACTGTTGATGACTGGAAAGACGTTGCCTGATCTGACGAGTCTCGTTTTCAAGTGTATGGAGCGGATGGACGTGTACGGGCATGGAGACATCTTCATGAATCCATGAACCCTACATGTCAACAGGGGACTGTTCAAGATGGTGGAGGCTCTGTCATGGTATGGGGCGTGTGCAGGTGGCGTCAAATCGGACCCCTTATACGTCTAGATACTGTTCTAACAGGTGAAAGATACGTAAGCATCCTTTCCGATCACCTGCACCCATTCATGTCCATTGTGCATTCCGACGGACGTGGACAATTCCAGCAGGACAATACGACACCCCACACGTCGAGAGTTGCTACCAAGTGGCCCCAGGAACACTCTTCTGGCTTTAGACACTTCCATTGGCCACCTAAATCACCAGACATGAACATTAGTGAGCATATCTGGGATTACTTGCAACATGCTGTTCAGAAGAGATCTCCACCGCCTCGCACTCCAATGGATTTGTGGACTGCCCTGCGGGATTCATTGTGTGAATTGCCTCCTGCACACCTTCAGACATTAATCGAGTCCATGCCACGTCGTCTTGCGGCAGTTATGCGTTCTCACGGGGGCCCTACACGATATTAAGCAGGTGTACCAGTTTCTTTGGCTCGTCAGTGTACTTAAGTGTCGAAAAACAGGTCATTCGCTGTTTTTTACCAAGGTCCAGAAAAGTAGAAAATGAAGTGAAATTTTGGGAAAGTGGTTATGGACCAGATGCATAGTTGATTTCAAGATACTGGTCTTATGTTTTTCACGTTCATTGAGCTAACCTACACTGTGCTTGAGCTGCATGTCAGTGTGTTTGATATACACATTTATTAACGAGACTATCAAATGGTTTACAGTACACTGCCCTTTTACTTGAATAAGAAACATTTCAAATGAGGGTGGGTGGGTAATTTAAAAACATTATACCCTTTGGAAAATAACATTTTGAAACCCTCCAATATAGCAAAAATGGCTTTTCAGTCGGCTAAATCTTAAAATATACTAATCAGACACCCACAAAATTCCCATATGGTCCTGAAGACTATCCACCAATAAAATGACAGGGCCATTGCTAAGGTCGCATAGTTACATGTAGCACGACAAAAACACTGCATGTTTGCTTAGTGTCTTGTGTGTGGCAGTATCACTCTTACCATTCCCATGTTTCTGTGCCTCATAAAAAAATAACTCCAGGTAGGTGGCCTATTATGTATAATAATTGTACATGAGACTTAATTTTTTTAAAGGCTATTCAAGAGATTAAATATTATAATGTATCAGACACAGCCCTGTTCTTATGAGATTAACAAATTCATCAATTTAAGTTCTTTTCAAATAAAATTGTATGACTTACGTTGTGTGAAATTAGTAATGACCATATGTAACATTTGCAAGTGTTTTCCTGATTTTACGATTAACCCATATTCTATATTATTACCGAATTAGTGCAGTGAAGCAAAATCTAAAAAGTTTCAAGGGGCTATTCTGAATCGCAAAAATTAAAAAAATTTCTGATTTGGCGGGATATGTAATCAAAACTAACCAGTTGCCATTGTCTTGGTTACACGTCTGGGTGAGATGTACTGCCACTTTGCCGGCATAACTGACAATAGAACAGTTTGAAATAACAGAATTATGTCATACTGGGTTTCTACAGCTTAATCATGCCCATGTCGTTGCACTCTAGTTGTTTCAGAATATAAACAGCAACTTTTCTATAAGTAGCAGACAGCTATTAATAATATCAACTGTTGTTATATTCTATTTTAGTACGGCTAAAGTTGTATCGTAGCTTTTAAAAGCTGCGGTAGTCATGAGAAAATTATTTCGTGGCATATTTACAAGGCAAATGCATATATACGAATTGGGAAGCAAATCAACGAAAACGCCGTACAGAACACTTTCATGATAAATGTAATCACTTCATAACTTTACATATTTAACGGAGAAATTTAACTGAGAAAAAAAAACACACTCTCTCTCACCCACACACACACACTCGCGCACACACACACACATTTATATATTTCAAAATGGGCTGTAAGTTAAATCATGTCGAGTTTCATACGCTTCAAAACAAACGTGCAAGAACAGCTGGCACAATGTTTTGGGCAACTAACGATCACGTGACTTTCACACCAGAAAACAACCGTCTAACACGATAATAATAACTGGTTTCACTTGTTTTCACTGCAAGGTATATGGCATGGTCGCTCCCTAACGGTAACCTCCTTTTAGTGTTGGTAGTGCTATCTAGTGACTGCAGATGTAACTACTACGAAAATTCCCGCTCAGCGTCGATGTTTTAGGAACTCATTCCAATCGTCTTAAAAGTTACTTTTATAAACCGATTTAAACTTTCATTTTTATAGGTAATGATCAGTAAAAAATATATATTTCTTTCCCCAGCAAGTGAATAGCACACATTTGTTACGTTTGTTCAATTGTTTTATATTCTGCGCAATCGCAATAATTGTTTGGTAAAGGATAGTTTCATTCCTGTGTGTTTACAGCATGTAATTATTATGCCTGCTGTGCGTCAAACCGATAGTATTTTGTCCTAAACGGCATTTTTGGAGCTTGCCTTGGATGGAAGAGAATGGAGCAGGGGTGTAAAATGTGATTATTGTGAACCCCGGAAGTTATACTACATTTTTAAGTATAAGAAAATTATAGTATTTAGTACGAAATTATATACGTTAAATATAGTTCGTTTGGCAGCCATTTCAGATTTACTATGTGCTGTATTTTTAATAAATAACTCAAGCGCTTTTTTTTTTTTTTAATGTTCTACAGCTTATTAATAGAATATATTAAACTATATATTCTAAATGCTACTTAAGTAGTCTACTCAACTTATTAGGCGTTTCTATTAATACTTATATTGAAATGTATTTATAAATCCTTTATGCTAGTAATTTTCTTGGCCGTATACTCGCTACGTTGACGTATGGAGTATGTAACATTGTTAATAATGAGAATCGTAATACTAGGGGCCAGTGAAATAGCTATACCGTTGAGGCCCGTGGCAATGTAAAGAATCTCAACCAACGTTGTAGTTTCTTTTTAATAAATCACTACATAAAGTACGTACCAACGCTATTATAATTATTGTGCGCATTTTCCGTTGTTTTTTCAATTAAATACGCACTTTAAATCAAAAGTTACTAGAAAATCAATTTAATTTGTAGTCAAAATTTTAATTATTAAAATTACTTTTTTCGTGCTTTCTGCTTAGCAAAAGTTTTAATGACAACATCTAAGTTCAAATTTCGGGCCATGGAGTGTTCGATGGATAGAATAGCTAAGTTGCGTAACCTTTCTTGTCCCATAGAATTTCTTTAATAAGTTTTTATCAATTTTAATTTTGAAAATTGTCGCTCGGCACTAGCCGTAGTCACAGGAATTGTTACAAATCACAAATGCAGTGCACACTTCAGGAAAGCTTGAAGACATAATTAAATGATTCTGATTAATTAATAAATCAGTAAGTTCTCTTATAGCAGATGATTTTTATATTTCGTGTCTAAAAGTGGATCGAAAACTGAGAATTTCCTTGGCAAACGAGAGAAATNATATAAATCAACAAATTCTAAAGCCTTTTCCAATAAATTGGCGTAATTTAAATTTTGCAAAGTGGCAGGTCGCAAGACATTGAAATTGGAAACAATTTAATTCATTCCAAGGAAACGCGATCTCAGTTGATTAATGATGATGTCCAATACACGATAGAATACGTTAACTTCAAACAAGCTTCCGGGATCTTGAAGACGTTCATCCTCGTAAATTTCATCAAAACGACGTTTCACCTTCCTCACACGAGTTTTAGGAAATTCATGGTTGATAGACCATTTTTCTGCTACACTATTTGCTTGCGTTTTTAAATCTCCAAATTCATGTCGATACTTTCCAAATTCTTCCAGACAGACTTGCAGACGCTTTGAGGCATTTGAAAGATCGATGTCTTTAGACTGGAATGCTTTAGATGCCGCGTCGATGGTCTGTAAAATGTTGCAATGGAAAACCAGTAACATAATAAAGTTATAGTTTTCGACCTTCTTCAGTGAAATCATTTCTCTCATCTGCTTTGGAATTTAATAGAATAATTTTTGTTGTCACTTTTTGAACTTCAACAAACCGAACTTTTGTAGCAAAAATGTCATCGAAACGTCCTGTCCATTTAGTTGGATTTAATGTTTTTAAGGTTACCAAAGTTGAATAGATATAAAACTTGATAGTATATTCCATCTTTTGATACTATGCCCAAAAAAATTATAAATTTTTGCACGGTTTCAAAATAAAAATTTACATTTCTATAGCCTCTTTTACTGCATCATTAACTACCAGATTTAAATCATTAGCACCACAATGGACATATACCGCATTTGGCTCGATATCTCTTATAAGTTTTGAACTACAGAATAAATACCTTTCATGTTATTAGCACCGTCATATCCTTGTCCACGACACTTATTTAGAGGAATATTTTTGTCATTTATGGATTTTATAATCTGATTGGACATTGCTAAGGCAGTTTGATCCTTAATTTCATGAAATCCTAAAAATTATTCTTTAATTACGAGCACCTTTGGAGTTCGGTAAAGTTCACACAATTGATCTGTTTTCGAAATATCTTGAGTCGTATAAAATATAATGGAGTAAAATGGTGCGGCTATTATTTCATTTACCAGAGCGTTTTCCACTTTTTGAACCAGAACAGCAATAAACCCATTTTGTATTTTTGGATTTTTTTTTTCTGGCCCTTTAGTTTACTTAACAATTCTTGTAAAGCAGGATTGTATTTAGCTAATAACTCAACAATACTCAAAAAATTTCCTCTTGGATTTGAATCATTGCTGTATGCCTTTTCTCTCCTATGGCCACGAAAAGCTAAATTACAGGTTGAAAGCGTCAGAGTAACATCAAGAAGTCTAGTGAGTACTTGGCGCCAAAAAGATTTATCTTTCTTGATTATGGACTCTTGTTCTTCATATAGTGTTCCATGTAACCACCATTGTTGATATAAAATACATGAATCCAAATGATTTTTCGATGTCTCGTGTCCTTCTATGGCTTCTGCAATGTATTTCCAATCGTCATAACCTATCCAAACTTTTGTATATTTTTAGATGCGCTATTTGCCTTTTGAAGCAATAGAAAATAGGATGACCATGTGCTTTCTAGTTTTACGCCAGACTTAGAAACAATATAATAATATTTTTCCAAGAAAGATCTATTGTCACTGTCTTTTAAGAAGGAGCCTTTAGGTTTACAGTGTTCGTTTTTGATCACAAACCATTTCACTTGATGATTTGGTTCTTTAAAATTACCCGTATCAGTAACATATGGCAAAGATGTAAATTTTTCCACATAAAAAAATGATTCACTTTGAGTTTTGCTCGTACCTGTTTGTAGTTGCTCTGGATCTAGATATTCACTGTTGTCGGGCTCTGCAATACTGCCACTTTTAGTCACGCCAATTTCTTCATTTCCGCCGCACTGTTCATTTGATTCTTCGTCAATAAAATCTTCATTCTTAAAGTACTGACTTATTTTAAGCAACTTTATATTTTTCCTTCAGGCTCTTTTCGTTTTTCGCTCCCACTTAGACACTTTATAGAACTAGACACATTGTTATCTAATTTCCACAATTAACTAATTAACTTTGCGACTGATTGCGGATCCGATAAAACATAAACTGTGATATCGAAAAAAAAAATATATATATGTCACAAACAACCAATTCTCATAACAATCAGATGATGTATGCGTAGTGAAGCGTTTCTTATACTTACAAAACAGAAAGCGGGGATTCCCCGAGCGTCACTATTACTAGAGCCCGCGCCACGAAAGAAGTCCCGCGGCGAAAATATGAACTAACAAAAAAAACCATAGACAAAACATTTCTTCCATAGCTGACAGCGTTGCTACAGCGCCACGTCTACAAGTGGTGAGGACTGTATTACTAGGTACCGGATGCGTTCTAAAACTGGGCGATATCTTTTTCTTACAAATGCGTTCAAATCTTGATACATTTTTTTGGTTTAATTTGTGTTTGTACTTTAGTAGGTAACTTAAATTAATTGAATACAAAACTAATAAATTTTACTAAATTTCTTAATAATAAATGTTGGGATCCTCCTGTGCTTGCGGCCCTCTCGGGCAAGGGCCCCTATCATTCCGCCCGTCCTGCCACCCTATTGTTACGCCACTGCTGGGGCACGGCCATAAAGTAAATTATAGTATTTTTGCGTGCTATAATGAACGTGGAATAGTATATCGTACAAAGCTGTAAATTATAGTATAAATACTATAATTCTAGTGAAGTGTGGAGTGTTTCAGCGGCTCAGAAAGGACAAGAACTACTGACCCTCTATATTCTAGTGGCCTGTGTAACATTTTCGATACCAACATGTAGCTCAGACAATCAAAATTGTAACTTCGCAGTAGATGCACGAAATGAACCAAGCATTTTTTATGGGTCTAATTAATTAAAATTTGACCATCCAAATAATCGTACAATAGCACGTATCTGCAAAAGAAATTACATCTCGCTTCAGCACGAAATTGCTCTTTCGAGCTTACAACAATATTTTATTAACTAATAAGCTAATGAAATAAATTTACAATTAAAATAATTGAATTAACAGGAAAATCATGAAAAACCTGTTAAACAGCTAGGTTTAGGAGAAGTTTAAGATTCTATATACCATATTTACATTATGTACAGGAAAAACATAAATACTACTTATTATCAACAGAAACAATATTTAGGATCATAATTACAATAAAGATTACAATAATATTTTGAGTAACAGTTATGTACATAAGAAAAACAAAGAACATTGGAAACGTACAGTTACTTATATTCTAACTTAACATTAAGGTAGGGTATTATGCACAAGGGAGGACGTTAAAACTAAGTTAACTATGTACCATGAACCATTTGGCACCAGTGTATGAACCATCATTATGTGGCGACCTTAATTTAGTGTGGTGTCCAAGAAGAAAAGACTGCATTTATTAAAATTTACAAATAGAACAGGAACATTAAAATGAAATAGAAGAAAAGATAAACTATGTACAAAAATTGAAGAAGTAGTTAATGATGACTTGAGTATCGCTGACTAATGAAGACGAATGACTGAATTTGGAAAAAAAAAATTTCGGAATGGCCTTTACCCGCACTTGATTTGTGCCAAAAGGCACCACTCCCGCGCTGCGCTGTAGAAGATTGTAGAGGATTCAGCGACTATGGTAGCGATAGTTATGGTGGTAGGGTGATGGAGAAGCCTAGGAGACGGTGTCGGTAAGTTAGTGGTTCTATTGGGTTGTAGTCTGCAATGTAGTGATTGTGGTGACCCAATGCTCGTCTGAAGAATTTGGTGGCTGGTCTGCTAACAAGGTCCATCCATCCATTCTCTGAATGAATTTATTATAACGACGGGGTCCTAACACAGACTAAAACTGAGGCAGGCCGATTATTCGTCTTCTGCGCATCTACCCAACATTGACCTACCCCAAACCAACACAACCGTCAAAGTCGCATTGTCAACACTGATGAACGTGGTTGTTTGCATCTTAAATTCTCAAAAGACAAGCCCTTTTATATTAATATAATACTTCCACCAATTTTACTTTTGTTTAATGGCATTAAAAATTGGTTTCAGGTAGTATACAAACATCTCAAAGCACTTGTTTACATCAGCGATGTTCTAACATCAAATCTTATCTACGTCATTTACGATGTACTCCATTTCATAAGTTCACTAGATTTGTACAGTTCTAGAAATGTAGCGCAGCCACAATGTATCCTGCCGCCACAGCTGTTCTGTCTATGAAGAAAACAATGTGTGTAAACAAATGATATGATCAAAGTAGGTTACCATCCCAACTTACTTTATTTTGGTTATGGCCACGTTATACTGTCAGGGCTCTGTTTATTTTATTACGGGTGGATGGGGTTGGGCGAGACTTTAGTCTAACGTCTTTCATGAAACTGCATTGTTTTGCAGATATTCTTACGGGACTGTATCATATTGAATTACATATTGTTTTAATGGACCAGTGGAAAGTTTGGTCCATACGGAAGTAACATCGAAATTATTATAAGCTTTAAAGTTTCAACCCCACCGAAAGTAGAAAACGCAATAAATATGTTGTTCGTGCCAATTCGAATAATAAACGCATTACTTTTGAACGCAATTATTTTTGGTGAAGTTAACTTTGAACTCGTTGGATTTTCCATATAATTAAAATGTTATTTTTACACTACAAAACAGTGTTCAAGTGGTGGTTTCTTAGGCAACGTACATTTCACACACACTAATAACCGTTTCGAAGTACATTTACAAAACCCACTGACTTACGGTTCCTAATTCCTATTTGCAACTCCTGATAACACGTTCTATTGCAATCCTTGGGTACGTTCGTCTGCCACTGATACGAAACAATTTGCATAATAATTCAGTAAATGGGACACTTTACCGGTTTCCCGAAAATAATAAATTGCTGAATGAAAACGAACAGGGGTGCTTCATTACGGTACCGGAAGTGGCGGACCAAGCTATACAAATGACGATTACATTTCACGCAATAAAACGCACTGAAAAGGAAACCCTACAATTAACCGTGCATAATGAAAGTAAATACAAACATTATTAACTACCGATAAAATATTTCGATAACGCTAGTAAGGTACTCGCACAAACGTCACACAAAGAACACGTACACAATGGCGTTCACAGAGCTGGAAACGTTTCACTGATTGCAACTGTCCGCATGCTCCGCCATAAACGCTAAATATATTTTTTAACCAGTTGGCTAAAATAGAAAAAAAAAAATTCTACTTTGAAAGCAAAATTTAAACCATAAATGCTGTAAGTATATTTTCAGTTTTCAATTACAACTTTTAGTTCTGAGTACTATTTTCTTCTATAATTATTATCAATATCGCCAACACAACAACATACATCCCGCAATAACTCATCAGCTGATACAATACTTTGCGAACGGGAGTATTTACTGTTTACTTAGTGTGTAGGTTGGTCACATTGTCAAAATCTTGTCTGCTTTTATGTAATGCAATAGATTTATGGCGTTTTCCAATGACTGCACTGACAGTGCCCCGTGTCCCAACGAGACTGCGCTCGCACTCAGTGCAATTTTTCCAGCGCCTTCTCTGGAGTTGGTGCGGTTACTTCAGTGCAATATGTCGGCAGCCTGTGACCATGTAAACAACATGTAAATGATTGCTATACTGGAAATCCTGCAAATATCTTGCCATTTGGCAGCAGAATAATGCTGAACAGTTAATATGGAACAAATACGTGATTGGTATATTGACGATATAGTTTTATATTAAGCCAAGGAATGTGTTAATTTCACCCATTGGTTCATACATATATTTACCAGATAGTTAAATAAAAGAAAAGTGCCGAAAATATGTCTCCAGAATTTCGTGGATCTGACTTTACCCTTTCATCAGCATCTAGGTTAGTGCGATAGAAATGTTTTCTGCTAAATACCTTATTTTGCCACAATTGTTTTGCGCTTATATTAAGGCATGTTCCAGTTGTTAGTGCATAAAATAATGACTCGTTTAGGGCAATCGCATGATAGCGGCACTTTCATAATTTTCGGGGCACACTGAGTGTGTACCCAGTGCAGTAAATTGGAAAACGCCAATAGTCGTGTTGGCAACAAAACCGTTCAATGTTGGAGCACGGTGTTTGTTTCTGTGCAGGCAGCGATATCGCTGTACCCCATATTCACTCTACGTCCTGAGAGCCAATAAGGGTGAAGTAAAGGTGGACCAGAAAGTGTAAACCTGTTACTTTCTATCTGATACCCATTTGTAACAGGTACTGTAAACGAGATCACTGCCAAACTATCGGATACATATACAGTGGCTTACATTAATATTCGGCCACCTATGATTATCGCAGTTTCATGACCGTATGTTACATAAGAAATTAAGATAAACATAAAACATACTGCACAATCATTCTTGTGTGCTTTAAAGGAAACGTAATAGAAGCCAATAACTGAAATGAGCAGTGCAAGTTAATGAAACACAATATTTTGGCCTCGCGTGCTGCATAAGTACGTCACTTTAATATTCGGCCTGTTGTGGTGAACACGTGGCACAGGCATGATGCACATTGCGTTCGTACCTCGTGTCATTCCCTGCACGCTCTCTGCGCTGAGAGGTTCTATTGGATAGCTATGTTGACTGAGTCAGTCAGGAAAATGGGACGTAGGGGCAAGAATACAACATTTGAACAGCGGCAGCTGGTATTTGTCTTCATGCAAAGAAGAAATCACAACGATAAATTGCGGAGCACTTGAGTCTGCCGAGGTCCACCGTCGGAGCCATATAAGAAAGTTTGAGAAGAAGACAGAATATATTCAATACCTCAAAAACGACAGCCAAAGAAACTAAGCGAGAGAGAAGGAGGTATATTAATCAGGAAAATAAAGGAAGATTCGAAAATTAGTGCTTGCAAACTTACCACGGAGGTACTCAATGAATGTGGAAATAATGTCCATCCAGAAACCCTACGACGAGTTTTCAGAAGAGCAGGATATAATAGCAGGTTACCTAGAAATAAGCCTTTTATTAATGGGATGAATAGAAGAAAACTACATAAGTTCGCAAAAGATTACGCTGACAAAGATGAAAACTGGTGGAATTATATTATTTTTGCTGATCGAAATTGAATGCGTTTGGTTCAGATGGCAGGGTAACAGTACGGCGCAAGCCAAATGAGGAGCTAAAACCTGGTAACATACAACCTACTGCGAAACACAGTGGAGGTAGTATTATGATCTGGTGCTATGTATCTTCAGCAGGTGTTGGAGAGGCTGTACGTGTCGATGGAGCAATGAAAAAGGAAGACTGTCTAAACATTCTGAAAGTAAACCTACACAAGAGTGCTGATAATCTGGGCATTAGGAACATGTTTAAGTTCTACCAAAATAATGAGCCAAAACACAAGTCCTACATTGTCAAGAACTGGCTTTTGTAAAACTGTCTCAAAGTCATTAACACACCTCGTCAATCGCCTGACCTTAATCCCATAGAAAATCTGTGGGATGAACTCAAAATAAGACTGCGTACTACAACAATTACGTCCACAAAATAATTAGAGGAAAGGTTCAAGGAAGAATGGAGTAAGATTAGCTCCGAATGTACCAGGAAAATAATTGCTAATATGCCGCAACGCCTGCGAGAATTAATTAAACAGAATGGCCATGCTACCAGGTACTAAAATACAGTTTTTTTTTTTTAGTTTGAAATGAGGATTATGGTTGTGTTTGAATGATGATGGCCGAATATTAAAGTGGCGTACTTATGCAGCATGGGATGACAAAATCATATTGTTTGTTAAGTAGCTTGCTCATTCTGTTATTGGCTACCGCTACATTTCATTTAAAGCACGCAAGAAGGATTGCGCATTATGATTTATGTTAATCTTAATTTCTAATGTAACATAAGGCCATGAAACTGCGATAATCATAGGTGGCCGAATATTAATGTAAGCCACTATAGTATCATTTTAACATTCGCCACTGTGTTGCGTCAGCTGTTCCATGTATCACTGATACAATTTTTATTATATTCTTGGTTTTGACGTAACTGTACAGTTGTGTTTTTTCGTTAAACAAAAATAGATTATGATTATTTATTACTTGGTTTTCGTTTGAACAGTTTACACATAGCAAGTTCATTACCCTCTCTAAAGAATATTCGCTCAAAAAAAAATGTTTTACACCCTTGTTCTTATTCATACTTTATTTCGCTCTAACATATACCACAACAGTACACCAACCCAAAACACGTACTTGATAATGTCCGTACTTGATAACATGCGTACCTGATGATGTGTAGGCTAGGGCCTACCTGATAATACGTACAACCAAAGCTACGCGGAAGACTGGTGAAGTAGTGATAGCGACGACGTGCTCGGAAATTCCTACCTCTGATACCAAAGTATCAATACTTCTTATCAGATACAATTCTGCACCAACATCAGTTAGGAAATAGCTGTCACTACGACCCATCTCTAGGGTGCGATGCGAGTTGAAGACTGTTCACGGACGATACGTTTCGAATGTTCGTATCTTTAAAAAGTGTTACAGCTGAATCGCTCGCCCTAAAAAAAAGTACGTTTTTAGAATTTTAGAGACATTTACTCCTTCATACAGAAGACAAAATGCATAAATCAATCATTGAATAGCCTAAGAATGATGTATAACAACATTTTACGAGTATAATCATATTGCATTAATACTTCCCAAACCAATATTTGAAACACAAGACTACGCACAAGTAAATGGTGGGCATTGCTATTACACTACGACTAATAAAAACAATTGTCCACAGCTGAACAGAATTGATGCAAATTTTTACAGCATACCTCCACAGTAAAATGTGTCACTCGATGCATGTTTCGTGAAAGTTCGTTCAGCCACGCAGTTTTTAAAGCAAATAACACTGAGTTTTCCTATTTACTCCTCCATACTGCGGTCTACTACTTGCTTACAAAAAATAATCTCTTTGCGCTTATAAATATTAAATATGTACGCTTATATGAACGTAACTTCTGACGCATTCTGCGTCCCTATATTTTATTCGTCAGAACACACGCTCTGGCGGAGCTCGCAGCTGGACGACCGCAATAAGGATTAAGGGTTTTGTGGACATGCCGGAAGAGGGACACCAGGAGCCTCGCAGCTGCTAAGGCACGCTACCAAAGGTTTCGGCATGTGCAACTGTTCCTGCACGTGCAGACGACATCCGGAGACAACGGAAGGCACCAGGGCGCGAACACAGCTACATTTTGCAGCTGCCCAAGGGACACCGAGATCCCACCACCAGCTGCGCCTGTCCCGGGCTTATACTGCAATAAACCATGAGAGATTTTAGCGGATGTGCGTACAGAACGGGACAATAAACTTCCAGGCCAGAACGTTCCCTGCTGCGGTCCGGCCGACGGGACCACACGAGCAGCGGCCACGTGTTTTATGACCCGGAGGGACGCCAAGTACCCCGGACACGTGCAGAAGAGACGGG
Organism: Clitarchus hookeri; assembly: GCA_002778355.1. NCBI lineage: Eukaryota > Metazoa > Arthropoda > Insecta > Phasmatodea > Phasmatidae > Clitarchus > Clitarchus hookeri. Next base: position 1,504,553 of record NQII01000064.1, on the reverse strand, counting down.
GCAAGTTTAATATGGTGATGGACGCTACAAAACCACACGAAGGGGGGAGCAACGGGGCAGTCGGCCGACGGACACGGAAGAGGACGGAGCGAATCCGCGAGCAGTCGTCGTCGGCAGCCGGCCGTCGTCAAACGCAGAGTCCTGCGTTGGACCCGGGAAGAAGGAACTTCGAAGCCAGGCGCCGAGACGCCCACCAAGTTCGAGAGCAGTTCCAAGCCGCCAGCCGAGGGAATTCAGCGCTGCAGTGTCAGATAAGTAGTTCTACACCAAGTGC
>NQII01000064.1:1413082-1504217 GCA_002778355.1 Clitarchus hookeri | reverse complement strand
GCCAATCGTGGCGTCAAACCATACGTAGCCTACATAGAAAAAGGGGAGGAGAGTTTGTCTCGTGAGTTCATGTACCAGTTAACCTGTTCAAGCAACAATAAAACTCGATTATGTGAACTCGCAAATAAAGTGTGTGTTAATTAGTAAATTAGACCTAGAGACAACCGTGTCGACGTATTTGTACGCCCCATCACTGAGGGCTAGCATCAAGTGCTGGCGCCTCACGCCGCAGAGCAGAATCAATACCCACTTCCAAACTTCAGCATTTGGCAGGTATCACTTCACACCACAATTCTATAAACGCAATATCTAGCCAACGACAATGTATTTCACAAAAATGCAAAAAAAAATGTGTTTTAGAATAAATGATTTAAAACACTTTCATGAACTGCAAACGTCTTCCAACATATTATATCACGACCATCTATTTGATTAATATAGGCATATGAAGGGCCGGACTATTATGTGCACGACGAAAAAAACACATTTCTAACGGTCCACTACCAGGATTACTTGTCATACCCTGCAAACCAAATATATACAATAAAGAAATCGACACATAACTTTCTTGACATTGAGTAACTTGCTTAACAAACTCATTATCCTGTATACAATCTCTAATAACGTCACCTTCCGGGCCATTGGTTGCAAAATAAGTAAACAATTCATCACTTTCTCTATGTTTATTAGGAAGCATTCGATATTGATAATTACATTGCAATAAAACATCATGACACCACCAATAAAAATTATAACCATTACCAAAGAAAGAAAGCAGCTATTAAAATCCTATCAGCTCGTCTAAAATAACTACAAAATATAGTTGATCAAACATGATAAGGTATACGCCAATAACTACCTAAATCATTTCCAAACTCATTCCAAATATTATTACATGGTATTGCTGCCATTATTTCGGATCTGCAAAAGCAAAAAATAAATACGTATTACAAGCAACAGTCATGCCTAATTCTGACCAGAAATCATTATCATTGTATAGATTTGGTTTGCAGGCTGTGACAAGTAACCCTGGTAGTGGACTGTTAGAAATGTGTTTTTTATTCATTGTGCACATAATAGTTTGGCCCCCTTCATATGCCTTTATTAGTCGAATAGATATTCGTCATGTAATATGTTGGAAGACGTTTGCAGTTCATGAAAGTGTTTTAAATCAGACTGCTGTTATTTATATTTCTCAAGCTCCTGTTATGTATCCTCGTAAAAGAGTAAAATTTTAATTAGGTGATGGAATGTGGTTGTTTCGTAAATAACAGCAGGAAACACGATGAACCAGCCAACTTGAACGTAGCATCAGCCAGGTGATATGAAAGAGTTAGGAACATAAATGTGTTACAATCGTGTAAACAATCTTATTATTATTTGCATACATCAAAACGAATCGGAAATGCAGGTGACAACAACTTTCAACTTGATGACAAATAATAAGGCTAAAACATGAAACTACTTCTCGTAGTTAACTTCCAACTGAACTGTGGGTATTGTGGTCATTGATTACGTTGAAATATAAGCAGTTACTGGCAGTACATTTTTTCAATACGTTGATTTCAAGAGTGCTCACTTTATTGTGGACCACATATACGTATGGTGGAGCGTCAGAATACAAGGCAGATCCACGAGAAAACCCACCGACCAGCGGCATCGTCCGGCACGCATCCCATTTACGAAAATCCATGAGTTACCCCGCCGGGAAACGAACCCGGTTCGGTTCGCCTTTGTGGGAGGCAAGTAGTCTGACCACTACACCACCGCGGCCTTGTGGGGATAGGAGGGAACGAATAATTCCATTCTCACTTCAGCAGTAATTTCAGCAATTTTAAAATTGTCGGAACTTGTTTTTGCTACACGATATTAGGCAGGTGTACCAGTTTCTTTTGGCTCTTCAGTTTATATTAGATTTCACTTCTTTGGACAGTTTAAAATTGTTCTCAGCTAGTAAACTGTGAACAGCGTTGAACGCTTCACTCTGATCCTTGATGATACAGGATTCCCAAAAGTGTCATTTCTTAATCATTGATTCGATTTTGACAGTAACTTTGAAGATTGTAATCGAACTATTTTGTAATACTAAACTTAGTTTATTTATTTCTGAAAAAAATTTCACGTGAGTATGCAAGCGGCTGAAGCCAATTGCAGTCAAGAAACTTGCATCCCAACTCAAAAGGGTGATCTTCAATAAAAACTTGGGTTTCATTTCTCAATTCAAACAATCGTGCGAGTACTTTCCCTCGAGATAATCACCTTACTTCTGTATGAAAAAGCTATGTTAAATGTAGGCTGTCCATTTCTTCACATAACAATTTAAATAGTCTTTATTTTGTTGCGCTGCTCTTAATAAAGTTAACAATTTTCAAGGACTGATCGAGAACTTCTTTCAATGGACCAGGAAGAGGTTTTGAAGCTGAGCTTTGTCTATGAATGGTGCAATAGCTCCAAGAAACATGGGGAGCTACTTCTTTGATGCGACCGTGCAAGCCTTTGTAACAACCTGACACAGATTTGCCACCATCCGCGCCAACACCACAAAAATTTTCCCAATTTATTTTATTTTCATATATAAATAACTCTGAATAACATGAAATATGTCTTCACCGGTACATTTTCCAGTAAGAGGGTAGCATAGCAACATATTTTCTTCAAGCACGTTACCATCCAGTTATCTTGTAATGACAAGTAAAAGTGATAAATTGGAAACATTAGTTCTTTCATCCACTTGAATCGAAAAGAAGGGACTTTGTTTTATTTTTTGAACAACTGAAGATTCAATATCGTCAGACATATCCCCAATTCTTCTAGAAATTGTATTGTTTGATATGGGAATTTTTTCAATTTTTCGTACATGTTCTTCACCCAACATGCATCCAACAGCATCTTTAATGCAATGAGAAATTAAGTTTTCAGAAACTGTATGGTTTTTACAGCTTTTAGTAATACGGTAACTGATTCTATATGAAGCTTCGACTGCATTATCATTATCTTTGTTTGCAGACGACAAAAATGAATTTACTTTAGGGCCTTTTGATAGTCGTTGGAAGAAACTAATGTCTTTTTGTTTGTAATTTGGATGTTTTGTATTTAAATGACGCATTGACAGAGATGGTTTCATACTTCAATTTGATAATATNTGACAGAGATGGTTTCATACTTCAATTTGATAATATTTCTCCACATACAACGCACAATGGTGGACAGTCATCATCGCCCGTGAATGAAAACCCATACCTCAAGTATTCATCAAGATATTTTCTTTGCGGGTGGAGGAGCATTGATGTTTCGAGATCTTTTAACAGAGCTTATCTGTTACCAGTGAAGCACTATGTTGATCAGCTGATGCACTCTCACCCGATTGCGATTGTAAATGAGACTGCTTTGAACTGCTGCTTGCTGCTGACAAGTGACCAGACAGAATGTCTAAGCTCCCGGTTTTCAACCACTTATCCATCTTAACCCTAAATTAATAACAAGCACTAGGCTTATGTTTGTATCCTCAAAACACCAGTAGGAAAAATAATAGCAAAACGTGATTGTACAAAAAGGCTGATAGTACTTCTTACTCACTTCACGTCAAACGAGACACTGAAGTGGTGGTTTGTTTTTGAGGTAGGTTGGGAAAACCCGGATGTCTTATCAGTGCAGGACTCGTGCGACTCGACTTGGACAGTCGTCTCTCTCAACATCCCTTGACCTAAGCACGCACGCACATTCTCAGACCAGCATATCTGCATATTTTAGTTTCAAAATATTGATNACATCCCTTGACCTAAGCACGCACGCACATTCTCAGACCAGCATATCTGCATATTTTAGTTTCAAAATATTGATTTTCGCAATTACTGATATTTTTTTTTTGCTTACCCCCAGCAGGCCCCTCGCATACCCCTATTGGTATACCACAGGTTGGGATCCACTGAACTAGACCCTCGTTTTTATTCTACTATCCGAGCTAGACTTTTTTTAAACCTACAAGTCAATGATGTTTTTTTTTTAGTATTTTGTATACTGTGCTAAATAATGTAAGTTATTCATTCCGAAGAGTCAAAAATGTCTTGAAGTGACGACAGTCTTGAGACAGCGTCTTTAATAATCGTATTATCCCTAAAAGTAGTCATCTTGTATTTCAGATAATGTCAAGATATGTGATCATTTTAAGATTCACTGATTTAAAAAAGATTGAGCCGCAGTGCATCTAACAGTTTGTCATTTGAGAGTCTGAGTTTTGTGTAACAAAACATATTTTTTTTTTTTTGCAAAACATTTTTTTTATATTATCATACTGGCTTACTTTTTAATTTTTATATTTCTAGTCTAAGAGTTTTTGCTCCATGAATGTCGGCAAGGATCAGACATCTGAAAATACATTTTTTTAATGTGAAATATTGTTGCTCTATTCATCTATTGGAACTGTTACTCATACGTCATTATTTATTTTGGTACTAAACTTAAAAAAAATTTAATTCTCTGGCATTATACATTTAAAAACAATTAAAATAATATTTGCTAACATTTGCTCCTTTAAACTGCATGTGCGTTGGGAATGTCGTGTCTCCCAACAATTTTAAATGATTGAAAAAGCCCTGCAAATATTGCATTCTCAGTTCTGATTTGTATCTGAACAGACACTTTATCTTGTCTCGTACTTACGAATACCGCCGGACCACCAGAAGAGCAAATAAAAGCATTCCTAACATTCCACTCTCCAGTGTGTGTAAAAACAGTCTGTCCAAACATCCACCATGGTAGATCCGGACAAAATTTTAGTGTAAAACAGATTATTCCAGCTTTTATACATCTGTAAATCACAAACACNACCATGGTAGATCCGGACAAAATTTTAGTGTAAAACAGATTATTCCAGCTTTTATACATCTGTAAATCACAAACACAAATCAAAATATTAAAAATTATTGAGAATATAGTGATATTTTTAATTTCATCATGCAGGCATTTAGTTTCGCAAATACATATTTTGGAAATTTTTTCGAATGGCTGTTATTATGTAACGTTTTAATGGATGTTACTAGATATAATTTTGTCTGCGTCATTTCTACGAACAATTTTTTTCTGTGGTGTGTTAATAATTAATGAATTTGAAAAAAAAAATGACTGGTAAAATTCTATTATTTGCAGTTCCTGAAATGTTTAACAAATGGCCAGAAAACCACTCACGACTTCGGCTATATCATGTATGACTACATACAACAAACTCATTTTGTATGGACGCAATATATTCGCGGTCTACAAAACAAGCTCGGTATACAATGCATACGTACACTAACATATTATTATTTTGTACAGAATATTCGAACTTTTTATTTATTTATACAAGGTGTTTTTAAACTACATTTCGAAATTAAAACCACAGCATCTATGCGCTAATATAAAAAAGAAACCCTTGTAACAAAATTATTGGAAAATTCACACAGTATTTTTTAATTGAAATTGAAGTCAGCAAAACGTCGCCGGGAGTCCGCAACTCTACGTACCTGCGTGCACAACAAGTTGCATATCATGAAGGCGAACGGAACTGGCACGTCATGCAGAGAACGCCTGCACATAGGACACAGTAAACTCGAAGTACGTGGGCGCTGCCAGCGGTTGTTTGTTAGTACAAGTATTAAATATACACTAANATAGGACACAGTAAACTCGAAGTACGTGGGCGCTGCCAGCGGTTGTTTGTTAGTACAAGTATTAAATATACACTAATATTGGGAGATTAGTAATCAACGGTTTCCAGAAGTGATTCCTGAAATGTTTAACAAGCGGCTAGAGAACAAACTTACGACTTCGGCTACATAATGTGATTACAGCCACCAAACTCAATTTGAATGGGCGAAGCGTATTTGTGGTCTACACAGTAAGCTCGGTACACAATCCATGCTTGCACTCATATCTTCTGTGTGCTCTTCCTAAGCAATACAAACATGCAAATTTTTACAATTTCAGTTCACTGTGAAAGACAGGGGCAGTCCCATGGGAAACAAAACTACTTCACTTCACACATGTTCAGTTCTGTGCGCATTTACATTGGCTAAGAACTTGTTACGATGGCAATCACTTCTTGTTTAAAGTAAACCGGTTGTTTGAGTACATCAGAATATCTTTATTCTTTGTGTTACGCTCCGGTTGGCTGCTATGAAGCAAATAAACAGTGTTATCAATATGACTGAAATTAACAGAACATTCTGCGTTCAGTTGAAATAAATAAACAGCCAAGTAAAACAAAGATATGCTTTGTACTATTACAGTCAAAGCAAGGTAAGCTTTATTGAAATTAAAATGAATCGATTGCGTGGTTACGGGAGCGCGTTTTTGATATCATGGTTTCGTTTTTTTGCAGTTAGTTACAAAAGTCTAATCATGCGAACATATTTACTTCGGTGATGGCTGTTCACGATAAGGTAAGCACTTTTAAAATCAACTTTAGAAAAAAGTCACTGCTCCTACCTGCATACATTTTAACGGGCGCAATGAGTAAAATTGGCCCCCAGTAAAGTGGGTAACAATGGAGGGAAAGTAGTTCCATATCTTAACGTCGAATAAAAGTGTTGGGGTAGCTATTTGTGATAAATTAAATTATTTATTCCACTTTTTGTTTTTATAATGAATCCAAGTGTAAAAATTAGCATATTTGTAAAATATTTACTTTTCTAATAATTTCACTGTTTCAATTGACCGACGCATGAATATAAAGTTATGAGGCGCATGGAAATGTTCATTTTACATAAGACGGAAGAATATTTAATATGCATACAAGTAGATATAATGGCTTTCAAAAGTGCTCATTTTACCGTTATCAGCCTATGATAATTTAATTTTACGTGTTTAAATTTGACCACCGTAACATATTCACTTTAGTAAATCCAGCATTTAGTATAACCGGGCCTAAACTCGTCGTAACCTGATGGGGCTCACATGAATGAAGATTCTGTGTTTGCTGGGATAGAGTAGTAACTTGATGTACCATGTTCGACACTGATCTGGAGGAAAAGAACTCGTATGAGTTAGTGCCACATTTGCCACTCTTTAAAAGGAAGTTCTGAGCAAACTGGAATACTTACCTTCAAGTAGCGTCCTTACTGTTTGTGCACGCCGAGAAATCACGCTCGTAGTGGCGAGAAGGCCGGATCAGTGAGCGTTCGTGCCCAGACTGCGACAAGGTTCACTTTATAAATATCGATTTGGTAATACGTGGTTCGAAGCCCCTAGTAATCTTGGAAACCCTGTCGTCTTTAGCTATTCCGTGCGTAATCAAGCGACTTATGATATTTTTTTTACATTATTCCAAGTCAACCAGATGTTAAGCCGGTAGCCGAGATATTCTTGTTAAACGCAACCCCATAGCCAAAAATAAAACGGCGAGAGGTCTGGCAAACGAGACGGCCACGGCCAATGTCCTGTTCCACCAAACTATTATGTAATATAATTAAATCTATGTTAATTTTTCTTCTTAAATAATATACATTCATTTATATTATTGTTTATTTTATGTAAAAACTTTGCTTTCTGCATTTGATAGGCTGTAACTTTCAAAAATCAAATCACTGTGCTCTTATGTAGCTCATTTACAAGGTTTACAACTTCTAAGTATGCCAGATAATTTGCCTTTACTCTCAAGGTCATCCACTTCTTTACGTTTTTTGTACACATGAACAGCTTTGATCGCAGCAGCCTGTGATATTATGAATAGTCTGTCACTCAGCATTATGGCCCAGAACCATTTATTTACCTCTACTTCCACTTTTTCCGGATTTTATCTGTGAGAATTCTGGGGGTGCTATGATGATGTTAATTTGTTTCTTGTGTCATTTTTAGCCGAGTTCCGGGCGATCCATCAAAACGTAAGATGCTGTGGTTCGATTCCAGTGACCTAGGTGATGGCGCGGTCAGCAAGCCGGTCTCCCACCACGACGACCCGGGTTGGATTCCTGTCGAAGCCGAGTCCATACTTGACATGGTGGACATCACCAATGTATTTTGTATATTACGGGGATAACCCACCAATGCACTCCGTCGCCGCTGCACTGTAGAATCACATTTCATGTTGCACGTCGGAGATGACGAACAGAAATATACCACTGGGTGGGTGTTATCTCCCCCAACCTCTGTATGAAGCTTTATTCAATTATAGCCCGTTTTTTGATAACCAGTCTCCTATTTATGTTAAGGTATCTTATCTACAAACGTGTAATAGAACGCTTGTGTTTAAAACTTATTGATGCAAACATTACCTGCAGGAAAGTAGCAAATTTACACTGAGGCGACAAAAGTCATGGGATACTTCCTAATATCGTGTCGGACCTCCTTTTGCCCTGCGAAATGCAGCAAATCGACGTGGCATGGACTCAACAAGTCGTTGGAAGTCCCCGGCATAAATATTGAGCCATGCTGCCTCTATAAACGTCCATAATTGCGAAAGTGTTGCCGGTGCAGGAGTTTGTGCACGAACTGACTTCTCGATTATGTCCCATAAATGTTCGATGGGATTCATGTTGGGCGATCTTGGTGGCCAAATCATTCGCTGGAATTGTCCAGAATGTTCATCAAACCAATCGCGAAAAGTTGTGGCCCAGTGACATGGCGCATTGTCATCCATAAAAAGTCCATCGTTGTTTGGGTACATGAAGTCCATGAATGGCTGCAAGTGGTCTGCAAGTAGCTGAACATAACCCTTTCCAGTAATGATCGGTTCAGTTGGACAAGAGGACCCAGTCCATTTCATGTAAAAACAGCCCACACCATTATGGAGCCACCACCAGCATGCACAGTTCCTTGTTGACAACTTGGGTCCATGGATTCGTGGGGTCTGCGCCACACTCGAACCCTACCATCAGCTCTTACCAACTGAAATCAGGACTCATCTGACCAAGCCACGGTTTTCCAGTCGTCTAGGGTCCAACCGATATGGTCACGAGCCCAGGAGAGGCGCTGCAGGCGATGTCGTGCTGTTAGTAAAGGCACTCGAGTCGGTCTTCTGCTGGCATAGCCCAGTACAGCCAAAGTTCGCCGCACTGTACTAACGGACACGGCCGTCGTACGTCCCACATTGATTCCTGCGGTTATTTCACGCAGTGTTGCTTGTCTGTTAACACTGACCATTCTGCGCACACGTCGTTGGTCTCGGTCATTAAGTGAAGGCGGTTGGCCACTGTGTTGTCCATGGTGGGATGTTATGCCTGAAATTAGGTATTCTCGGCACACTCTTGACACTGTGGATCTAGGAATGTTGAATCCCTAACCATTTCTGAAATATAATGTCCCATACGTCTAGCTCCAACTACCATTCCGCGTTTAAAGTCTGTTAATTCCCGTCGTGCAGCCATATTCATGTCAGAAACCTTTTCACATGAATCACTTCACTACCAATGAAAGCCCAACCAATGCACTGCCCATTTATACATTTTGTACGCGATACTACTACCATCTGTATATTTGCATATTGCTATCCCATGACTTTTGTCACCTCTGTGTAATAACAATGTGCTTTTAGATTACCAAGCTCCTCTCTAAAATTTTTGTTAGTTATTAACTGACTTGTTCTTTAAATTCCAGTGTTTCAGACGCAAATTGGAACTCTCATGTTTGTATTTTATATTTGCTTATTCAGTGTTTGTTAACGTGACTAGTGTGGATACGCCCACGTATTAAGTGAATTTTGAGCCTATTCACAAACAGGATTTTTCTATCTAATTTCGCTGGTTTTTACTTTTATCCATACATAACTGCCGTGTTAAAAAAGAAAGATTACGTGCAAACGGACACATGTAAACAGGCATTAAAATCAGGTTTTCTTGGCCAGAAGCAAACGTGAAGTTTTTGGGACCCAAAGAAGCTTTCCTTGGGATCACGATAAGATCTCAAGTGTAATGTTAAAGAGAAGAGGTATCTAGGGAGTCTAATAGGTTTCTGAGTTTCAGGGATGCGGCATTTTCCCCCAGGATATGCGCAGCCTCGCTACTTCTCGCGAGTCTCTTATCAGCCGAAGTGTGATCCTCTGCTCACATCCGGTAATGAGTTTCAAGAGATTGACCTCCTTCGCTAAAGTAAACCGCGGCTCTCTTTGTTTCTATTCGGATCGATTCACAGTCCCGTGCCACCACCTCTAAGCCGTATGTAAATATCACGACAACTACCAGCTTTGTAGACACTGTTGTTTCGCGTAAGTTTCTAACGGTGAGTTTGCCATATTGAACAGTGTAAATTCATCACCTGCACTGCCTGAGCAATGCTGCGAATTTATACCTCGAGTTGGATATAAGTCGCACTAACGAGAAAAATTTTTTTTAGTAATTTCTGCTAAAAATTTGTTTCTTACGACTTTCTACAGTACAGAAAACATATTTAAATACATTTTTCTGTCATTAAGGAATTCTTTAATTTATATATTTATTCGTAGAAATATTTTGACACTAGAGAATTTCTGTATGGTTATGAATGGGACTGACAAATGTTTACTAGTTTTGGCAGTAATGGGTCCACAAACTAGTAGTCAGCAAACATTTAATAAGTTAACTATTTTTCAAGCGAATTTAATTTGTATAACTAATTCTTAGTAAGCTGAGCGAAGAGACAAAGACTCATAAAAACTCTAATAACGAGGGTAAGAACAAAGCCAAAGTGAACAGTAGATACAATTACTGTTGATCTTACTAAAGTCTAATGAACTCTGAGGACCATTAAAACAAAATATTCAGCTCGAGTTTCTCTCGTAAAATTATTGACCGGCCTCCATCTTGCAAAACGCTGATTATCTTGGCTTAAGTCAGGATTTCTAACTGTTGCAGCGCAAAAATGTAGTGATAGTCACGTAGTACTATTTACAACACAGATATCTCTCCGACCAAAACGAAGTTTTTTTTACTGGGAAAGAAAGGGACACAACTTTCTGGTAAGACATTGGAGAACACCTTGTTCTCTGCGAATGGAGGCTACTCGAATGACTCCTCTTGTCCTGGGTTAATTTCAGTACCCCGTCCCAACTTCCACTTGGTGGAAGGTAGTTGGTCGTCCTTAACCAGCACGAGCATCACCACGGCGAGGGATGTTGATCTGTCCACTTGGACCTCTGCTTCAGAATATGCAGATAGTTCAGACTCTATCGTTTCCAGTAAGTTTGATGTATTTTTGTTATCAACTATTTAAGCGTGAAAGACCGGTGTCTGTCAAGTCAGGTTCCGGAATCGCTGTCAAAGGTTCAAATACCAAAAAATGAGAAGGCGTAAAATATGTAAGGTCATTAGAATCGTCGATAACATAACAGGAGGGGTGGGAATTAAAAATTGTCTCAACCTGAACAAACACTACATTCAGTATTCATATATCCAAATTTGGGTGCCAACAGCATGCGATAAGTGCCTTTTCATGGATTTTACCTCCACTTCGAATACTCCTCAAAAATAAGGTGCTGCCGGAGGGCTCAGGTGCCAGAGGGTAGGTTTGTCAACATTTATATGGTAATATGCATAAGAGTTTACAAAACTGCTCAGCTCTCCAAGCGCTGCCTCAGCCCCAATAAAATTTGTGCCTTGGCCTGAATACACGAGCGCAGATTTCCCAATGGCTCATAATTTGCTTGGGTGCTGCTAGGAAGTAACCTGTGAACAGTCCTGTTAAAAGTTCAACTCGTGCAAAAATCTAAAAGGCATTCCTCTCCCTTTTTGTGTTCATATCTCAATCTACCCATTGCTACCATAAATGAGCCAGCATAATCAACCAACTACATACAAAGAAGCCCAAGCCTGCTGCATTCTTCAGCTAGGAAATTCACCGATTAGAAGAGCACATGGTTACAGCGAATTGCGAAAGCTCTGATTGCACTGTTTCAACCTGTGTCTAATAGTGCGACGAGCACCCAGTATTCAGTAATTGTCAGAGCAAAGTATGAACGAACAGAGTGCCTGCATGGAGATATTTTATGTGCAGAATTGATGAGCAATAAACTGGAATTATACTTGGCAGGAAGTAACAAAGGATGCCTTTGTTGGGAACTTTCGACAGAATGCTATAGGCATCCTCCAACTCGCAAAAATCCTTCGTCATCCACAAATGGATTTAGGCCACACAGATTGTTGGTGCATTGTTTCCTTTTCTGCAAATTCTCGATTTTCCTGGTGAAGCTCCTCATCTGCACAACTTTAACCACTGCAGAAGAGCTTGTTGCAGCCCGACAGTGGTGAGTGGCCCTCGGTTAGGCTGACTTGAACGACAGTTGTTTATAAATCAAAAACAACATGCGACAGAACTTTGTAACTGATTTAGAGAAGAGAAGTTAAAGTATTACTGTTACAGCAAATACCCGTTGCTGTCTCTCTGCTTCCACCTCTTCGTGGTTTCCTAGAGGTTCACTACCTTTACTACGTGTAGCATGAGGGGAACACTGAGATAGGCAGGGTGATTCTTTCCATCAAAGGGAGTCGTCGAGAAGACCTTTGACCGAATGTGTGGCAAATGCATGGTTGGCACACAAGGCTGGATCTAACCGACTCGATAATGTACAGAGATCTTCCATTTCTTGCCTTCTAATTTAATCCAAGCTAATGCCACCATGGTATCTGACCAAGCAAACAGCTTAAACACTGGCAGAGTGGAGCAGACTTTACTGACAATCTTCATCAGCCATGTAACTGAGCATCACACAGTTAGAGCTTTCGTAATGTGAGAGCCTTTAGAGAAGCTACATTTTTTTTCCACAGACCATAGACAGACACATTACAACTTTATCAGTCGCTTCTACTTGAAGACAGACTACAGCAGCATATTCTCTTTCTGAAACAAATGCAAATATTTGCAGCTCAAGCTTTCTAGCTCTCGATGGAACCATAGGACCAAAGGGAAAGTCACAGTCAAAAATAGTCAACAAAAAGTGGCAAATCATTTTTACATATTTGTGTCTCCTGTATGTTAAAAAAAATCACCAAGCAAAATACTGTAAATTTACAAGACAAAATATATTAAATCTGTATATTTTGATGCGGGGAAAACAATGAGAAATGAAGATTTTCTCCCCAGTCACCCCTAAATCTCCATTTCACATTGTCAGATATTTTTTTATTTTGTGTAATTACTAGTTAACAAAATTAATAGACCACACATTTATAACACATTTATATTGACACACAAAAAACACCAAACCGACTCTACATTTAGTAACATCGTATAAAAACTGTATCTTGTGGCATGAGAGGAAAAATGCGAAAAAAAAAAATTCCTCCTCAGCAACTCTTAAATCCTCATTTCCCATTTTCATACTGCAACGATTCACTGCCTAGGCCAGCGTTTTCAGGCAGTGCTGCAATTTGGTAGAATGAGCATCCAGTAATGCAAACCTAGGGAAGAGAAAACAAGCTGGGAGATGCGGAAAAATTTAAATATTCAAATATTGTGGGTACAGCTAAAAGGGTCTAGTAGGAGATGTAGAAAGTGTGATTGTCCACTGGGTGGTTGTATAAGCAGTAGGTGGGTATTTTTTGATGTCTCGTCGACATAAATGTCATTATAAACAGATCCCATTGCTTGCAGAAGCAGGAACCGGGAAGGAATTGGCAATGGCCTGTTCTAAAAACTATCCCGTTATTCACTTAGAGTAATTTTAAAAAATCACGGAAGATCAAAATCGGGAGTGGGGACAGCAATAGAATCTGGGTTCTATAAAATGAAAGTTGTTCGGTGGTTGTACACAGGACTAATAAAATATTCAGACCTATTGTCTGTCTGGATTTTGGGATCTGATGAACTTATATCCAGTGTTGAATTTCTACACTATTGTCTCAAGGCGGCAGAGCCCTCGACATTATAGTAATGTAAGATGAGTAAAGACGTTATTGTGGGGTAATGCATGTGCTGCTACTGGCTTTTCCTGCAAGTGGATGTGACCAGTTATGGGTTGTTTGGTGTCCGTACTTTGGCCATTCTTTTCTGCCTAAGAGTGTATGTAGGTGGTGAGGCCTATGTATTCTTCACCATTTTCTTGATCGACAGTAAATTAACCTACAAATTTAAATCAAGCTGTTACCTGTAAAGTAGCAGACACATTTGAACTGGCTGTAACATAATAACAAGCTGAGATTTATGTAACAATATCACTGACATTTTGAATGAAGTTAAATTTTCATTGAAACTAAACAAGTTCATCAAATGTCTATTATGTTCCACAAAACCTAAAAAAAAGTGAGAAGACCAAATCATAGTAGTAGTGATATTAAGTAACTAAACTAAAAAATAAATAACTTTTATTTAAAAAAAAAGTTTAGGGTGAAAACCCCCGATTCAAAGATGCTTGTAAGCTCATGCTGGATACTAGTTGCTTCTTCAGTGAAGTTTGCACCAGTCAGGATGTCATCCATATATACATCTTGTTTAATTTTTTGAGCTGCTGTGGGGAAATTATCCTTTTCATCCTGAGCGTACTTGTGAGTGACCTTTATGGCTTGGTAAGGTGATGACAAAATACCAAATGTCCCAGTGTTAAGTTGGTATTCAAGTAATGGTTGATCTAAAGAAAATCTCCACACAATTTTATAATATGTATGATCATTAGGATGTAGTAGAATTTGTCGATACATCTGTAGTATCTTGGTATATACCACCAAATGAAGCCAGATAGGAGCAAGATAGTTACAAGATCAGGCAATTGGCATTGGTCCAACAAGCGAGTGATCATTGAGAGATTCCCCGTTACTGGTACAGGCTGAAGCATCAAACACCACTCTGAGCGTGGTACTTAGACAACCTGGGCGAGTCACACAGAGGTGAGAGATAAAGTAAGAAATGGTATTTACTGATAAAAACTCTGCAAGCAATTCCACGTGGTCTCTGTCGAGATAATCCTACAAGAACATATGATACTGCACTTTTGAGTTTTGATTTTGAGTAAGCTTGTGTTCCAGGGGGACAAGTTGATGAGATGCTACTGTCTAGCAGTTTCTTAAATTGGGATGTTCATTCTTGAAATGCAATGCCACACTTTCTCCTATTTGGATCACGAGAAAATGTTTCTTTTAAGAAGGCTTCTACTTGTCTATCTTCTTTAGTTAGTATGGAATGATGAGTTGGCACTTAACTTCCCAAAACCTTTTAATTCTGTTATGTACGGGCTGAAGAGAGGATAGAAAGAGGTTTTGAGTTATGTTTCCGAATATGAACCTCTATTATTATTTTCCATTAACATCCATCCCAAATTAGTATTTATGGCAACAGGTTCTCCTGTGTATCCATGGATTCTACCTTCAAGGAGAATTTTGGGGAACACTTCTCCACCAAGAAGCATATCAATTTGTTCAAAATTATGGAAATTGGGATCTGCCATGACCAGGTTGGACAAGTGAGACCACTCCTGCTTCTTGATTAATGGCTGAGGATTATACATGCAATTTCCGAAAGAACAACTACTTCAGTAACTATTTCTTCAGCTGTACCCACAAGTGGCATTCTCTTACAGCTCGTTACCATCTTTGCAGCTGGAAGAGGTTTTAGGTCTAGCGTGGTCAATGGTGAACTGTGACGGGAATAAGAAAGAGACAACCTCTGAAGGCATTCTTCAGTAATGAGGGAAGCTTGTGAACCAGGATCTATAAGAGCTCTAACAGAATGTGTCTGGTCTGATCTGTCCAACACTTTGATTACTGCAGCGGGTAGAAGAACTATGGGTGACTCAATCTGGGCTCCTGTGCACTACACTGACCCTGCAGTATTGTTGTGGGCACTAGATAAAGCTGATTTACGGTTATCACTACTGGGTAAATCTCATTCCTAATTCATAGAACCGCTGGCTGCTTGCGAAGATAAATGCAAGAATAAGAGATGACTTTTCTTGCATGTCCGAAATTTGTAACTAGAGAGACAATCCCTCATAATGGACCCAATCTTCAAATAGTTCATACAAAGTTTCAATTCCTTCAAACAATGTAGCCATTAATTCACACGACAATTGAAGAAAGGATTTGCGTTTGAGGTTCCCTAAGCGGAGATGTTTCCATAACATGTATGCAAGTAATTTAAAATATTTTTTTTTTTTAATACACACTGCCTATCTACATTGAAAATATAAGTTCGTAGGGATCTTATCATGAAAAATACCTTTTGTTTTAAACGCCTATTTTTAAAATTAACGCACGAGGCGAAATTTCCTTAACATGGTATTTCCTATTAAAATTTCACACCTGCCAGTTCGTAGGCAGTGCCTTTAAAACCACATAATTTGCTGTGGTTGGGCAAAACATGTTGACTATCAATGCATAATGTGCAAATAATAGTGGAACAGTAGAATGCTTTGGTTTCATAGTTTAACTTGAGTACAAGAGTAGATGGTATTGGACAAGCCAAATATGTATTGACTGACATACGAAAACCTTTAATTGAGGTATATTTTTATTCTTGGCATTCATTTTCCCGACCGTATTTAATTAAAATTTATATTACTAAGGTACTCAGTATCGTCTTCATCTTCTAAGTTCACCATTAGAAGTTAAAATTTAAATGATTATGAAATATTTCATGAATTCTCAATGTGTTTCAAATACTCCAATTGAAAGATAAATTCAGCCGTCAGTGGTCAGGTTTAGACATAAATAATGTTTATCTAGGAGCGAAAGTGGAATGCCTTCTAATGCGTTTAGATAAGAGTGAAGTTCCAGAAAGGTACATAACACACTTCAAAGTTAAATATTTGGCTTTCTTTGTTGAGTTTTGCAGTCAAATTTTGAAACGAATTAATTTGAATTATCCAGTATCCGGTTCTAAAATATTTAACAATGCTGAATCCTGAAAAGTGCAAATCAGACTATATAGTATAATGCCACTTACCGTAAACTTTCCAAACGTTATTGAAGAAAATAGTTATGAAGAGTTTGGTAGGGAATGGATTACATTAAATACTGTAGAAGCACTGAGAAAGGATAAAGAATTCGTGGATTTTTGGAATAAAGTTTTTTAAATTAAAAATTTAGTAGGAGAAGAAATGTTTCCTCGTTAACAGCGTTAGTGGAAGCTGTGCTGTGCGTCCCTCATTCGTCAGCAGCAATAAATCATATTTTAAGCAGTGACATTAAACAAAAGTAAAATGACAAATTGTCTACAAAACTCCCATGTTAAATAAAATCGTTTTGACAAAAAAATTTAAGTATTCATCAGCTACAGATTTTACTCTTTCAGAAGAACTAATTAATTTAGCAAGCTCTGATAGAAAAAAAATACTTCCTATGTTTATTTGTGAGTGGTAATCCTGTAAATGTGTAAATGTAATAATAAATAATTGTAAGTATAATATATTATTATTTAAATACTCAAAGATCATTATCTTTAACACTAACCATTACATTGTATATCAATAAATGTGTAATAACTAAGACATTGTTATGTTTGAAATTGCAGGTCTACTCTCATACACGTTGAGAATATGGTGAGTTTCGAATTTTTTTAAATTATTGTTGTGCATGTGTTAATACAGTGGCTTAAAATTAGCAGTTTATTTAGTGTAGAAGTGTAGTAAAATTATAAAACTGTCTTAATGGTGTGAAATGATAGCAAATAACGATTTAGCCTTTTTTTTCAGGTCTAGTAACTTTTTCCTGTCTAAGTTTGCATGAAACATTTTTTCTTTATTGACACCCTGAGCTCGATATATGTCCCATGTGCTTTTAATGTGGCTTGCTTCCTCGAATGTGCCACCCATCATTCATAGCTGCAAGACACCGAATAATGCCTTAGTAGCAGTGCGCACCACAGAGTCAAGTGCATTGCGCGACAGGCTGTAAGCGCTTCACGGGCGTCACTGCGCGCCATCCAAGGGATTTGTCACGGTGGCTAGGGATACGCCTGTGTCGACCAGTACCATATCCAGGCGGCTAGCATAGGGTAATCTGTCGTTGCGGCATCCCTTACGACGTCTATCATTACGACCTGAGCATCGCCGAGCGTTTGTGACCTGCTGGGAACGGGCAGCATGGCAGCTTGCAGATTCGCGACGAGTGGTGTTCAGCGACGAATAACTGTATCGGCTTGGATACAGACGACCACTGGAATCGAGTCGCGAGAGGTCCTGGTCAATGCCGTGATCATTGTAGAGGTATCAGGGTGTGGGTGTCATTTCCTACGATTTCCGCGCCCCACTGGTGGTGATTGAAGGAACCTTCATGGCACGGTATACGTCAAGGAGATTCTGCTACCATGTGCTCTCCCCTTCTTCCTGGTGCAGCCTTGACAGCTTCATTTTCCAACAGGGTAATGTACTGTCTCACACAGCACGGGTATATTTGGCCTGCCTTCGTGATGTCAATATGCTTCATCTCGCCCATAGAGAACATCTGGGACCAGATTGGACGGCAACTTGGCCAGTGGCAAATACATTAGATTCGGAGATTCAGTTGCACCAGCTGTGACAGGATCTTCCTCAGGAGAACATCTGACGTCTGTATGCCTCCATACCCGACCGTAACCCCGTCTGTCTCCATGCTACAGGCGGTCCAGCCCCATGTCAAGTGCATCCTGCAAGTGTTGGTTCTCTGCAATGCATGCTTGGTTTGATACAACATTTTATGTTTTCTGTATACATACTGCCATATCCTGTGTTGTACCCACTTACTACCCCTGCAGTGGCCCCTTCAGGATGATAATTTTTTTTATTGAGTATATATTTAGCAGAGGTTTTATAGATCGTACAGAATTTGCATTTTCCTTGGGCGCATAGAAGATGGCTTGAAAATGGTGTGACGCTATCACTTTAGGCTGATTATACCGTTGCATTTGGAGATCCTTTCCAAATCCATATTTTGCATTCGTCACTGGCAAGGTGCATATAAAGGTACTGGCTTCTCCTTGCAGTGATGACCTCAGGTATAAGGATTTATCCACTGCATGTAACTGGCCATTGTTATGCACCAGTGAAATAAATAAGTAATAAAAGTTTTGTCAATGTGTCGCGTTCTCTTTAAACGTTGGCAGTTGTATAGCCGACGTATTTGGAGTATTTTGAGCTCCAACACCCTGTCTCCACCTGTTTTTCTTTCAGTAGTAAGCCTAGGAATCAAATTGATTTCCAGCCATTTTTTTTATAAAATCGATTTAAAAATAAACTACGTCGAATTTGTCACACAATTAAGTATAATCGAAAAGTTTAGTGGGTCCAAAACTGCAACAAATTACTTCCAAGTCTAAAGTATCTTCTTAAAATGTGTATATATATAATACATATGTATAGAAATATATGTAAGCGACCCAGCCCGGCTTCGCCTGGGTACAATTTAGTTTTTACAGCGATACACTAATAAATAAATTGGGAAATGACAATTACAACATGATATGATAGTAAGTTAGTAAACTAATATCATATAACATACATACACGTCACGCCTGTCTCCCAGAGGGGTAGACAGACATTATGGACCTTCATTTACCACGATCCTGACATACCTACCTCCTTCGCTTTATCCACATTCATACATATTATAAGATAGTGGTTTCGAAAATTTATTTGTATACAACATTAATCGTTTTGCCTCGGACAGCCAGCGCAAAAAGATTTCAGTTTGACGTGACACGCGAAAGGGCTACGCATAGTTGTCCGTGTGAAAAACATGCCCCACTCAAATCCACTCCAGCCACATTAAGTGTTTGACCCTGTGCCACTTAAACAAACTGTTATTGGAAATTTGACTATTTTAAAATTAAAAGGCAAATCCGAAGGAATCAATGGTATTCTAGGTATTAAAATAATTTCTCCTGTACAGCAGTTTGTTAGAATAGTACCTTCGATGAGATAACTTTTAATTTTTTATTTGTAATCGAGTCCCGTTGTATAATTTCGTTGGATTTATATTTCGCAATAAAGTTATGGGAGCTCCAACTTTTAAAATCAGTTTGTGTGGTGGCATGCCACAAAGATTGAATTAATTAATTAATTGGGTGGGATAGTGCCAAGCCTCTTCACTGTCGGGTATTGTATCTACTCAGTCATACACTTGTTTGCGCATTGACTTTTGCGAGCACTAATTTATACATTTTTTAGATTTTCAGCAGCAGTCTCTCCTTTCTCTTTGCAAAATATTCCTTTCTCTGTTATTAGTGAACCTAGATTCTCTTTCTTGTTCACTTTCATTTGCCTGTGATAAACTCAATCAATTTTAGAAATTACTTTTTCACGAAACTTTTCATAACTTTTAAAATATTGGCGATAATTGTATGCTGTAAAGGACATTTCTTATCTACATTAAACAGTTTTAATTAAGAATTAATTTATTTTTATAAAAATAAGGTTCTTTATGGTTAAAAAAGAATGAATTTTACGTTTGTTTTTACTGCGTAATTTAAATTGTAAATACGCTTATTACTACTTATCTATTAAAGACAGATATATGCCACCGCTAACTTTTTTTTGTATATTATTTAATTTTACACTCTTCTTTCTCACATGATTTTGTTATATATCTAAAGGATTAGGCAGCGTATTCCATGAGAGCGCGCTGGCGGCAAATTTTTTTCCCGACTTTATTCACTAATACCGTTAATGCTCGGCTCCTATAAGTGCTAGGGAAATGTTTAATACACACAAACTTTCCTCGATAAATGCAGATCATAACAGTAAGAACTGCATCCATGTCCGTCGAGGGGTGTTTCAGATTAGTGCAGTCATACAGACAGACGCGCGCCAAGGACTTCCTTTTATACTATGTATTTATATATATATTCTTGCGTATCGACAGAAAGAAATCCCATTTTTTGCTGGGTTCAGGGTTTATAGCGTTTTCCCTCCACCTTTCAAAATTAGGTTCAACTTTCGTTGGTGTGACTGAAATTTTGTTTTGAAAACACGCTTTTGTCACATGATTGCTGATAGGTCTCTTTAATGACGTGTTGGCAATGTGAACAAAAGGATTCAACGAATATTCCGTTGAAAATCTGGAGGGAAGACTATTTGTGTACGCATTCACTTAATCTCACTTCACAATGGTAGATTCAATGACTGACGGAACCGACATCACTTGTTACACGAATAACTTGTAATATCGGGTCCGCTTTTCACGAGTGAACTTCCCTATTTGTCACTTGAAAAACGTATAACGAAATTGACGAACTCTGTTGTGATTCTCATAATCCGGCCCGGCACTGACCATGTTGACTTTACTAACATCTAAAGAGCCTGGAGAACCATTGAAACAAAACATTTAGTTAGAGTTTCTGTCTGACAATTATTTACCAGTCCCCATCTTACAGAACACTGATATTCTTGGCTTAAGTCAGAGTTGCCAACTGCTGAAGCACGTAAATTTCGTGATGAAGTCACGCAGTACTATTTACAACAAAAATATTACAATTACAACACACACAGATAAATTCACTCTCAACGAAAAAAGTATTAAAACATAACGATTGTAGTATTTACAATTCATTCAGGAAAGTCCGTTTTCACTACTCCTATGTTGTTAGCAAAATGTCTCAGATGCTGTGTATGTTTCATATTTCTTCACTTCAGATATAAAATTTAAGAGCTTTAAATTTAAAGAAAATAAAATTATTTCACATGCTAGGAGAAAAAATTGTTTGAAGTTTGGGCGTATTATTTAAAGTTAATTGTAAACTTTACTAATAAAAAATAACATACTTTATATATACATATATTGTTGATAATTTTAAAGTCCTTAATCACACAGCTTAGGCTAAAAGCATCTTCACTTCACGTGTAGTGATAATCAAGAAGGCAGAACTTAGCCGCATGCCTGTGAGTCGAAACCAAGATTCGTCATGTAGGTATACAGCATGATACTGAACTACTTGGTGAGGTGATTCATTACGAAATATGGGGACGAAAAAAATATTACTACCTATGACCTAACGTGACCAGTAAGGAGGAAACACACACTTAAAAACCTGGATTTAAAATTAGTTATACTTATTTACAAAAATAATTTATTAGTCTGAATGTGCCATGAGAGGGGCATGTAAGTGGGTACAGGCACGGGATATGGTAGTATGTATACAGAAAACATCAAAATATTGTACCCCACAAAGCATGTTTTGCGGGGGACTGAAACTTGTAGGATGCACCAAGTATCACGGAAACAGGCTGCGTTATGGCCGGGCATAAAGGCATACAGACGCCGGATGTTCTTCTGAGGAAGATCCTGCTACAGCTGGCGCAACTGACCCTGCAGATCCGCCGAAGTTGCCGCTGGCCAAAGCTGCCATCCAATCTGGTACCAAACGTTCTCAATATACAAGAGGTCTGGGAACCTTGCTGGCCAAGGAAGTATGTTGACACCACGAAGGCAGGCCAGGGATACCTGTGATTTGTGAAGCCGGGCATTATCATGCTGGAAAATGAGCTTGTCAAGATGCACCGCGATGGTGAGCGCACATGTTCGCAGAATTTCCTGTACCTATAGTCAGGGTTCCTTAAGTCACCGCCAGTGAGGTGCGGGAATTGTGGGAAATGGTACTCCACACCATGACACCTTTCGTTCGGTCAGTGTGCCGCTCTACAATGAAGCGTGGATCACGGTGCTAACCAGGGCGTCTCCGGACTAGAATTCGACGGTCGTCTGTATCCAGACCGAACCGTTACTTGTCTCTGAACACCGCTATTCGCCAATCCGCAAGCTGCCATGCTGCCCGTTCAAGGGCAGTCATTCCTTGCAAAGCAAACCTATAAATAAAACTCAGTAGAATGAAACACTCTTCTGCTGTAGTAACGTGCTTCACAAACACA
The DNA here is from genome assembly GCA_002778355.1 of Clitarchus hookeri. Taxonomy (NCBI): domain Eukaryota; kingdom Metazoa; phylum Arthropoda; class Insecta; order Phasmatodea; family Phasmatidae; genus Clitarchus; species Clitarchus hookeri. The sequence continues at coordinate 1,481,503 of NQII01000064.1, read as the reverse complement.
CTATCATCCTTAGAAATATCGCTATCAAAAGAATCAATATTCCTGAAAACAGGCCTTGAAAAATATGTATTCTCATGACAACGTGATCGCCGCATGGCGCTGTGAAAACTAATTAAGTTCACAGAAAATATTATACAACTGCTCCCGAACAACGTTTAACTACTACTAACAAATGCTGCTCTGCTAGCGCCTTGAATACAGTACTGGTGGGCATGGGCGTATCCCCAGCAGCCGTGACACGTCCCTGAGTGGTGAGCAGCGACGTTGAAACTATTCTACCTGCTGGTGGTCCGGTGCGGACGACCCTAGCCTTCTCGGCGGATGTGTGTACCCACCTGTTCCCACTGCGTCCAGTACCGACTCCAAGTGTAGGCAGAACGGTTCAAGTGGTGAGGAATACACCGAAACGTCCAACCTGCCTCTCGGAGTCCGACGATGCCGCCTCTCTCAAACTCCTGCAGCTGGGTAAAGGCTTGTCAAATGCGCCGTCGGTCGGATCACCCTGCTGCTATGGCCTTATTTGGTGTATTGCAGCTATGAATGCAGGAGGAACATGTATGCCCCCTAGTGGCACATCCGCGCGTGCAAAGCGAATTAAACAAAAATGGGACACATGTCGGGCTATGACAATACTGCATGGCAACATTTGTTGTACTCGCGCGATTCGATGGTGATTTCTATTTTGTAAATGGCTTCTTGTTTCGAATTATTACATTTGTATGGGTGACCGAAAAAATGTTCCATGTTAGTTTTGTGTTAAAAACTGTTTTTAACAGAAAATGTTGTGTATAACTCGCTGGTACAAACTCTGTTATTAATTAGTTCTGAAAATAACCCATTTATTGCATAAACATCGCTAGAAGAGCACGACTCACGTGTTGCGTTAGTGAAAAAGTGTTGCGGGTTGTCCGTCGAAGTCTGACTCCACTGCAGAGGAGGTTAATCCATGTTTCCTCGGCTTAAGCTTATTTTGTGTTTGGTTTCGCAATTCGTTTACCACTTAGAAAACATAAATGTATCTCAAAGTGATTTAGAAAGTGTAGACAATATTAAACCTGTGTTAAAGATCTTGGAATTGAAGGACAACAACTGCAAACAGTTGAGAGACAGCAGAAAGTAGTATTTTTCGAACCGAGAGGTAGGAGACATCGTTCAGAGGAACATGCCACACACCAGCACACGAGGTTGTTCAGCTACTTTTGGTAAGAAAGGACGCAATTGCCTTACCCTTACGTCAGTCCTTGATTTGTACAACCAGTTTCATGGTCCAAATTATATTTAGCAATAAATTTACTGCTCAAGTTCAACTGGCGAGAACCCATTTCCATTTAACGTCATTAATATCACTTTCTAGTCAGTATTGCTCAATACGTCAATACTATTATTCTTAAAAAAAACATTATATGAAAAATTTTGATGTATATTCCAGTGGAAAAATGTGTGTTACAGTGAAAAAATGTTGTTTTTCTGTGTCTGCAATAAATCTTTGGTAGTACCAGAATTCATGTTTATTTACATTTAAAAGTTGACATCTGTGAGGGATACATTTGCATCAGAATTTTATATGCTTATAATAACCACACAAATATTGTAAGTTCTATGTAATCAGTGCACACACACACACACACACACACGCACACGCACACGCACACGCACACGCACACGCACACGCACACGCACACAAACACACACACACACACACACACACACCAAGCAGTTTAGTTTCTTTTCGCTAGACAAGTAGTTATTTGGTATCATTTATAATGTTAATTGTAATTATAATTTTCTAATTGGTGCGAAATTTTGGAATTGTATTTATTTAGCATATGTATATTACTGAACACATATTATTTTCTTTTATTATTATGTATAGCTTAAGTCTGCTAGGGCTACGAGTGTGTTATCATGCCTATAATTGTTTTAATTCATTTGGCTTTGAGTGATGTGTATCAGAAAGTAAATTTTTCTGAGTTATACTTCCTTAAATGTCTTTTGAGTACCTTTGTAAGCCCTGTTCAGGGACTCTATCAGCATCATCCATGGCAAGCGGTTGTAGTATGATAGGGCTCCGAGATTAAATTGATAATTTTAAGGAACCGCCCATCATAACGGAAAGGAGGGTGGAGAAGAGCCATCCTCAGTTATTTAAATGTGCGCGGACAAGCCAAGATGAGGTCGAAAAGCGCTATAATTAATATTTTGAGTGGTTTATCCAGCCTACCACCTGGACTGTCCAGAACGTCGCCGCATCAAAAGATCGTAAGATGTTGCCACGAGTTGAGTTAATCATCTACATTCTAAATGGACTGACTTCATAAAAAATACTAGGGAATCCAGTAAATTCAATTTGGCAAAAATGGATTTGTTGTAAATGTGCACTAAATATTACTAGCCGTTCAAGGTATTAAACTGAACTGCCAAATTAAGTTTAAAACGGAGATTTTCTTAGCTTAAAGAGTTTTGGAAATTAAAGTTATATTGCTTCTTTGTGAAGATTAAAATTAACAAAAAAAGATATTACAGTTGAATTTTGCGCTTACAAACACAAACACACGCGCAGTAAATATTCAAAACGATTTTCTTGCTAATTTGATAATATTTTAATTATCTTTAATTTATTCAGTGTTTTCTTTATGTAGAGTTGTATTACTGTCCGCGTTATTGAAGTTATACTTATTTTGGCGAGTTGAGGGTAAAAGTTTAGTGTGCAACGGAAGTTGCGCGCGCAAAACGTACACTATTTCCGCATAAAACAGTTGGAGGGGCATATATGGGTAGAGGTGAGGAGAAGTTAACAATGATTTTAAGTGGAGACTTTAACGTCAATTTCAGCTTTGAAAATTCTGGTCCACTTATCAACTATTTGCACGAGGATTTACATCCATCCATAAATAATGACCCTGCAGTTTCTACAACACGACACGGCACCCCCATTGATGTTGTATTTACGCAATATTTTCATAACGTTTCTACAAGACTATTTGTATCATATTTCAGTTATCACAAACCGCTTGTAACTCGCATGCCCATTCAATCACCATCAGAAGAACCAATGGAAATAGATTAATTTAATTTAAATACATTTGACTCAGTTTTATATGACTATGAATATTTTCATATTTTTTAAACTGTGTAAAAATAAATTTTATTTTAATTTTATTAGTTTTTTTAATCAAACCTGTATTAATTCTATTTGATGTATTTCTTCGATCATAAATTATTTTCATACGTAATTTATGTATTTATTTTTTGTTTTATTTCATTCTGAGGGGAAACGGTACTGGACATGTCCGTGTTCTGTTTGTTTTAACAGCACAATGTTGAAATTAAGGTAAATCACATTTCACTTACCTTTTATTTAGTGCATATGTTCTAAGAGTTGCAATTTAATTTTTAATGTTTCATGCTAATTGTGTTTGTTATGAGTTACCTATTGTTGGTTATTTCTCTTTTGAAAGAGGAAAAGCGTTTTCCATTATCCCTTGGCATACACACGCCCTACCTACATACGCACGCACACTCACACGCATACCGTTATTTCGAGCCACCCGAACAACTACTTCAACACCTTTGCAACAGCTATTGTTAAAAGTGGTTTTTATTTGCATACTTACACGCACGAACCAGGTAATAATCTCTGAGCCTTTTTCACGTTGTACTACGTGTGAGGTCTTTCCAAAAGGTGTAGCAGATGGCCATGTCGGAGATGTACGCTCTCCAAGGCTACTCGCAGCCTTTGCAACCTTGTAATGTTCCACACTGCATTACTGGCTTCTATTCATCTAACTACACCAGTAAGTATTAAAGTTGATGACCATCTCAGCCCATCATACACTTCATAGTTGCTTACCAAATTGTGTAGGTTTTAAAATAATCAAAGCACATGTCTTAATGCTCTTTAACCCTGAAACAGAAAATATAAAAATTAAAAATTAATTGTTGTCTTCCTTCTTGTTATAAATGAGGGAATGGTAATAACATACTCTGCAAAACTTCATTAAACTAAGACAACCATATAGCGAGTCTGTATTCAAGAACATCTGGGCTAGAAGCTGTATAGAAACGTGACAGTAAATCCTAAATAAAAAAAGATAGTAAACTATAATGCCATCAGTATAAAATACAAAAAACGCACTCGAAAGAGAACAAATCCCAAATTTAATATGTTCAAATGTTTTAAAACTCTTACACTTGCGCACTATAAAATCAAAGTTATATATTTTATAAGTTTCATAAAGTTAGAAATTTGAGTGAATGCAATTTTTATCAGTGAATTTATATGAGATGCAAAATTACTTTATTAATTATATCTGAAGAACTGGTTTTCGAGATTATGTTTTACCTTTGTATTATACATTCATTTATTATTTGATAAAAATGATAAAAGTATTAAATTTTAATATTTCATTATTTTGAGAATTAAAAAGTAATTATAAATTAAATCTTAAAATTAAATATTGTGCCGATAAGAAAAGTATGTAACATTTAAGCACAGAAAAAATTAGTAGTATAATTTTATTATTATAATATTATTATTAATTTTAGACAATTATAGTGTTGGCCAAAAAGACCATAAAGACCCAACTAGGTTGGTACTAACAACAATACAAACAAAAATTCTATACACTACTACATAAACACAGAAATAAATAAAATAATAGAAAAAATATGATAAGAATCTTATTTTTGGAAAAACATATAGATAAGGAAATCCTATCCGTTAACAACTTTGTCTTTGTTCCCGAGCAACGCTGTTTACCTTACCTGCCTTCCAGTCACCATCACTTGACCACATTCAGGTAAAGATAAATGTCCTAACTATTAAAGATAAAACAAAATTAATATTATGATTATTCGTAGTTAAAACAGCAAATCCAACACTAATGGATATCACCTAGGCGAATCGAGTTCGATTTCCGGCGGGGTCGCTCCCGGATTTTTTGATGTGGGAATCGTGCCGGACGATGCCACTGGTCGGCGGGTTTTCTCGAGGATCTCCCGTTTACCTCAACTTTGCATTCCAGTGATGCTCCATACTCGCCTCACTTCACCCTCATCGGCTATCAAGATATCGATGTTAAGAGCCTAAATATCTCCACTCCACTAATGGATATGAAGTTACATCAACAAACCATGCATACGTAATTTAACATGTTTAACAAAGGGATCAATATTTTTACAATGGTAATTGGTATTTATTACACATCGTTTCATTATATTAAAAGAGGTTTGCGAAGATGTGAAAGTCTTACGATTTCTTTGGCTATGGAATGTAACTCTCGTATATGCATTATTTATAATTTCGCTGCAACAGAAAAAAAAAAAACTGAAGGAATAATAGACTTCTAAAGAAATGGGCCTATTTTTAAGGTGTGAGTTTTTTAGTATAATAACCTATACAGTATTTATAATTAAAGTATGTGCTATTTGTGTGAAACCTGGCATGACTTATTTGGAAAACTTTAACCTGAATATTGAGAGCTTTGCACTACAGAACAATATTCTAACTTAGATCTTATTCAAGAATAGGACGGATATAAACATGAGTCACTCTAGTATATAAGTAATAAGGCGTACAAATATAGATAGTTTCGTTTTAATACTATCTACATCTATTAGAACTCTTAAATGTGCTGATTGAAAACATTGCTCAAAATATATTTTCTGCTGTCTGTAGCTTTTTTTTTAAGATTTGTCTTGTTGAACACACACATTTAACGCTCTCCAAGATAAGGCGCAGCGATTTCTTTACGCAAATGGTTAATGAGTATTGTTCTCTTCAATCACTCTGCTTTATTTATTTAAGATTCTGCGAACAAGTGATTGAATGGTCTTGAAGATGCCTCATGATCGCTGCATTGCAGAGGTAACTACAGACGAGGCTTCTCGAATTCCTCTACGCTGGTTAGCGACCCATGAGAACAGCGGCACACGACAAAAACTAATTCCGACGCAGCTCCATCTTCTGCGAGTCTATCAGATGTGCGCTGTAAACGCTGTTAAGGAAGTAGTACGCCATCCGCTTTGTTGCGACAGTGTTGACTTTTTAAAATTAAAAGTCTGAGAGTTTTCGTGATTTCATCGACCCCGTCTGAGTCTATCATCTCGAGTACTGAGAGCAGAGTCAAGTTTTACGAAGTTTCTCTGCATTATCTTTTCCCTTGAAAAAAAAAAAATGTCTGTGAATTTCTGGAAACTATTTTATCTTTACTCTAAAATCAACACCTCACTGATATCTGGAGATATTTTTGCTTTTTAAATTGTTCATCGAGATAGGCAGGACAGAAGCAGTTCGCTACGTCATCTGAGCTTGTGTGTTGTAAAAATGACACCAGAACATAAGTTATATTGAAGTCACCATCTTTTCGTGTCTCGAAAATAATCAGTCGATACATCTCCTGGAAACTCTTATCAGATGTTTAATTTATGTCAGTGCAAGTATATAAAGAAAAGTTTTAATTCGCCGACTTCGTAGCTCAAATAACTTTAATATATTTACTATCACTACAGTATTCGTACTATGTCCTCCAATAATGAGCACTGAATAACTACAGCTTGACCCGCGATCTTTACGTTAGTGTGTCTTGGAATAAACATAAAAGATGTGCTGTAAATTAAATCGTTCTTTTATATTCTATAATATAATATTTAACATGGTAGCGTTACTGAATTAAATACTTTTACTTCAAAAATTTAACGTACATAAACAAAGTTTGCAAAACTCTTCAGCTTCACTGTCTAGATATCCATGCAGATATCCAAAATCCTTTACCGACCTTTTATTAGTCATTCAATTATAAATTTGCTTTTTCCTTCATTTCATAGATTGCCAATCAACAACTCCAGTATGAAACACAAAAAAAAACTGTATTGAAAATGTAAAAGTCTCCCCTATAAAACCAGACAGAGCGAGGGTTTTGTAAGAAAATAATACTGGCTAGCTTCGTCAGAATGATACAGAGTCACACGCAAAATATTCCGTGTGAGGTAATAAAATAACCTCTAAAAAATTTTAGTAGGCGATGTGATACATTTAAAAAGACACACCGCATGCATCTATTACATCTGAAAAGCGACAAATCACAAAATCCTGCTCGGTATTTTTTTATTTATATTCTTTGTCCACGCGGAGGCACAAACAGAGAGCGAAGAGTGAATTATCGTAGCAAATTAAATTGTGAAAGACTAATATAAAAGAAAAAAAAAAGAAAACTTAAAAAAAAAATTCAAAATTCTGGCTTTTAGAAATGCATACTTTTTGGGCTGGTATGTGTTTGTTACATCCAGCAGGCACATAATACTGGCATATACAGCAATAAAACGTGTGCCACTGAAACTTGAGTTTCCCACAAATATGTAAGGCGTCCGTGAAGTTAATCAGAGAAAAACATATCGTCGGCTCACTTTTAAAACCCGCAAGTACAATTATTTTCCAATGTTCAGTTCTGGGTGAAATTCTATGCGCATCTGCTGAAAAAAAACCCCTGTACTGCATGTCCACTATGCACCACGCTGCTATATTTTTAAGTGATGAAACGTATATTTTCCCGTCAGGTTATCTTGCTCTCCAGTACGGAATTACAAGGTTTTCGAAGCCAATGATATCCGAAGGGCCTTCTTAAAAAATAGTGTCTATAGATAATATATATGCATATATTAAAAAATATTGAAATATATTTAAATACGCATATATATATATGTATATATATATATATATATATATATATATATATATACAAACACATACACTGGGGCCGATTCAGTAATCGTGACAACCATTGTTTTTCTCCCTAAAATGATCCCACAGAAGAAATGTACTATATACAGGTGAAAGTGTACGACAAGTACGTTTGAAAGGGGACACCACATGCAGTATGGATGCAGGAATGTCCGACCAGGAACAGAGACAAACTTGACTGCTTGAAATCAAATTTCATAGATATATTCTCTTACTAACTTGATGCTATACCGCCACTGTGGAAGACAGTGTGGCTTATAGTGTCGTTGTTAATGCCCCCAGGCACAGACTATAATGTACTTGGAGGTTGAGGGTATTGTAATAATGAAGCCTTTTACTGTTTCATTTTGAAGGACGAATATATTGTCTCGAATGTAACGCAAATAAAATACATCAGCACTTGCGAGGCATGGTACTGTGATAATTTGGTCATTCGGATTTACTGCTAACGACATTTTGATGGAGGGGGGGCTTCTCTTGACGGCGTACTGAATACTTAACTCTTGCTGGAATGATGTCAGCTGTGGTGGGTGAGCTCCGGCGGTGGGCGGCCTTTGGCAAAGGCCAACTGTTGCTGTCGTCTCACTGTGGTGATGTTCTACTGACGTGGCCAGGGGTCCGAACCCCTGACCTAACTCTCTGCTCGGCGATCTTCGACTGACTGCTCTCTCGAACAAACGTCTCTGGAGGTATTAATTCCCGGACTGACCTCTCTGCGCGGTACTAATCAGCTGACCCCACTACTCTCGAAAAGGGGTTTTTATGCTTGCCAGCCTCCAGTCTTAATTGTCGGCACGTGCGGCCTTGTGGGGGGAGGAGGCGAGGGGGGTGGAACGCAGAACAATGCCTTTCAAAACACGTGTCCTGGTTTCTGAAGGTTTGGTGGGGCAGGGGGGGTAGTACCTCGCCCCTAGTTTACTCTCGTCAGCTACTTCTTCGGGACTTTTCCACCTTGTCCTGTCGTTAGCTAAGGGGGGGGGGAGGGGGTGTTCTCGGCACCAATATCCAGCTCGTCAGCTATTTCTTCCGTGGTGCGTGTTTTCTGATTTTAGGCGAAATACATATGATTATTTGCTGATATCTCGAGAAATCCCTGCGCTCCACAGATCTCCCGGGCAGGCTAGAGGCCTAGGGCGGTGGGTGGGTGAAGGGGGATGGACGACGCCTCAGCGACACATGTACTGCAATCCACCACCTGCCTCGTGCCACGTGTCGCCTGGAAGGCGCCTGCAAAGTGGAACCGCGATGCTCCTATTCCCAAAAGACGTCACTCGTCAAACTGTTTACACTCATTTGAACGGGTACGTATAATACGTGATGTTTAAAATCCTTCAAAGTAGTCTCTGAGGTTGTCCACGGTTCGTTGCCAGCGATGAGACGGATGGGAAATACCATCAGCTGCACGAGATCCGTCATTGTGCACCACCTCTTGTCGAAATGCTGTGACGATATACATTTCGTTATTGAAACACAAATGTAGTTGCTGAAAAGTTTCAAAGTCGGAAAAATCACAGTAAGTATCTCTCAGTTTTCGATGTTTATTCCTCTTTTGTACAATGTTTTGAGAAGGCGTTGGACATAAGTTAATAATACTAAATATGACAATCAAAATGCACAGGTTTTTGGCGGTTATTAATCGGAAATCCGAGAAATGGCAATCCCAAGCAGCAATTTCTGCCAACTTTGTGAACAACTATTTTGCTACCGTGATGCGTTCCTGTCGAGGTATTTCTTCCGCCGTACGTTTGTATATTCATTTTCGGCGCAAGATACCGTTCTAAAATAATGCATCATTCTGGTAAAACATTTGTTTGAAATGTTGGCACAAATTTGTTGTCTATGATTGGCGTTACTTGGATTTCAATATTGGCTTAAAATCCTGGGAAGAAAAAAAAAAAGTAGAACACGCTTGTCGCAATGCTTGCTTACGGCCGGGCGTGACCTTCGGGCGTTTAAAATTGTTTACTACGGATGCCACTTAACTGTGAATGGAGATTTTCCTACTCTTTATTTTTACGCCGCCAGTTTGAAACCTGTAGACATAAACGTATTTTTGTAGTCAATAAAGAAGTTTGTACAAATTAGCAACGATTCGTTGCTCAAATTGATCCAATGTCGCTTAAATAATAAAGGTGCAGCCATCTTTTATCGTGTCTGCGCAGCGCCATGTGATATAAAACTCAAACTGTTTTCAATTTTAATTTTTATTTCTGCCGTTGTATGAAATGATTGAAACACACCCTGGTGAGACACGGAAAAAGCAGTAAAAGCTCTACCAAGTTTCGAACGCATCACGTATCCTTGATCCCTAGTACGTGACCAAAAAAGAGGGATTGTTGGTTTCCCTGAGTGAAATGGTTTATTTTCTGAAGGAAAACAGCTCGTTCATTTATGGGACGAAATTTGACGGAGAAAGAGAGGCCGCGCTGTTTGTGATTCATTGGTGAACAAGCAGGTGCGTCGGAAAGGGTTTGCCGGGGAAGATGGGGAGGGGCATTGAACCCCTCCTCCCCTAACTCGTTATTACAAAGGGGCGTTGAAGAGATCACGTGATATATCTGTAGATTCCCATATTTTGCGTGTCTTTATTAAATTTGAGGGTCTCCGAATAATGTTATACGGCGCGTTTTATTTACTATAGGCTGCTCACGATAAAGCGAACACTTTTGAAATCAACCTTTGAAAATCCAATGCCCGTACATGCTACATGCCAGTACTGGCATTAAGTGAATTAATTAAAATAGTTCTAAGTACTTGCGTTGTACCGAGAGTGTAATTTTTAAACTTATGGCTAGTCAAGTTAGTGGTTTTTTGTTTATCAGAGTACGAAATGGCATATTTAAAAACTAAATTACGTTAAAACCATGCTTGTTTATTTTGTTATTTTATGTTTTATTACATTACATTACATTATATTAAAACTACACTCAGAAATTAAATTAACACATTTCGGTTCCTTACAGTGTCATGTTTTCAGTGACTGGCGCATGAATAAAGTAAGAAGGTCCACGGCAATGCAAATTTTACATATGGCGGAGGGATAAAAAAGAGGAGAAAAGTATATCTAAATCGGGGCTTTCAAAAATGCTCACTTTACCGTGAACAGCCTATAGCATAATTTTTTTGTGGATTGGAAGTGACATGTAAGAATAAACACACTTACTTTTTTTTTTAAAACTAAATTTTGGGAAGAGTTGCTCCATCGGGCACCAGGGCGCCAAAATTGGCTATATAATTTTGCCTCTTTCCGCCAAACCAACTTAACTGAGAAAGTTTCCTACGCCCCTGTGAACAAGTGCCAGTTAGATTGGCTATTCATGCTAACACGCAAATGAAACAACCGTCGTTCCCAGAACACAGCGGGATGCTTACTTCAGTGTTTGTTTTGAGCGAAGCGTTCGCCCGCAGCGCGAGAGAGTCGTAGTTTCTGGTTAATTTAGTGGTCCGTTGCTGTTCTCAGAAGTTCACGATCGCACAGCGAGCAGCACGTCAGTCCATTTTCATTGTACTGTTACTTCCGTCGGCCCGTATATTTGCCCGGCGCCAAGTCTCTGAGGATACACCTCGCGCCCTCGAGCGCCGAGAGAGAGAGGCAGAGAGACAGAGACAGACAGACAGACACAGAGATAGAGAGTGAGAGTGTGAGACAGTGGCAAGTATTTCACGAGTCCTCCACGTGCCATTTCCTGCGCGGTCCAACAGGAAGCCGCCCCCGACTGCCGCGTCCTCTCCCCGGGCGATATACTCCAGCAGGAAGGAATAAAAGTTTATGGGGTCGAGAGCATTCCTGCGGTGAATGATCAAAGGGTCGCCTGGGGAACGGCAAGCTCTGGTCGACTGACAACTGGGACCCCTGCAGGCCGCGGGCCACCGATGCTCTGACGGCGTGCGTGCGTGAGTGGAGAACGACGCGTCCCGGAATAACTCCTGCATGTCTGGTGGTAGGAAGGGAGACGGGGCTTGAGATAATGGAAGTAGCTGGCTTCCTGATGAGGAGAGGTTCCATGCAAATTTCCGTCACCATACGAGTCTCGTATTAAAAAATGGGTGTAATTGCGTATATATTAATTCTTGTAACGCTTGCAGCTGTACGCGGTTCAAAGTAGCACAGATTAATATCTAGGGGCCGCGATGGCTGAGCGGTTAGATTTCTCACCTCTCACCAAGGCGAATCGGTTCGAATCCCTGGCTGGGTCATTCCCAGATTATCCGCAAGTGGGAATCGTGTCGGACGATGCCGCTGGTCGGCGGGTTTTATTGGGTATCTCCCTATTCCCCCCACCCTTGAATTCCGCTGCTTCTCTATTCTCACCCCATTTCACCCTCATCGGCTCTCAATATCTCGTTGTTAAGAGCCGCTCAGAGCTCTCAACTCATCTTAAGTTGAAGATCTACTTTTATACTCGTGTATTATTCATGCGCCATTTAATTGAAAATAGGGTCTTATTATGGACGTGTTCAGATGGACTCACAACTATCCATCGCATCCGTCAGTCGCCCGTCCGTCCGGCGGTCACGTGAGTGAGTGAAGACTTAACGGCAAGCCTGAAAATCAGTATGTATGTTGGCAATGTGCAGTACAACAGCAGTGATTTTTTTCAAATGTTTTCAAAAGAGCTTACTTTACCGTTAACAGCCCATATCGTGTATTAATTCTGCCTTACGCCGGAAGGCCACTTGTGATTTTTAGAGGAGGGATTGTCTGCCCCTTACAACCTTAATGCAAATGACACCTGAAAGGCACACGCATTCATAGCTTACCGAGGACTCAAATTCGAAACGTCTTGATCCGAATACGACCTCGATCTCGAAGGTCGCCCATGACATTGTAGTTCCTCGTATTACTGTAATTTTCAAAGCCATTTGTCTGCATTCACTTTCAAATATTCGTAATAATTTATATACAACATGGCGAGATTGATAAAGAGTAAGTGTTGGTGATACCATGAAGAAAATTTTGGACTGGTGTTTCAATTAGTCTCACGAATGTTACGTGACTGACAAGCCATGGGAATGTTTAAAACATGAATTCAATACTCGTGGGAAACCAGAGCTGTGCGCGGGTGAGCGTTGCATAGCTAGAAATGGGCTACTGGGCACTCAGTCAATAAAGGTAACACATGAAGCCGCGTGATGTCTTCATCCTGTTGTTGTGCATTCAAAGGCCGTCGTATTGAACGATAGTAGTGTAACATAAAGAAGTCGGGCATAAGGGACTGGGGGTCCGGAGCCGGAACCGACTCCATGCTCTGTAATTCCTGTCACCCAACCGCCGCCATCTTGGATCCAGGTCACCTTTACTCGTGAATTTGACCTTGACACCATGCCCGTGTTCTTGAATGACCTTAAACCCAAAAATTGCCAAAAAATATCCCAAAAATTTATAACAAATTAAAAGAAAATTAAAAATAATTAGAACTAATTAAAACATATATAGAAGGATGTACATGCAGAGGGTCCGGGGTTCAATTACAGGTGGATTTACTTAGTTCCTGACACGACCGAACCCTCGCCAGATCGGCTGGTGCCCATCTCATCAGCCATGTTTGATGTAGATGATCTTGACCTTGACCCATAACTATGACCCCATTCCCGTAACCTTCAATAACCTTGAACCCAAAAAATTCCCAAAAAATTTCCAAAAATCCCAAACAATTTCCAAAAAAAACCTTGACACTTGACTCAAGACACTTGGCTCGAGACCAAAACAAACGACCCAAGTGTCTTGGGTCAAGCATCTTGGGTCAAGGGTTTTGAGTCTTGGGTCTTGGTTCAATGTGTTTTTGGGTATTTTGTTGAATTTTTCTGTTTTTTTTATTTTGTTGAAAATGTTTGTTCTCAAGGTCATTCAAGGTCACGGGAATGGGGTCAAGGTCATGGGTCAAGGTCAAGATCATCTACGTCAAACATGGCTGACGAGATGGGCACCGGAAGATCTGGCGAGGGTCGGTTGTGTCAGGAGCTTAGTAGATCCACCTGTAATCGAACCCTGGACCTTCTTCATGTACATATTTACATTTTTTTAAATTGGTTCTTTTTTTTTTATTTTCTTTTAATTGGTTATAAATTTTTGGGATATATTTTGGCATTTTTTTGGGTTTAAGGTCATTCAAGATTACGGGCATGGGGTCACGTTCAAAGTCACGAGTCAAGGTCACCTGGGTCCAAGATGGTGGCTGGGTGACCGGAATGAAAAAGGATGGTGGCTCCGGACTCCCAGCTCTTTATGCCTGACTTCTCTATTTTACACTACTAACGATGATCCGTTAGGCCATCGCGCCAATAGCATGGGGTATGTGCCGATGTAAGTAAAGCAAGGGGCAGTAGCACTCACCTGCGTGCCTCCTAAGTCTGCCGTGTTGGTCATCTGTTCCCAAAGAAAAGCGTAATTCGTTGCCGAAGACAATACGTAGTTTTTACTGTTGCTCGGCTGAGACAAAGAGAGTACTGGAAACGAACGTTGCTGTGCCGAGTATGAATCCTTTCGAACGACCAGCCGTGTTTTCCAACACCGCTTGAATGAGACATCCGAATGACTTAAATTATTGGCAACTTGGCGCACAGTTCATCTTGCGTCTCCCAGCCCTATTATCACTACTCTCTCAAACTCAGTCAGTCATGAAACTGATAATCTATTAGTAGAAATGGAAGAAAACGTTACATCGAATGTTTGAATCTGTGACGTGCCCTAGCGAGACATGCCCTATAGATGCCCATACAGACTTACAGAGAAATGAAAAGAGCTCTATAACGGGGTAGAATTGAAAACTTTGATACCAAAAAAAAATTTCAAAAAATTTGTATAGGTTATTTTTGAAAATATGCTTTCATAAAATTATATATCGTGGAATAAATATCAAATTTTGATACATATAATTTTATGTGCTGTGTGTGGTGCTGGGTTTACAGCAAAAAAAAAAAATTGTATTTACTTAACAATTATGACGTGAACAAAAGAATTTCTTTGCATTAGAAACATTACGTGTTAACCTAAAATTTTTGTTGTATACAACAGAACTGAAACTATGTTATTATGCTTGGTTTAAAACAGAAAAATTACGTGTTTACTTTAAAATTACTAGGTGTACAGGAGGACTGAACAGTGTTGTTTAAAGTGTTTATTTCCAATTTGACTTGGTAGATAGTGTGCGTCCGATTTTACTCGAGCATTTAAAGTACATAATCTTTATAGTTGTAAGTGTGTTTTTTTTTTCATTTGGCAAGTATAAGTTTACAGTTGAAAAATTTTGAATTAAGAAATATATAGGAGCCATAGTTTACGCATAGCAACGTTTTTTTTTTTTTTTTTTTTTTTTTCTGATGCAACTATTATCCAGTGGCAACCATTNCAATATGCTCAAGGAAATTGATTAAACCTCTCCCTGATGACGCATCGGTGCACCACCTACTTCATTCTACCTCCGGCCGAACAACATGGCACGAGTTTTCTAGCTATGGCATCAATGCAGGGAACAGAATATGGCCTCAGTTTTCGTACATTTACAATCCAAATCGTACAGTTGACAACACTTCTACACTTCACTGTATTATACATGGCCATATCATTTAGCCGTTCAGCCAGAACTCTGGTTTTATAACTGAGAAGATCCAACAGGCCTGGCCATGACTATAGAGCAGGAAATTTCCTATAATATATATAGTATCGCAAAGCAAAGCCTCCTAAATAATATCTAATGCTTGGGTTCCGATCAATTTAAATATATTCGCCAGAAGGGAAAATGCTCACAACCATACAGCCAGAGAGTGCACCACTCAAGAGTGAGGTCCTATCACTACACTCTGCACCTCTTGTCATAGAATTAAACTTACTAATTTTTAAACTCAAAACAGAACTTACTAAAACAATTAATATTGCCAACTTAAAAAAAAAAACACATTTTCTGTAGTTAAAAAAACTTGTTACGGGAAATATCGGTAAATATATATCACTTTGAAATATCGACACATTACTGAAAAAATCATTTCGATATATCGATATTTGTTAACATCCCTAGGCACAATGAGAGTCTTGACACGCTGGAGATATTTTCGTTAATTGCAACAACTTGTCAGTTGAAATTGTTAGGATATGTAGTGGTAGAACTCGCAGGCATTCGAACACTTTCGAACACGACCAGTGATTTCACATTTCTTTCGTAGTTGAATTTAGGACGGAAGAGGAAATGAGGTAAAAAATCACCATAATTTTGCAGATTCAGACAAGTTCTTGGATTTAGAAGAATGACTAAACTTTTTACAGACTTGTTACTTTAAAATTTTTCACGCTGGGTATGTTTCGGGCACCAGCGATGACGAAGAATTACTCGAAATTCGCGAGCGACGACAACGGGAGACCACAATTATCCTCTAAACGTTACTATTGTGTCTCGAAGTTTCTCATATCTCGCCTGGGCTACAAGACGCCACGTCCTTCCATCTGCTTCGCTTTATTCAATTTCCTCGGGATTGCTCTCAGCGAAATGTAACTACCAGCAAGAAATGGCTTCCTTTCCCAAATAGCAGAAGACGGGAAAAGTGGAAACCCATTTCTTTTGTCATTTGCGAAAACTTGGGAATGTGTGCGTGAGTGCCATGGGCCCAAATGGAGGAAAAGGGAAGGGAAGACATGTAACTTACTGTAATGGGTTACGAAAAGCCTCTTATTATTATTACTTTTATTCTCCTCCCTTACAAAACTCCCTCATCATTAAGTGCGAGGTTATAAATATTTCCGTATATTTACATTTTGCGAAGTATCCAGACATCTGTGCAGTTGAGAGGCTTCTAAGCGTTGTTAGGAGTGGTTATTGTTGCAGTGGGCGTTGTCATTTCTGTGGTAAATTCTTACGTCTTCTGTGAACAGCAACAGTCATCTGTATACACTGAACCAAAGTAGTCAATTGAGCCACGTGCGTATATTTCAGAGAATCTTCACGCACACAGTATAACTTAAGGTAAAACTGCATGTTTGAAATAGAAAAAGTTTTGTTATACAATATTTATATTGTTACGATATTAAATAAATGTTTAAAGTCAATTAGTATGTCGGGGTTATTAATTTTTTGAACATAAACTGTTGTTTTGTTAAAATATTTGTTTATAGATCTCTGCTCAAGAATTAAAATATATCGTTATGACATGCTTTCAAAGTTCGAAAATTTAAGTCGGAGCACATCCATGCTTTTCAGATTTTTTGTAGTTAACTAGCACTGAATTCAGAATGTTTATCCACGTCCATACCAACATTTTGAATTTTTCTCCAGTCGTAGTGTCTAGGCTGGAAACAAAAACCGAGAATTATCATAGGTCTACACTAATTCCATTTAATGACGTAATTTTATTCCGTATTTATTTTGGTATTTACGATTTTGGAAAGTATGAGATCATGAATTCAGCGACCTTTAATCACTTTTAATTTATTGGTAAATTATTAGTTTTCCTGCTTGGTGGCGAGAAGACATTTCACATGCTGCTACGGATAACCCAGCAGTGAATCACTCTTCACGTTAATCACTTCAGGTGAAGTCCAGGATTTAACGTAAAAATATACTTTTCCTTTACGGCGGATAACTTAGCGCTGTAGCGAACTCGTTGGTCGAGTAGGAGCTGGCAAATAGCCCAGTCATATTAGGTAAAAAAAGGGGTCAACCTTGGAATGAAAGATAATAAGCTGTAAATTGGTATAAGCCTTTGTTTTGTCGTTCTTAATGTTGTCTCAAAAGTCACCAATGTTATCGTGTCCACGTCTTAAGATATTGAAGGTCAAAGGTCATAAAAATCGGTTTTTCGCGAATATCTCGCTTTTTATTGCTTAAATAAGATTTGCACTTATTATAAAAGTTGTAGAATATAAAATTCTCTACAACTTTTGTTTGAACTTTTTTTTCATACGATCAACCGTTTCTGCGGTAGACCGCAAAGAGTGCGCCGCGCACAGTCATATATGGTCTAATGCAAGGTCAAGCGTGAGTTACGGTTATCAGTACGTTGGAAAATAGAAACATTATTTGAAAATGGACTGCGTATCTTGTTGGCATTATATAATGCTCCAAAATCTGAGGACAACATTGATCATTTCCGCTACACGCAATTCATCAAATTAACGAAACTAAATAAACCTGTACAATTGTCAACACTTCCACCAACAAGTGTAGCAGCTCATCAACATATAAATCGTGTCTACTACCAGATTCAAACGTGGTTAGGGAAGGACTTAGAACCTCAAGAATGGGGCTGGATGCTTGAAAATGAAATCCTGGAGCCCATAAGAACGTTATTGCCTCCAGCACCAGCCGAAATACTAAATATAATATTTTGCAATTGCAAAAACGGTTGTGGTTCCCGCTGTGGATGCAGAAAATCAGGGCTACTATGTTCTTTAGCTTGTGGCCAATGCAATGGACAAGCTTGCCTCAACGCTTCACTATATCCAAGTAATCCCGATGAAGAAAGCGCATACGATCCTGAAATTCTGGAAGGTTTGGAGATGACTATGACCGATAATGAGGATGATGACAATGAATTAAACATTTTCGAGCGACAACAAGATGAAGATGACGAAGAAGAAGAAGATAACTAGCTTCCATTTACAATTTTATTATAATTAAAATCAACAAAAATTCTTTTAATATTTGAACTCACATTTCAATAAATGTATAATAAGCTATATTTAATGATAAATAAATATATGTATAAAATATATTCCCTTACTGGCTTTTTAAATTAAAATATAACTAAAATAAACATTCCAGAATTATTAATATACTATAGTTAAATATAAATAATTAAGTCACTTATTTTAATTAAATATAAATAATTTATAATTAGTACATAAATAATGGGCATTGTTTAATAATTATACTTTTTTAGTAAATAATTAACTTTATCCAACGTACTGATAACCGTAACTCACGCTTGACCTTGCATTAGACCATATATGACTGTGCGCGGCGCACTCTTTGCGGTCTACCGCAGAAACGGTTGATCGTATGAAAAAAAAGTTCAAACAGAAGTTGTAGAGAATTTTATATTCTACAACTTTTATAATAAGTGCAAATCTTATTTAAGCAATAAAAAGCGAGATATTCGCGAAAAACCGATTTTTATGACCTTTGACCTTCAATATCTTAAGACGCGGACACGATAACATTGGTGACTTTTGAGACAACATTAAGAACGACAAAACAAAGGCTTATACCAATTTACAGCTTATTATCTTTCATTCCGAGGTGAAACCCCTAATATGACTGGGCTAAAAGACCGAGGTCTGTATTTAAACATCGCAGTTCACATGCTTACATCCAAATGCAGATTCACTATAAAAAAAAACGAGTTAACAAAACTTGTATTCATTACTCTAAAACTTTTCAGTCCAGACCACCCCTGTAAAATTAAATCGGGAATAACTTCAAAAATTACAAAATTACTGAAAGTATACAGGTAACAAAACAATAAAATGTCGTTTGTATTTATATACTTCTTGAAATACCTACCTCATAATTATGGTGCTACATCACATATTTTATTTCTACACGTTTTAGTAATTTTTGTTGCAAGCTATATGAAAACTTAAAAATTATTTTTTTTAAGTCTATCGATTTCAGTGTCGTGGTAGAACACAACTCGACTAAAAGACTGCGCGCCAATCTGGTGCGCTACATGTAATGACGAAGGAGCATTTGAAAAGTGAGCGCCGATTCATCCTTAGCATCGCCTTGCTTTATGTCTCAGAAATTTAAAACAGCTTTAGACAGGTGGATGCTTTACCTCTCTTACCCCCACTTTACGTACAATTATCCCTCAAATATAACCGTTATAAATTACTCACGAACTTATGCCAATCGCAACCCTTTTTAACTTCCCTTATTGTTTAGTTTACCAATTTAGTTTCTGAGGATTATTTATTATAGTCACTGCACTAATGCAATAGTTTTTTTGGCCTACTTTCCTTGGAAAGATAAGCTTGTGCGACCATGCGATGTATGTCACACGTTAATAACTTTTTAGCCATCAAACAGATTGCAATAGTATGTTTCATAATATGAGGTCGCTTACAACTATTACGACGCAATTTTTTATAAAAACAAATATTATGTTTTTATAGAACTATTTAAATTTCTCTCACTAATGTATATTAAGTATCGTAACTTTTATCCTTCAAAATTTTTGTTCAAAAATACATATAAAATATAACCCTCTATATATCTTCCAGAGTTGTCAATTTTCCGATCTTATTTAGAGTTTACAAAATATTGGCTGGGCATAAAAATGCCCCTTGAGATGGAAGCAGTCGTGTATTACCTGAAAACTTGAATACTTGTTATAAGAATATTGGTAGTCTGTAAGTGGATGTAAATTGCTTTTGCTGTAACATTTCTCTGCATATTTTATTCTAGGAACACTATAAGAATTTCCTTCGATTAGTTTTGAGGATTTTGATAATTAAAATAACAAATAAGAAATAGTCATTTAATTGGACACGCATTATTACATAAAAGAACTGAAATGCTTTTGCAGTCTTGTATAAATAAAAAAAAAACGTATCACAAAAAGAAAACATAAATATGAGTTTATAGATTCATGTTTGTCCATACAGTTTGAATACAAAGAAGATTTTATACGAAGAAAGTTATATGTCGATTATTTGTTGTGAAAATGCTTAAAACAGTGAGTGTGCAGTGGTACAGTTAATTTCCTACAGGCTACTGGAGTCTTGTTTTTTCGGCAGTGTTCATATGTGCGACGACGGTTGAAGTGATGTGAGCGCAGTGAGATGTTCGCACCGGCTTGGAGGCTCTGTCACAATATCGCATTGAGCCTGGGCACAGTGCTGCCTGTCCACACTTCCCTAACAGCGCCCTAGAACATTGCTGCCGGAAACTCCGCTGATATAGTGCCATGCATTAGTCATACACACGTCAAACAACAAGAATACTATTAGAATGTACCATTTTTCCCCCACGGATACCAATCTTGTAGTTGGAAATGTTATTGACGAGCAAATCCACTCCTCCCGTGAACTTGTTTTATTTGCGAATGGAATTTGGCTGTCACACTTGCAATGATTTATTTTCCTTGGAGCTGTATCAGTTAGCATACTGAACTGGCTGCACTCCATGCTCATTATATGGTGTGTATACCAAATTGTTGTCCGTTCATGCCACTGCTGAAATCCCCTTTCTTTCCTCAGTATACACTTCATAAGATCCCCTTCTTGTCGGCAATAGGACGCTTCCCCATTCTGTTTATTCGAGCTGTTTCTGTTCCTTTCATGCGCTTCACAGATAAGGAACAGATAAGCTTAGCGTTGGTAAAAAAATTGTCGAAGTAGAACGAGAATTGGATCCTAGGGAACGAGGTCATAAGAGAGTCACAAAAAGTTAGAACTACTGACTCTCCAAGACCTTGGTCACCAGGCCTTATACCATTGGGATTTTTCTCTTCATATAAATATGCAGCAAGGTAATGTCGAGAGCTCTGAGAAAAAACCCAAGCCTTGAAGTCAAACCGTACAGGTTTCAATCGCAAAAACTGTTTGCACCTATGCCGACCGAAGTAAGGGATCATAGCCTCATCAACAGAAATATTCTTACCATCAGGAGCATTTGCAACCATTTTATTACTGAGCGAATCCAAAAGTGGTCTGATTTTTACCCATCTCATCCCTGCCATCAAATTCCTCATTGTTGCAAAAGTGTAAGAATTTTGTGTTTTTTTTTTTTCAAATCTATTTCCTACGCATTGCATTTGAAACAAGAATATTTTTCACGTAGCCTGCAGTTTTCCAAAACATTCTTTTACGTGGAAGAGGGACATATCCATTGCGGTAAAGAATGCCAATGAAAACATACATTTCTTTAGCAGATAAAGAAATGCTCGTATTATTGTTCTGGGTGGTATATAATACAGAATATTTCACTGTTTCGCCCACTACTTCACCAGAAAAAAAAACCTTAAGAAAATCCAAAGGATGAATTTTTATAACATATGTGCAGAATTAGAATGAGTCATAAGTGGCATACCTGACACTGATGGGGCTGTAGGTAAGTCTCCCTTACTCCACTCGAGATTACGCTGTGCCGTATGAGACCTCCCTCTTCTTCTTGCTGCAGGTTCCTCGTCTGACTTGTCATCTGAGTCGTCATCATCTGACTGCCTCAGCGAATCTTCGTCTATTATGTTGTCATCTGCGGTATGGATATCAGCCATGACACAAAGTTGTTTAAGTGGTAAGAGCATCGGGGTTGTTGCATCTTTCATCTCCAGAATCCTCATCGGATGCTCAATTATCCGGGGGGTGGGAGGGGGGATGGTGATAGCAGCTGACCCGGGACCAGACATTAATTCATAGTCGTCAGGGAGATTTTCATAGTAGTCGAAAACTTTATAGATAATTAAGTATAATAATATGATTTTTGAAATAGTTTTTGCTGTAATAGGCATATGGGAGTAAGAGTAATAAAACAAGCGTTTATAAGCCCTTAAAATTGTAGCTACTGATCTGGGTAACAAAATGTGTGTGTTATTTTTCTATATAGATACAGTACTTAAATCAGTATCAACACACATGTCTGACCTCGGCCCCAAGGGGCATTTTGATACCTACTTTGTGTTCAGCATGCCACGAAATCGATATTGATGCAAATTCTATGAACACACATTATGTTCACTTACATTCCTAGTACAATTCTCTCGATTTGAGATCGTCTGTAATCAATATTAAAAAAGGCGCGAATTTTTAAAGAAGTGGACATCAAAATGCCTGTTGGTACTGAATGGGTTGATTCGAGATGTATCGATCCACGTGTTACACCTTTTTGGTAGCGTAACGTGAGGTGATTATCACCTTGATAGTAATCAATCCCAGTTATCACTATGCGACAACTTACTTTCTGTCCACGGCTTCGCCCGCGTGCTACACGAAGCAGCTGCTAATTCCCTTTACCGAGGGACGTCTTTGTGAACCACCTTAATTGGTTATGCACGCAGGTGCTAGGATTATAAGGATGCTAGATGAACTTACTCTGGTGCAGGCCACATAGAGTTGCCCATGTAAGAACCACTCCTCATTTAAATTTCTCTGCCACCTTTAGCGACTCCCTGGACCTCATTATAGCCATAGTAAAACAAGTCTGAGGGGCAATTGCAGTATCTTGAATTATAAAGGGTACTCGGATGGAATGAGAGGTATTATGCACGTTAGGAAAACTTATCCCCCTTTCTCATTCTGCAAATCCATTGAGTACTGTGACTTAGATTACGTCTTTTTGCCAAGCCTTCACTTGCAGCGTGGTGATATTGCAGCGTTTTGGCGGTAACATTAATGGAGTCTCAAGAAGTTTATGTGATGACAGGCCTGGAGGTTAGATAATGTTGATGAACTCCTCAGGGTAATGGGCTTGCATCATCCATTTTTACAACTATGTTCATATTTTGTACTCCATTACTACCCGTTCGAGCAACTATAGCAAACTATGCTAATGATTTATCATGTTAACGTTGCTCGATCCTAATAACATCTTCTATGCCATCCCAAAACTAAGAATAAAGATTGTATGAACTAGTTTTTGTGTTCTATGCATTTATAATTGTAATGCTATTGGAGCATTTTCAAGTTACGTTAAATATTATTCAAATTTGTTGGAAAACAAAATATAAACAAACGACCTCGACATTGGTGCGACATGCGATTTAGACAGTTCGCTAGGTGGTTTGAAAGTTTAAAGTTTTGAAAGTGCTGTTTGAAAAAACTTATTAAATGTTGCAACACAAAGATGGTTACTGGGCAGCTAGAATGGTCGTTAATTATATCGCAATGCTCTCTTAATGTAAAATGTATAAAAATTTAAACAACGGTATAAAATGTGATTAAAACGTGCATATTGAACCTTATAAGGAACGAAAATAGGCTATTTAATTATTGATCCTGTTCAGTTCTGGTAATTTTTTTGCCACTATAAGGGAAATTAATTATTTTTTTTCTCAGTTAGAGACAGGTTTAATTTATGTTTATAATTTTTTGTTCGATAACTTTTACAAAACATGTTGATTTGAATATTACGGGCATGGAAACGATGTAATAAAAATAACATATCATCTAAAACACATTCGAAACTTGTTTGAGGGGTTTGAATGTATTAAAATCTCGAAATAGGTTTTTATATATTTGTACAGACAACTTTTTAAAGCAAAGAGCAAGACGGTATCGTATCGGGTTAATGAGTTATTGAGGAGTACTAAACACATTTCTACCATTTTTCACCCTCTAAGGGGTTGAATTAAAAAAAAAAATCCTAAATGCGTTTTTAGATATTTTTATACGCTACCTTTTGAAGCTAAGAGCCCAACGCTATCTCAACGGGTTCATGAACTATTGAGGAATCCTTGAAAAAACATTTAGCTGCTTTTTACCCTTTTAATGGTTCCATTTCGAAAAATACTTTCTTGGTAGGTGTCAGTACCCCAAGGGAAAGTCAACCCTAAATTTTCATGTTCTTGCATTCAGCGGTTTTAGATGTGTGTTGATGAGTGTCTGTCTGTCGGCACAATTAATTTTATACAAAGAGATTATGATTACGCACTTGTAATATACGCACTGTTAGTAACAACATACTTTAATACACTAAAAACAAACAGCGGACATTTTGTACAATTCTTCGAGAAAGCCTGGTGGTGTTGTCATTTATTGCCAACTTCTGCTGTTTAATAATGCACTTAATTACAATAAAAGATAAGATATTAACAAAAATCAGCTGTGAGAGTATAACTTCGTTTACTCGTTCATAGCTTTACTCTGTCTGAACGAATGCCATGCTCAAGGTTGGTCAAGTAAAATACTGTACAATTTTTATACATTATCAGCGTCGATCACTTGATTTCTTGTGCATTTCTACCGTAGCTTCTGAACGAACCATAAGTTTCAAGATGTAAACACAAAATTGTTCACACATTGTCACCATGATCATGCTCAGGTCGTGATCACTACAATCAAAATCGGTCATCGTTCAGAAACATACACGTTTATCCTGATAAACAGGGATCGTCTGATTCCTTATCATTTTACCGTAATTTTTGAAGGAAAATTATACTTAACGAGCCTTTATGTCTGTGTGAGTGTTTGTATAGTCATGCGTGTGTGTGTGTGTGTGTATGTGTGTATGTGTGTATGGGTCGCCACCATAAAAAAAATGTTGAACGTGCAAATTGAATTTCATCAAACTCGATACTCATAAAGTACTTAGTAACAACATCCGAATTTTAGATCCGTATTAATAGTCGTGTATCAGCTCTTGCAACTAGTTTTGAGAAAATATTTTGTTAACTAAACACATCTTGAGATTAGTTTTGAGACTCGTGAAGAAGTAATTCTCAGCGGAATGTTTTTTCACGATTTCGTGTCTTGAGGTTAGTTTTTACTATTCAATAGTCGACTCTTGAGACCACCTCTTATTAAAAGTCACTGAAACTAGTTTCAAGAGCAACAAAAAATCTCGTTTCATGTAATTTATGTCTACGGGTAACTTGAGACTCGAATTTGTGCACTGTTTTAGGTTGTATTTAATATGTATGTTTACAGTCGAATACAAAAATGTAAAACGCCTTGTAATGTGCGTGAAAATACGTACATATGTTTTTGTGATCAATATAATAACGATAATTATAAAGAACTGCACATTTAATCACTGGTACTACAATAGCATTTCCGTCACTTTTATATCAATGTCACACTGCATAGCAGTAATAAATTAAGTTTTTGTTTTTGGTTGGAAGCATAGTTTACGACTAAATTATTTCTAATATCGATTATCCGAAGTAAAGGATAGTAATCTATGTATAATATTGTTTTACCTTTCTAAAATATAATAATACCTATCGCTACATAGCGATACATTTTTAAACTAAGTTTATTTTACAAACCAATTGCATATTTAAAATGGATAAATTCGATCTCTGAAGACTATTGCGTCTGTGTACGGTGATATTCTACCAATGTTATAAAAAAATGTCGAAATGTAAACGAAATATGTTCTTTCAAAGTCGAAATTTTGAATAATGAGTCTGTTTATAGCTTTTCGTTGCGGATTTTCGACATATATGTGGACCTCGCATTACTTTTATATTATATATTTGTACTTTAGAAGTAGAATTGTTAATAATTATTCAGCCCTGTATAATTTTTTATATTTTTAAAATGAGTTTCCACACAATAATCAGGAAAAAATATAACTAAATACAAGAAACACTAGATCGTGGCTGTAAACAAACGCGCATCGGGAGAAAAAAGCCTCAATTTATGATTCGAAGGGCCTTTTGCGAGGCTAGATAAAAAAAACCTATCTGACAATCATATATAATTATAGAAGAGAAACTTAATTTAAGCTAAGCACGACTCTAAAACTGACTATTCATTCGCGGGAGTCTCAAGACTAGAAATTCAACTCAAAACTGTGACACCTCATACGATCTCAAGACGAGACCTGAGAAACAACTATTAATACGTCCCTTATAGTGTTCAATCACGACAGGTGCTTATTTTCAGTATGGCAGTCATGATGAAATTTAGGGTTGAGTTAAGAGATTTGTGCGTCTCTTAACAACGAGGTCTTGAAAGCCGATGAGAGTGAAAAGAGGTGAGAATGGAGCAGCGCTGGAATGCAAGGGTGGGGGGAACGGGAGATAGCCAAGAAAACTCACCGACCAGCGATATCGTCCAGCACGAATACCACTTGCAAAAATTCGGGAGTGACCGATTGGACCCGGTTCGCCTTGGTGTGAGGCGAGTAGTCTTACCACTCAACCACCGTGGCCCCAGGTAGAATTTAGGGTGCTGTGTCATATACCGAGAAGCATGTAACCTATATAAACCAAATTAATTGGCTATATCAACTATACCGTTATACTAACTTGGGCAAAAATTGGTGTACTGAAAGTTTATATAACATGCATCAAATGTGCAAATACGTAACCTCATTTATTCGCAATTTTGTAAGATAGCGCCACATGAAATAATAAAGTATGTATGTCACATCCCTCGAAAAAAAAACCGATTCTTATCCAATATGGCAAACAAGTACTGCTATGGTACGCCATGTAAACTAACACATTGACTTATTTTCAAAATTATGGCTATATTAACATTTTGGCAGTGTGTACTGTGTCTACGAAAATATGAAACTAATTTCAACTTAACTTTGTATGCGGGCTGTATATGTATATTGCAACCATAAAATGTATCTACACAAAGCCTCTTTTTTCATTCATTTTGGAAAATAGCAACACATAAAATTATTGAGTATTTATTCAATATCTGTAAGTCCAATCAACTGGTTCCTACCGAATTGTGCATGCAAGTAGTGCTATTCAAGGCCATATAATCTTACGTGTTTCGTGTAGGTCAGTCTTATTTTTAATGGTGACAATAAAAATAATTTAGATTAGTATACTGTATCCAATAAACAAATGAACAAAATGCGTTAAACCTTTGCATGATGAAAGTATCCACTAGAAGCATCAAATACGACTATAGAGAACTTCTTCTGCCCGTATTTTTGTACGATAGTGCCAGATGAGAAAATAGAATATTTATGCCGTATTTTGGTTACCAACCACAAAAAATTTTTCACTCAAAAATGTTACAGTACACCATGCAAATTTACATGATTTAAATGACACATTTGCTTATTTTCAAAATGGTAGCCATATAAATAGTTTTTGTTTTTCATATCTAGTAAAAGGTTTAACAAAACACGACCAAACTTTTTATACTGACAGTATCTAATAAAAGTATAATTGATTCCTCTATAGATCCTCTTTTTAGGCCTTTTTGTAATATAGCGCCAAATGAGAAAATAAACTTTTTGTACCATTTATCGGGAGCCAATCAAACTTTTTACATTAATTCTGCACACAAATAGTGCTACTGCAGGCTGTGTAAACTAAGATAATTTAAAAGACTCATAAAATTGTTCTCAAAATGATGGCCCTATAAATGTGCGAGGTTAGTAAACACCAAACCATTAATCTGATTACGACCGAAGTAGATGCTCCGAACCCTAACTCCGTAATACAGGGGTTGTACACCAGTTTGCGAAACGAGGGTTGATGGGTTCGAGACCCAGGAAAGGCACGTGTGTATCTGTAATTTCCTCGCTAGTCTTGCATGCTTCTGGTCCAATCTCTGATGTTATCGTTGTCTACGAGACGTCTACGAAGAACGCCGTAAAAATTATTTTCATATACGTATGGGAAAGTAGGTTTATTATTCATAACGGTATCTTCTTGTTTACGTTGACTAAGTGTGCAGAATTTCAGTTCCTTTGATGCTGAAATTAAATTGACAATTTTCTAAAAATGTATCGTTGCGTCTTAAATTCTGAAACTCCTCAGGTCAGTTGGACAATTCTCAAACATCATAGTCTGTTATTCAGTTGATTTAATGAGGGGAAGCTTGTTCACTGTAAAGTGAGCGCTTTTGAAATCAACCTTCGAAAAAAGGTCACTGCCCCTACCTGCATATATTTAACGGGCCCACTGACTGTCGAGAGCCCAGTAAAGATGCCAACAACGGAGAGATAGTAGTTCCTTACCTTAAATTATGTGTGTTAAGTAAACATTTCCGTAGACTAAAATATTTTATTTTACTTATTTTTATGCATAAAAGTGTTACAATAAAAACATTCGTAAAATATTTACTTTTCTAAAAATTTTACAGTTGTCCTTGACCGACGCGGCACACAAACAAAGTGACAAGGCCCTTGGTAACCTTAATTTTACATATGGTGGAAGAATATACAGGATGCACACAAGGAGATCTTAAGCAGGGCTTTCAAAAGTGCTCATTTCACCGCGTATGGCCTACAGAAGTGGAAAGTTATTTTAATGCTATTATTTCGTTGTTGCAGGTACAAATACTCTCCCTGTTTCTGAGATGCTGCCTTTACGGGCTTGACCCTCGGAGCGCTGCTTCTCGCCGGTCGTTTACGTGGAGCGTGTTCATTCCTCACCCACCGCCTCGTAAATGATTCTCTCCGCGGTCACGGGGTCTCGAGTATAGCCTAGTGCTTTCTTTTGGAGCGGTCTCTGCACAACCAATTGCTCCACCCAAAACACAGAACACAAAACACACAAACTTGCAACAAACCACAGTAAACACAAACCAAAAAGCCAGCTCTACACAGCAACAAACCAGAAAGACCTACTCACAAATAACACAGCACAGCAACACACAAGCACGCAATAACACCAGCCCAGAGTCACAAACACACACAATAGAAGTAATTAAATCACAAGTTTTTCAAAGTAATAAATACATAATAAATAATAAATACAAAGCACAACCACAGAAAGAGCTGGCTGACACACGCACACATGCACACAATAAGGGAAAACCAAGCACAAGCACACATACAAAAACACAACAAATCACACAAGAAAAACCCACCACCACACAAACACGACANTGCAACCTCCTTCGCACTTTGCGGCCGCAGCATTAACACTGCTGCGGGTGTGAGGAGGTGGAGGAGGGGATCCCCAATGGCCAAGCATCACACTATTCAATATCACCCACGAAATCATTCTACCATGCTCATTCATTTCACCAAGCCATAAACATATGCCAAGGTAAGTGCAGAAGCCTGCAAGGCTTAAGCACAATGACCTGCAATATCAAGAGTTAAACTTTCTTAGGGGTGCAGGCCCCCTAATATATAAGCGACAAGCGATAAGCGGAGCGGTCTGTATTCCTGCGCGAGGCCCGAAGCCCGAGATGGAAGCGTTCCGTCCGCCTCCGGCGAACTTCTGTTCGCTTTCGTTGTGCGCGGCCACTGTATTTGTGAGGCAGAGGGCTGCAACCCTACAATTCGCGAGGCTGTCGTTAAAAGGGCGCGCCTACCCGGAGCTGTTTCCGCGACATGGCTACGCTGCCATGCGCGTGAAGGGCGCCGTCGCCGCTATAGGCCATTCACGATAAAGCGAGCACTTTTGAAAGCCCTCTCATTCAGACCGATAGTCAATAAATATATTATATTTTAGCATTTGACGTTAACTTCCGAATACGGTGGAATATACACGCTGTGTTTAATACTTACATTTGAAAACGTATTTAAAAAAATGGTAACAGGATAAAAAATGGCTGAAAGAAAAAAGTAAATAGGGCTTCAAAAGTGCTCACTTTATCGTGGACAACCTATATAGTAGTTTTGCTTGTGTCCCGGTAATGTGTTTTAAAATACATCAGTGTGATGCTGTTTTTTTTAACGATGTTTGAAGGCTCCAAAATAATACACTATTCCATCCTTGTCTGGGGTATGTTTTATTTTCACAGGTTAGCATATTGGGGACACGTTAAATATATTCGTCAAAAAACGCGTTTATCACACATTCTGCTATGCACTTCAAGCGCGACGGACTTAAGCTGCGCATATCAGGTGCGCTTCCCTTCGCAACTTGACTCACTCACTCCTCATCCCGTCGAACACACGTAGTATCTTGTAAGTATTCTTCGATGCAAAATTGATTTCGGTTTCATGCTGGCTTGTTCGGTGCCGGAAATCTTACTTACTTTTCTGAATTTGTAGGTACTCTCTCCAGTGGTTTGGGATTTGAGGCCAGCCATGCTTACAATAGGGCTTGAGGCTTAGTATAACTTATCAGCTTGTACGTGATTGTACGGGTCTGATTCATAGCGACATAACGAGCAGTTTTAACGGTCGTGACACCATACTAAAATAAGACTTGAAAACATGAGTCCGAAAGTACGTCACATGCTATGCCTTTAATGATTAACATTCATTTATAAACATTACGTGATGACACCAGAAAGTGGGGTGTTGTTTTCACAATTTTTCGCCGTTCTTCAGCTGAACTCAAAAGGCAGCGTTTTTTGTCACTCTTGATGTAGTTTTCATAGAAGTTACAAGACGACTGATGCACGAGTCGAAAGTTATTAACTGGAAAAATTTTGCGGAGAAACTAAACAAATTTCAAAGAAATCTGAGGATTTTTTTTTTTTTTCNATGCACGAGTCGAAAGTTATTAACTGGAAAAATTTTGCGGAGAAACTAAACAAATTTCAAAGAAATCTGAGGATTTTATTTTTTTTTCGAGAGAGAGAGAATTTCGAGCAATTTTGAGGGAAATTCCGGAAATTTATCTAACCTTGCTGCTACCCAACCGGAATGACACAACATGAAATGTTGACACTGAATGACAAGATTTGAAGAAATTATGGCATCGACTCCCCAAGCTCCTCCTGGCTTCGTGTCCACGAACCTTTACTTTTCTATCTACTTTCTTCTGTTGTATCTTCGTTGTGTTGGCCATAACAATTTCCTTATATTTGCATTTACTGTATTTGTATTATTTTGACTGATACCTCGTTCCCGCGTTTTTGTTTTATTTCCCTTGTGAAAACTTACTTATTTCTTCTGTGGAATACTCTCTTTATTTTGTCTTTATTTAGACAATGGCTACTATTTGTTTTTTTTTNACCTCGTTCCTGCGTTTTTGTTTTATTTCCCTTGTGAAAACTTACTTATTTCTTCTGTGGAATACTCTCTTTATTTTCTCTTTATTTAGACAATGGCTACTATTTGTTGTTTTGTATACGTGCGTGCTTATATTCTTTTTCTGGGTTTCCTTCGACGCACAATACTTTGCAATAACGTACGTCCAAATCAACAACTCAAGCAATCAAAATAAATCTTGTAAGAAACAAGTCTCGTAATTATTTTGAAAGAAAATGAAACAGAAACTACTATTTTTAACTGTTTTAATATTTGAGATTTTGCAACAATTACCTTTATATTCTCTGGGTGACAGAAAAAGTTTACTATTCAATGAATTTTTAACAAAACTGTTATTACAGTGTGCGTTTATTATAGAGTTACAATGTAATAAAATTAAAATATTTACTTTTAAAATATTTTTTAAGTATTTTTTTATATTAAGCATTAACTAAACTTTTCTTTAATGTCTTAGTGTGTAGATTCTTTTCATTGACTATATTTTCTCAGTGAGACTACTTGTCATTTGAAGAGTTGCCATTAATGTGCTCAGAATACCATCAAAATATTTTCATACTAGAAGTATATAATCTAAATTCAATAGTTTCCTGATTTTGCGTCACGCGCAAATCCGGTGATTTGATTACTTTGTTTTCATCTTAAGTGGGTAGTTATATGGCTTGAATTTTTATTTTCGCAGGATAGTGTCACTTTTGTTTATTAATGATCTTTATTACAGCTGGTTCCATTTCCATATATTCAGAGTGTAGTCACATTACAGGAAAGTGTCANATTTTCTCAGTGAGACTACTTGTCATTTGAAGAGTTGCCATTAATGTGCTCAGAATACCATCAAAATATTTTCATACTAGAAGTATATAATCTAAATTCAATAGTTTCCTGATTTTGCGTCACGCGCAAATCCGGTGATCTGATTACTTTGTTTTCATCTTAAGTGGGTAGTTATATGGCTTGAATTTTTATTTTCGCAGGATAGTGTCACTTTTGTTTATTAATGATCTTTATTACAGCTGGTTCCATTTCCATATATTCAGAGTGTAGTCACATTACAGGAAAGTGTCGCCCGTCCTTTTCATGGGTCATTCTTAGCTTGCCGAGGCAAAAGCCACTCTATAGTAGGAATCAGATTCGTGATACTGCATTGGCACAAAATAACGACCAGATTCTCTTCTGACTCCGCTGTACGTAACTGAGCCAGGATATTTTCCTCGGAGTGTTCCACCCATAGGCTAAATATGCAGTAGACCGACTCTTCGTCTTCTGCGCATCCACCCAACATTGACCAACCCCGGAGAAGCACAACTGTCAAAGTCACGTAGTCAACAGTGATGAACGTGTTTGTTTATATCTTGATTTTCAAAATATAAGCACTTCTATCTGAATAAAATACTTTTGCCAATTTGACTTTAATATAATTGCTTTGATTGGAATTGTATTGGAAAGGGTCAATTAATGTCTCTCGGTGTNGAATAAAATACTTTTGCCAATTTGACTTTAATATAATTGCTTTGATTGGAATTGTATTGGAAAGGGTCAATTAATGTGTCTCGGTGTTATATATATATATATAGGCTTTTCAGGGACGGCTTACCAACTAGATCATGACCTAACTTAAACTAATACCCATGCCTTACCTAGCATTCGAGCCCAGGACCTCCCGCACCGCATACCGGCGACGCACCAACAGATTGCGCCACGGCAGGTCGTCTAAATTGCATAGAAAGTTGATCAGAGGAAGTATAATAACATCTCAAAGTACTAGTTTACATAAACAATGTTCTAACCTCAAATCCTATACACGTCGTTTATGAAAGTCGTGTTGGCAACAAAGTAGTTCAATGTTGGTACACGGAGACGGTATTGTGATTCTTGCACAACCAATTTTCACCACGTCTATGCAATAGCAGACTATATCTGCATGGCCAATACAGGGTAGTCTTAAAAAATTATCAACTTTTAACCCGGCGTATTAAATACCTATGGACTAACATGTGCAAAATGAAAACGTATGCTAAATGAATATCCGCATTATGGACTTTGCAGTGTTCAACGCCATGTTTCTTTCTGTACAAAAAGAAAGCGTGTTGACCGGAGATAAGGACTACCTTCATCGTGAGAAATTTTTTACTGAGAAGAGGTGGAATATCCAGACACGCTCTTGGCCGAACCCATCTAGATGCTAATCAATTAATTCACTTTGAAGTAGTGTACTTCTAGTGGCTGGCGGGAAACTTCACTGGAGGAGGAATTGACGAGTTTGGTGCACGCAACTCGTGGCATACTTCAATATTGAAAAAGCACGCGAAGAAAAAAGAAACAGGATTTTTATCCTCTAAATTATATTACACTAGAAATTTCTTCCTTACCTTCAGCCATCGTTCTCTAGATATTGGCGAACACAGAGGTGCTTTCATTTATCCACGCCGATAATTTGTAATAGTTTTGTTTTAATGGCTTAAAATGTACAACAGTCCACTAAATCAGGAAGAGCGCTGTGACTAGTTGATAATTAGGCCTACGTAGCAATGCTTACATTGATCATATACATGACAATAAATTTCAGCTTTATCTTCGAAAGCTTAAGAATATTTCGCACGATTTATATATGAATAGAAAAATAATCAAGTAGTTCTCAAAGGTTTTAACTATCATTTATTTGATTTCGTAACATTGTATTCTAAGTAATTAGGAAAACTGTTATGTTAAGTAATTTAATGTCCCCAAATTGCCTTGATAGTTTCTTTTTTAAATAATTTTAATTTTCATTAATTTAATTATTTTCAACCGTTAAATATAATTATTACAAAATCACTAACTGAAAGCATGATAATAAAGTAGTGAACGCCAAAATTCAAGTTTTTAAGATATTTATTGAAATTTCGTTTGAGCTAAATGTACATTCCCAGAACAAATATTCGTTTTTGTATGTCGGATTACTTTTGGGCAGGCTTTGGGTTATAGATGTTTGTAATTGGTTTGTTGGAATGTCCGTGACAGGTATTTCAAGTTGCCTCTTAGGTGCTTATCGAATTCGACTGACTGAAAAGCATACTTAATAAATTATACACTTCTGTGTCGGAAAAATTCAAACCCATGAAGAAAGCATGCAAACGAAATGAATCTCCCCGGAAAGGGAAAGCAGGGCATGATATGCAAATGGTTAGAATTTGTGAATTACTGCGCATGCTTAGACACAGCGGTGCTCTCTGAACTGACGTGTAGAGGTGTACGAATACAGGACTGTTAAGGATCCAGACAAGTGTAGTTCAAACTCAGTGAGCTGTAAATGTTTCTACGTTCCTAATTCGACGTGAAAGAGCACCTTTCTAAGAACGTAACGGAGTTTGAACAGGGCGGAATGATCGGTTTGCGCGAAGGAGGATTTTCGTACCGCGAAATTCCTGCTCATACTGGCCATAACGGCAGGACAGCGATGCGAGTGTGGAAGCAGTGGATCGAAGCGAGCAAGATGAGTCGAAAACTCAATACAAGACCACGAAGTGTAACTACCCCACAGGATAATAAGACACCCCGTGCACATGGCAGTGATGGACCGTTCACCTTCGTCTCGAGTGTTAGCAATGTAAGAATACTGAAATATGTCGGACATTGTCTGATTCTGCCGTTATAGGGCATTCGTTACGCAGAGACCGCTCGCATTCATTCCTTTGCAGAGTATTTCCTTGAGCCTGAACCATCGATGCCTTAGACTACAATGGGCTCACGAACAATCCCATTGGCGTGCCGAGTGAAATGTGTTTGCGAACAACTTACACTTCAGCTACAAATACAATGATGGCCGCAAATGCATTCAACGGTTATCCAGGAGAGCAATCTTTTCCAGAATGCATTTCCCAGCATCTTACCACACGAGCGTTGGTAGTGAGATTTCGGAGAGCAATTGGGTATCACAGGCTATTTCGGCTGGTACGTATTGTGGGCGTAAGCTGTTGAACTGATACACCAGGTAAGTTGTGGGGGTTGAGTCGTACTCGTCCTTCAGTACGCTCCTGCAGTCATATTTAAATCAGACAACGTCCGACTACATCTAGCCAGAAATGTCCAGGCCGTCTTCGAAGAAATTCAGGCACTGCTTCTTCCGTGGCCTACGTGTTCGCCCAATATGTTGCCTATTGAACGTGTGTTGAGATATTGTCACTCGGCAACCAGCCCGCAATTATCATCCAGCAGCCAATAACGATAAACAGTGGACTCTGGTAGAAGCAGCCTGGTAGAAGATTCTCTAGGAACAAGTTCAATGTCAGTTCGATTCGACACCACGGCGTGTAGTTGCTCTTATTGCAGGTCGTAGAGGGTTTACAGGATACTCAATGTTTGCATGTAATGTAGCTGCATTTCTTCGTTAATTGTAATCGTTTGTTCGCAATACTATCAGTAGCAGAGTGGAGCGAATATATCTCAGCTACTCTTAACAACGAGGACTTGAGAGCCGATGAGGGTGAAGTGAGATGAGTATGGAGCAGCGCCAGAATGTAAGGGGCGAGAGAAACGGGAGATCCCCGAGAAAACCCTCCAACTAGCATCATCGTCCTGCACGATTCCCGCGTGCGAAAATCTGAGGACGACCCCATCGGGAATCGAGCCCAATTAGTCTTGGTGTGAGACAATTAATCTGACCACTATACCAAAACGGTCGCCAACACTATCAGTAATAAATTTGTGTGATAAATGTTCTTCCAATCTCAGGGTTTCTTTATGGTGTATACTTTTTTTCACAAAGGCGAGTGCATATTCAGTAGCTGAATTCAAATTACTGAATTCAGAAAATATTTAATCGTGTGAAATTGTGTAAATTCTCTCTAAAAACGTATTAATTGAAGGTGACCTTAAATTAAAAAACAAAACGTACTAGTAAAAATTGCACTGTACAAGAAAAATAAAGTATTTCTAAATCATCATGAAAATCGAATTTCCAGAAAGTAATATGTTTCAAGTAGAAAAGCATGGAGTAAAATAATGAAATTCTAAGTCAGGTATATTTAAAACAACCTTACAACTGTTCCGATATGAGAAAATAATTGAATATAGTTTGTACGTGGAAAAATTACCCTACGTTAATGTGCAATCACAGTGCTAGTAAGAGACCTGTTTAAATTTCTCGTCGAGTGGTTATTTTTAGTATTTCACAGAAAACACGTTCAATTTTCTACATCTGAAACGATGATTATGATGATATAATTTTGTATGTATAAACAGCATACAGTTTCACTTACTTGAAAACAAAAGTAAAAACACAACTGGACGTGGCATTTGTTGCTACTCCTGACATGACGGCTATGATGGCGCCGGTTAGGAAAAAGTACCATCGCACCGATGCACTGTGGGAGGAAAGAAAAACACGGCCCAGTAAAATAGTAGTGTTTCAAATGAAATGCAACATTAACTTTTTTTTTTTTTTAGCGAAACGAGTGGTTTGCTACACTGAAAGTTGCTGCTTTGCGACTACGTGAAATCAAACATTCACCTATGGACCCTTTCCAGGCCAGGCCTGGAAGAGTTGCCAACATAATTGTCATCTTCACTCGCTCACGTATCAGCGCGTTATTTTCGTTTGTGACATGTTTTCACACGCTGGATCTCATTAAAATGCACTCGTTCGTAGAATGGTTACTGTCAGGAGACCTGAAAACAACTGCAGTAAAAAGTTGTAGTTATTAAAAACAGTGCAGAATGAGAGCTTATGGTGTTTAAGGTTTCACGTTTGATATTACACAGAGCTTTTGTGTTTCTATAAATATATGACCGTATTATTGTTTCGTGTATTCAATGAGACAAGCCTCGATTCACTGTGATAGTGATACTGGAAAAAAATTCATAAAAGTAAAACGGCAAAACAAGAAGCGATTGCAGAAAGTGAAATGAGTTCCTTAGCCCTGCTAGAGGTGATTTTATTGCAATTATTACTATTGAATATCTGCACTGTTGTTTTATATTCATATACCACGTACTGTTACGTAAGTGTGCCGTGAATTTGTAATACTAGCTACATCACAAAATTATATTTGTAGGGGCAAATGTACTTGCATCTTCTGTGTTTTAACTAAGACTGTACCAAAAACTTTGAGACAAGCATTGTTAAATTAGTTTAACATATTCTAAAAATATGGACACTATAAAATTATTTGAAAGGGGGGGGGGAGTTAATTTATTTAGGATATTGCAGGTTTAATATCATTTGGTAGTCTACCAATTCTGAAGTAACATATTGTTCTGAAGTAATTTCAGTGTAACGTATAACTAACTGTATATTTATTATATGTTTTATAACTAATGTAGCATAGACTCAGTAGCACAGCCAACAAAAACACAATATAAATTGTTATAACTTCTTAATTGAGGTGACGCAGGCGATATGGCCTTGTCTACCACTTAACCACTGTAGGTGGAATAACAAATAAACATATATATGTAGTAAAACAACAGTAATAATAACACACAACATACACATCAATATTATGCTAATGGATAAATTACAAATATTGTTATTGTATATTAACTGCACACCTATATGCATGCAAACGTTCACCATCATAGTATATTATGTTACACAAATACGAAAAAAATTCTTACAAATTCTTACACGTGTTTAGACTGTTAAAATAATTATTCATCATATTTATACACAAATGTAAATAAACATACATGGATATGTATGCTCAATCTAAAAAAAGAGAAAGGGAAATGGGGGGGAAAAAAATTCTTATCCTATGTCTTTGGTACTTGCTGATAGCAATATAAACTTCAGTAAAAGCGCGTAAAACTGGTGATGAGCAATTTTTTTATGTTTGTTATTATGACATTTTAAGACGCCAAATCATCGTGTTTTGCCGGCATTTTAACAACAATCACTTCTTTATACTTTCATTAATTAAAATTTTTGTCGCCCAATATTTATTGCGCGATGTTTTACAATAAATTTGACATCACACATCCATCCAATTCATACTTTAATGTTTTCCTAAACAATTGAGATTAAACGTCTCATTTAATACTAGGGATCTGGATCTCTGTGGTGAAGGGATTTGGTTTTGCATTTCACGAACTTTCACTTCTGTTTTACAAACAATTTTTGTAGCCCCCAAAATTTGGTAGGTAATAAATTTTCTATTTTGGAAGCACGACATTACCTCTTATATTCTTTTTGAACAAGAATAATTTGCACAGAAGTGCCCGATTAACTGAAATATTTCTGATGAGCTCTCCTTCCTGCCAAACGCTGTATCAGTAAGAGAGACACATTATCAAACTGAGAAAATGCGTATGCCAACAAGTTTTCTCAATTTGGTTTTGTGTGTGTGTCTGTGTGTTTGTGTGTCTGTGTGTGTGTGTGTGTGTGTTAGTTTGTTTTTTGGTTAGGGACTTTTATATATGTTTTCTTTATTTATTTGAAGAAAACATAAACACGGCGAGATGGGTAATAAATTAATTATTTTCAACTGTAAACAGTAGATAAAAGATAAAACCAGTGATTTTTTTATGATTAAAGGAGCATTTTGATAAAGTCAACAACTATCGGTCTCATCACTGTCATATATTTATTTTTAGTTTACATCTACCAGAAAACAGAGTAATTTGACTGTGTTGGAAACATGAGTTTACAAGTGATATACTCCTGAAAATACAGTACTTGATTGGAATACTTACTGTGTTCACTTTAATCCTAGTAATATCAACAGACCCTCCTCTTTGTTTATTTGCATCCGGAATCGCCAACTATTACAGTCAGGTTGTATTTGAGGAATTTTCTACAACTTGGTGTAGTTTGCGATGAGGAAAATTGTTATTTTTTGCAGTTAAAATAAATTCCAGTTAGATACTCATGGTTTAATTTCAGCAGAGGATGAAATACAACCTCAACACATTTGAACTATTTGCCTAAAAGTAGCTACTTTTGTAAGTGAAAATGTTCAGGAACTATCTTTGCCACTAAACTTACATTTTGCCGTTAGTTCAGTACGGATATAATATTATTTGAAGCTCGCATATTGTCACAACATGAAAACGGCTGTTATGACTGCACGTATATGGTTTTAAATTATTTTTAATGGAAAGT
Organism: Clitarchus hookeri; assembly: GCA_002778355.1. Lineage (NCBI taxonomy): Eukaryota > Metazoa > Arthropoda > Insecta > Phasmatodea > Phasmatidae > Clitarchus > Clitarchus hookeri. Next base: position 1,442,166 of record NQII01000064.1, on the reverse strand, counting down.
TTGTGTAGCTCGTTTTGAAACAACGCGATTTAATTAATGAAGCGTAAATAAATCATGACACCCGTACGTCATCCTAAACCGACCTTTAAATGCTCACCCCTGTTGCCGTTAACATGCCGACGATGTAAAAATTGATACGAAGCACTTTTAAACGGGGTATTTTCTACGTTAAAATAGCGTTGACCAAATAATTAAAAATTACTTCAAACTTACCACACGAAATGTACACGTTCATAAATTGTAAGAGGTTGCGTTCATTTGAAGTACCTTACAGGACGTTACAAAGCTGCCAGTTGGTTTTAAAAAAAGCGGCAATTTTTTTGTGTTTCCGGCAGATGCTGCGTGGAGGGTAGTGGGTTACAGTTTTACGTACGAATGGAATGTGGGAAAATGTGGCGGTCGCTGTGGTGAGCGTTAATGTGTTTTACTATTTTGAAAAGTGTACCGTGATGAGCTTAGCAGTAATTTGTGTTACCAAGCTGAATATTGAGTTTTTTTTTTTAGTTGGGGAGGAGGCGAGGCCTTTATTGTATTCTGCGGACGAAAGGAAAGGCAATATATTTTTAAGGTGATATGACTTGATTTTATAGTGTTTGTGACGCCGTACCTCCCAGTAATTTTTCGCTTGTGCTCCACCCAAAACCCCACTGTCCTCTGCGAGTCCCATCAATTGTGGACTGCATATTATGTTATTTTAATTTTATTTTATCTCTGATAGTAGTTATATATATAGTATGTTTAATGCCAGCGTCATGACAGGGAGCCAGAAACTTTTTATGAAAACGCAAACTTCATGCGTATGCATTCCACTTCAACGGTGGCCGTCTTGGCAGCCAGTGCCAAAATTTTGCCAAAATCTGACAAAAATCCAAAACTTTCCAAAATGTTATTTTTTTCAAAATTAATTTTTAAAAAATAATTTTTTCCTAATTTTTTCAAAATAACTCTTTAAAAAATTTTCGAAAAATAATTTTTTCAAAATAATGCTTTTAAAAGTCCTCAAAATTTTAAAAGTTTAAGAAATGTGTTTCTCGAACATTCCATGGCAGCCATGTTTGTTTCTCCTGTGTGTTCCTAAGACAACGCCCAGACTTTATGAAAAAGCGGCTCCCAAGAGAGACGCCTGCCATGACATAGCCTCTGGCTACGGGACTTCACGCTCCTGCATTCACAGGGGAGGGCAGGCGTGTCCCTAGAGAGATGCCCGCCACACCTCCATGACATATATGCTTGAGTCTTGCGTGTTTAAATAATAATAATAATAATCGTTATAGCCCCCCGCCTCGTCGAGAAAGAGAGAAAATATAAATACTTTTAACCGTCTCTCCCTCCAGGCGCGAGCGATGGAAATATATATATATATATACATTATTAAAAGAGTTAGGATGAATATTTAATCGTAGCCAGGCAGTGCGTGCTGTATGCAAAAAAAAAAAAAAAAAAAAAAAAAAAAGAAGTGGCAGGCAGCTGCATTACACACATCCTGGCCTATCTATAGTTCCAAAATTGTAACTAAGTATGTGAGGATTGACACTTGCCTGATGCCGCGTTGTCCTCCCAATTACCACCGACATGGCATAACCACATAGATGGGTCCCAGGCTTGGAACCGGGCAGTACACTATTCCTATGACACTATCAATATATACATAGATCGTATGACACGGGCATAGTTAATTAGGAGCATAGAAACGTAGCCCCCATATTCCGGAATGTTCGACTTTACAGTACTATATTTTTATATATATATTAATTTGACTACAAAGGTCTGACATAAATCTCTTTCAGACAATAAAATTAATATTATTGTGAAAGATGGCTTCAACGTCAACGAGCAGTCATAGTCAACCCCCGAGGATCGCCCAAAACACATCTGTTACCAGTCGTAGTCATGAAAATATGTACGAGTTGGGGTATTTCTACAATTTGAAAACAAAATAAGACATTTGTGTTTTTGTTGCGTGTTCCGTCATTTTTACACCAAAATTGATCCACAGCAGTGGTTACTTAATGTGTGACAGTCATGAAAACTAACATTTTAAAGATAAACAATTACAACATACTATAAATTTTCTGCACCTGAATTTTCTGACCGCGACCATATCCATTTCAGCCTTATTCGCTCTTTAAAAATCTGTAATGAAAACTAAAAAAATTACACTTGCATACACACACATAATAGCGTGTCTGAAATGATATCCTTAAGTGGATGTCGTTACAACATTAAAATTTTAAAAATAAAACGTTATTTGCTGAATATCTGCCCATCGTTTGGTGGCTTGGACAACAGTTAACTGTAATTCTCCTGTTGTTTTATACTTTGGTTATCCATGGCTGGAGACCTGAATGCTAAGCTCTACCTAAAATTACAGTTAAAACAGCACGTGTACCTTTGACCTTAATGCAGTTCCAAGTCGTAACATTCTGAGCTACCGTAACATCGCCTGAAAAAGGAAAACAATTTTCTGACTGCATACGAAAAACTAAATGCATTCCCACGCGCAACGAGGTAAGTTCTTGGAATATAAGATGCAATGAATTAAAAGTTTCTCGTATGCAAGTAGAATTGCAAATAAAGAAAGGTTTTTGTATTTTCCGGAAACAAGATTATGGATTAGGTCCACTTCATTTACAAGCCCCGACGCGAGAAAATTTCAAATACAGGCATGCAAAATAATATCATCTTGATGTTACTTGGACCCTTAAAAGACGCGAAGAATACAAACGAGATTTCACAGTTGTCAAAACAAGATCTCACCTTTCCTAATAAAACGTCAGGCACTGAATGGTTAACTCCCGGTGAATGCTAGTTGTAATGACATATATACACGTTTGAAACTCGTAATCCTAAAGGATAGAACACGTTCGTTAAAAACAACTGACTGTTTCATTAAAACACGTGGTTCATCGCAGTAAAGTTTCTGCCCTGCCAGACGAGCAATTTTTCAAACGCTTTGTCAGACTACTTTAACTTTTTTAGGATTTTTTTTAAAAAGCGTTTTTGTAAGGCAGTCATGGCCATCACGTGTGTATGGAGAGAGAGAGAAATATGTGCGGACATGAGGGTGCTATAGATTATTTCAGACAAGCAAGGGAGCTCTTCCAGCCAGCTAATTAAGTATGCAGGAAATCAGTTTTTTTTTTAAATCTAGTAACAAAGCACGAACGCGAAATAATGCAAATTTATGCAAATTGGAAATTAAATTATTGCCGCTGAGGCGAGGGAAAGCGGCGAACCTCGCTACAGTCAGTAAAGCAGAGTATATAACCCACGTGCGTGAGCGTGGTGTTATATGATGACTAAGGGCGGAGAGAACCGCGTTCGCTCCATTTTGCGGAACAGGGCCGGGCGTAGTTACTCGGCGAGAGGCAGCCAGTGATTCAGAATAATCGCGCTGCCCTCCGAGACTTGGTCCTAAACAATACTCTTGCTTACTTACAGTACACAACAAAAGTTTACGATCACGCAACGTGTAAATGAAAACTTAAACTTTACAATATATAGGACATAAATTAATAACATAAATAAGGAATCACTGTGAAATCATTTAATACTTCTTTAAAANAGAAATATGTGCGGACATGAGGGTGCTATAGATTATTTCAGACAAGCAAGGGAGCTCTTCCAGCCAGATAATTAAGTATGCAGGAAATCAGTTTTTTTTTTTAAATCTAGTAACAAAGCACGAACGCGAAATAATGCAAATTTATGCAAATTGGAAATTAAATTATTGCCGCTGAGGCGAGGGAAAGCGGCGAACCTCGCTACAGTCAGTAAAGCAGAGTATATAACCCACGTGCGTGAGCGTGGTGTTATATGATGACTAAGGGCGGAGAGAACCGCGTTCGCTCCATTTTGCGGAACAGGGCCGGGCGTAGTTACTCGGCGAGAGGCAGCCAGTGATTCAGAATAATCGCGCTGCCCTCCGAGACTTGGTCCTAAACAATACTCTTGCTTACTTACAGTACACAACAAAAGTTTACGATCACGCAACGTGTAAATGAAAACTTAAACTTTACAATATATAGGACATAAATTAATAACATAAATAAGGAATCACTGTGAAATCATTTAATACTTCTTTAAAAAAATTATTTTCTGAAAAGTAGGTAGCATACGAACATTTGTTGGTGTTTTAAATATAATGTTTTTGCATGTGTATTACGCGCTCGACTTAAAAAAAAATTGTGTTTGATACATATGCCTCAGAAATGCTCAACTGGACTTCAAATTCTCGTTGTGTTTTGTTGCACTTACTCATTACATCAATTTGCCACTTTATGTTCGGTAATACTATTTTTCACCCATTTTATACACAACAAAGACAAGAAATTTATACTGCAACTGTACCTCAACATGGATGGCAATGATCGGTAAATTTGTAAATCCCGGTAACAAACCTGCAATGTTATATTTTGACTGGACAAAGAACTATTTAACGCTGGAAATCCCATCTGGCTAGCTCAACTGGTAAGAAACATAGATAGTTAAAATTTTTGGCCAATTTATAGGTAATTTTCCTTGCAATGTGAATTCAGTTAAAAATAAAAAACTTGTTTGAATATTAGTTATGGCCCTCGGTTTCTTCCTTTCAAAAAATATTACACTACAAAAGCTGTAAAATAATTGTGTCTACATAACTTCTAACACAAAAAGGCGTACGCCAATTCCACATTTATGTAATCATTTACAAAATCAAAACTTACAAATGATTTGATCGATCTCAGTAATTTTGTCATGCTAATATATGTTTTGAAAGTAACTATGGTAAAAAATTGTATATAATAGATTGTACCAAAAGATTTAAAGCAGCAAAGTATTTTGTCAAAATTTACAACAGTAGTAGGATAAAGAGAGTTCGGAGACAGGTAACGTGCATCGGAGCTCAGTCACCAGCCACCTCGGTTGTCGAGGCGGCTGCGGCCGGCAGCCGGCGGCCTGCGACGGCCATGTTATCGACAAAATTGCCTGTTTCACCCCAAAATATCACTTCCGAAGCTAATTATTTCTCCCAAAAATCACTTTTTTTCACCAAGAAATTTACAAAAAAAAATGGAAAAATGAGAAAAGCTGATTTGAAGCTCCTCGAAGAAAGAACCGAAACATCCTCAGTCGAAAAAAAGGTTTAAAAGCTCTTAGTGGAATGAGTCACTTAATCCTCAGAACGGAAGAGGGGGATTCGAGACTGCGAGCCAGGTCCAGCGGATCAGGGAGGATCAGTGAACCTGGCTTTCTCCCCCGATATAATCCCGCACCTACCACATCCACACCCCACCACCTTTTACCCCCTCACCAAACACCCTTCTACCTTCTTCATTCCTCCTCACCACTTAACACACTAATTATAAAAAATCGCAAAAAATCTTTAAAAAATTAAAAAATCGGCAAACGTATAATGTTAACCTTAGTCATCCCACCACCCTCACCTCACCACCTCCCTAACCCACAATTCTCCCTATCATAAAAAACAAAACAAAAAAGCAACAATTCGAAAAAGTTCCTAAATAATCGAGAAAAATGTAATGTTAACCGCTCACTCATCCCACCACCTTCACATCACCCCCTCCCCGACACCCTTCCCAATATTAAAAAAAATCGAGAATAATCACAAGAATTCGAAACATTAATACTAAATATCGTGAAAGATATAATGTTACCTCGTACTCCCCTTCTGCTCACCCCACCACCCTGCAAACACTCCACCCTTCACCACCATCCTCCCAATCATAAAAAAATATAACAATAGCAAAAAATTGAAAGAAACTAATAAAAGTTTAGGAACATATTTCATCATTGACTCCGACATCCATGTTGGATGCCGATGACCTTGAATTAATCCCAATAACCTTAAAAACAAACAATTTGGAAAAAAAATGTAAAAACTCCAGAATTTCATAAAAATTGACGAACATATTACGCTACTCAATAAAATCCCCATGTTGAATGTTGTCGACCTTAACCTTGACCCCAATAACCTTAAACTCTAAAAATTAAAAAAAAATTCTAAAAAAAATTTAAAAACTATAGTAAAAATCAACGAACATAACAAGGCACTGTCCCATCTACCCTACCTCTAGCATAGTCTTAGACCAGGGCGATGTCCTTCCTAATGAGGGTCTGTCCTCACAAATGAGTGCTGCCTCCAAATTGTGTGACCATACATGATGCCTTTGCTAGTGATGGTCTAGCAAAACCCTCAATGGGGCAACTGCAAAGTTCCCTGTTGAGGTCAAGTTCCATGTGTCGCTCAACTCCAGCAAGGGCATCATCTGCTGTCCCGACTTGATTGACATCCCTGAAAAAGATATCTTAATGAGCTGCAAAACTCAGTATGTCACTGATGTTCGCCATGTTCTGAAGACTACTGATGGTGTTAAAAGTCACATACAGCAACTCTCACTTTGCCCTTTGGTGTGCATGATCTTCCCTCCATTATAAAAGTAGGGTACTTGAATGTGCGTGTTAAGCAGTAAATTCCTGATCCTCTACGTTCCTACCACTATCACCACTTTGGTCATTCCTCTGCAAAATATCGGAATCCACCAGCTTGTCCGAAGTGTGCTGACCCACCGCATCCAGATACTTCTCAATGCAGCAAACTGCTGAAATGTGTGAACTGCAGCAAAGGACATCCGGTCTGGTTGAAGGAGTGCCCTGTGTACCAAGAGGAGCAGGGCTGTTCAACATATCTGGGCCACCGACAAGGTTTACGTTGTTGAGGCACGGAAATGTTTCCAGGCTCTCTAGGGCTCGAAGTCTTCTGTTCCTTACAGGGGTGTTGCCAATGCTCGACCAGCAGTTAAGGATGTGTGTATACAGACAGTCGATGTGCCTACCCAGACTAAAATGTCTGCGAGTGCGCCGCAGCCACAGACGGTCTGGGCCATCCCGACTAAGTTTGTCAGTATGCAGTGTAGGCCATCTGAAAAGGAACTGTCAACCTTCTGTTAGCAAATCTCTTCAGAAAGCTGCCTTGAAAAATTCGACAAGCCAAAGACTCCATCCCTTCTTGCGAGTGACCATGATTCGCAGGAGCACATCATCAACTCGCCGACTCGCCGTCCTGTCTCCTCTGAGTCAGGAGGCGAGATGGTAGTTGATGTTGATTCCCAAAACACTGGTGAAGGTTCAGGGAAATTGAAGTAATTGTTTCTGCACACTTTCCTTTCATAACTTATGTCCCCCAAACAGTGGAACTGCCGAGGTTATTTCATTCATCTTGAAGAACTGAAACAGTTCCTAGTGTCCATCACCCCTACAGTCATTTACCTTCAGAAAACAATTTTATCCCATTGATACAGCCACCCTTCGATACGCAGTGGCGTTAAGAAGAAGTGATCTAGTGAAATCTGTAACGAGGTCAAATACNCGTTAAGAAGAAGTGATCTAGTGAAATCTGTAACGAGGTCAAATACAAAATAAAATGTTATTGGAGTGATTACATTTGTCCTGCCGCTCTTATTTCCTCAGCCCAGCCCGTTGAAGCAATCGTTTAGTCACTTACTCCGTTCACAAGAGTCAATAGTAGTTGAGAGCTGCTGCGAGCATTTTTCACGGCAAATACAGACGCTGCTCATCAGCTAAGATGTAGTTGTCGATTTTTTCAAGTATATGAAATTTGTGTTCTCATCAGACCAAATTTTGCTGGCACGCTCAACGGCAGCATTACTGCCTTACTTACACAAAATTTTCAATTTGGGGAAACAACATAATGCACTCGTTATAAACGTAAGGGAATTTAAACTACTTATTAATATTATTTCCATTTTTTTAATGATACAGGATGCATATTTTTTTTAGCTATCATAATTTTCTTTATGGCATTTCAGCTCAAATATTACGTTGTAAGTATAATTTCTTATGCTTGATTTTAAACACACGATTCTTAACAATTCAAACTTCATGAAAATATATATATTTCTGTAGCCTAATTGAATCGTCTCGTGGCGTGATAGAGAAAATATTTAAAATGCTCAAAAGATTTCATGAAAAACTCAACATGTTAAAAATTTACTAACAAATAAATAACGTTACGGATAAACTAAAATAATTTTTATTTGTGATCTAGTGATGCTGTCCTAGCGAAAAAGCCAAAAATAGCATGCTTGTATCAACCGTTAAAATAACACAGGAATGCCGAACATGCAAACAGCTTTGTTCTCTTCCGTGTAGTGTTTCCTCGATTAGGCATTCCGAAAGCTCAAGTACGTACAGAGTGACTTCACAGTGGAGGATGATTGCGTGAAGAGAGGTGCGTACCTCGCGCCAAGTGGAGTACACCACAGCTGGTTGAATGAACAACACTACTGACACTCTCCAATCGGACATCAAAAGTGCTCTTAAATATCGACAAAATATTTGCAGATGTAGATAGGTATATTTGTGCAGAGTATGTATTAATAATTTTATTACCTCCACAAGCTAATCAAGTGCATCAAATAAAGGGGAAAATGTATTATCGAGAAAATTTAAATAACAATTAGTAACATTTCTGCGTATCAGTTAGGATAGGCAGGGGCACAAATAAATGGGAGGGGGTGTGGTTCACCGGGTACATACACCCACATAACCCAGATTCTATGATATGTATATAATACGAATGTAAATTCATCTGGGACTCCAGCTACACCATGTTCATAACGATTAAACAATTTGTAAAAATACATCTGAATTACAGCCAAAGATGATTCCGAAGGGTAGTGAGTATTATTAAATATTCAGGAAACCATTAAAAAATAATTTTATATAAAGTATATAAGGTGAATCGCCGAATGCCTGGATAATACATACCCGATAAAGGTTCTGTAAAATACTGCAAAACATATCTGTAGCCATACAATTATTTGGTGTAAATAATTAATGTTGTTCTCACTGCTAAGCATTACATTTTGTGACTCAGAAATAGTTCTGGTGTTTTGACGACGGGTTTTTGATAGGCATGCAAAATTAATAAAACAGGTTATCTTGGTCTATTACCCTAATGTCGCCTTTTTAAAAATTTTCACTTCCGTTTCAAAACCAAACGTTGCATAAACTGAAAATAGGAAGTACACTCGACACTCGTATTAAGTAAAGGCAATATTCTTAAACAAGATCAGTAGCAAAATAGTAGCTGAATAAGCTACATAATTTAATAAGCTACATACCCACATGTTCGTGAAAATGTTACTAATAAATACCGCAATTTATAATAAATATAAAACTATTCCAAGTGGAAAATTTTCTTTCTCAATGTTGCTTTCACTGATAAAGATACACAGGTGCTATAAACATTCTGAACGTTATCAAGTCACGTCGTCGAAAAATATGAGAACAAGAATCGCTGTATAATTTAGTGTGCTCAACAAATTTTTGATAACTGTATTACAGTACCAATCTCAGTATGACAGTTAACAAAGTAACTTCGATCTAACATCCCTCAGCCCTTCCGTTTGCGATTAAATCACCAAAAAACGTAGAAAACTAAAAATTGGGACTCTTTAGCACTTCCAGAAGACACTTCACAAAATACTGTACCGAATTATAACCCAATTACCAAATTGACAGAAATGCTTGCTATTTCGACTCTTGATTATTCTAACATAGTTGACAGTGATATCTCTAAATAACTAAACATACAGTTACAAAGAATTCAAAACTCTCGCATTAGAGTAATTTTCTACCTGGAACACAAGGACCACATATTAGAACATAAAAATAAAGTTAAGTGGCTTGATTAAAAAAAAACCGCCGTACGTTTCATGTGTTAATACTGCTGAATAAAATCTTGTTGGCAGGACTACTTTGTTATCTTTCAAACACGTTCAGTTTCCTTCACAGTAATGAACACAATCAAAATATTAAGTCACAAAATCAAAACAAATTATCTTTCCCGTCTAACAAATCATTTTATGGTTCATCTTTCACTGTAACAGCGACAAGAATTTGGAACGAGCTGCCTCCGTCTGCAGGAGATACCCCATTCACTTGTGTGTTTAGATCTTCGCTTGTTAAATTGCATCAATAATAAATACCTGTATTATTACCTTGGAATACTATGACGCAAGTCTGGGGTGTGCTTTAATATTTAAAAAAAACCGGTCTTACATTGATGTTGATAATAACTGTGTGCACTCTATCGCAATTGGCTTGTGATCTTTCTAGGTTGTGTCAAGGTGTGCGTGCTCGAGTTTTGTAGATGTGTTGGTTGTTTTGTAGATGTGTTNTTGTGATCTTTCTAGGTTGTGTCAAGGTGTGCGTGCTCGAGTTTTGTAGATGTGTTGGTTGTTTTGTAGATGTGTTGGTTGTTTTGTAGATGTGTTTGTGTTTTGTAGATTAGATTATATAACGTCTTAATACTGNTGTTTTGTAGATGTGTTGGTTGTTTTGTAGATGTGTTTGTGTTTTGTAGATTAGATTATATAACGTCTTAATACTGTGGGGAAGTTAAGGCGCTGCAATACTATACGGGTTTATTCTATATATTATGTTTGCTGAGTGCCGATAGGTTGCGTATACATTTGATGGATACGCTTCTCGTAAATCGACATTATGAAATGTTTTATCATCGTCAGAATTTACAAACATGCAACTTGTTTTTGGGAAAGTTGGGGAAATCTTTGCGCTGTGCGACGATTACACGTGGAGCGATACACCAACGGACAGCGGCCACGCGGTTTTTTGTGGCTGTGAATCAACGGTTTACGCAGAATGGAAGTTTTAAGACAGAGTGAGTAAAGAAATTTGGGCCGGCTCTTAACAGCGAGGTCTTGAGAGCCGATGAGGGTGATTGAGGCGAGAATGGAGCAACGCTGGAATGAAGGGGCGGGGGAAACAGGAGATCCGCGAGAAAACCCACCGATCAGCGGCATCGTCCGGCACGATTCCCACATGCTAAGATCCGGGAGTGACCCGGACGGGGATTGAACCCGGTTCGCCTTGGTGAGAGGCGAGTAGGCTAACCGCTCAGCCACCGCGGCCTCTTTTAAGATAGGCAGTATAGAGTTATCAATAGTGCCTATAATTATAGACTTATTCGTGGCAATGGCAACACATTTATCGCACTTAAATAAGGCGATGACCCATGTTTATTCGTTAAAGATTTGTAAGGGGCTGTAATTTTTTTCAGTACCGCATAGTTTTCATTTATAAAAACGGAGAACAGACAGAGCGTGTTCCACATAAAATCGTTTTAGAAATTTAAATGCACGTAGTTAAACGAGTTAAATTTTATTTTAGTAATCGATATAATTTTCACAGATATAAAACTTAAAATTAATATAAGATTTAGGCTTTAATGCGCAACTAAAAAAAGAGCCTTACTCCATATAGGGTACAAAAATATCACGTATGTAAATTATATGAAAAATAGTTCTGGGTTCTTATGAGATGTAAATTGCCCACAGCACTTACTTACGTAACTATTCATTGAATGAAACGTATTGAAACAATTATATGGACAATAAAAGTAATAATTAGTTTAAATAAAAATATTAGTATAGTATTTGATATAATTGACAATTCCCTATAATGGAAAAATATGTATCAAAACTAATATATTAATTGAAACAAAATTAAAATGTTATTAAGTTAGGGACAGCTTCCTGCGGACTTCTTCGTCGCAGTTTCAAATATTTGTATCCACATAATAGACCTGTAACCACCACAGCCGTCTTATAAATTCTTCACGTATGTCATGTGTCCACATATAAGGGCACACCCTTAGGCCGTCCTTCCCTTTTCATTGAATCAGAAGATGTTACTGAGAAACAGATATACTCACTTGGTTCTGCGTCACCTTCTTATTCGCTGTTATTTGCTGGTAGCCTAGAATCTTGCCACCAGTATTAGGCCTGAATCTAATGACAGCACATTTATTTGGATTGATCCTTTCTGCCCTGCAACAAGATTTCCCTAGCAACGTTTGTCTCTGCCTCCACAAGCTTTTGGCAACTGTCTTCTGTTAACCTGTTTCTGCAAAAACTAGGCTATATGTTAACACTACTGTGCCTTCGCTTATTCTCCTTTTGATTACCCGTTTTTCTTCTGGCAATTTTAGTACACGGTTNATGTTAACACTACTGTGCCTTCGCTTATTCTCCTTTTGATTACCCGTTTTTCTTCTGGCAATTTTAGTACACGGTTAATATCTTGAAGTGTTACAATGAATCTAGAGCTGAAAGGGATTAATCTGTTGAATACGGTCGTGAGAATGGCTGGCATCAATGGCCGCAGGTGGATGAAAGTGCGATGAACCAGCTGCAGGGAGTGTGTGGCACAAAGAAGATTATTTTATTGAAGAAGAGTCTTGTTTGTTTTACTAGCTTTCCGAAGGTGTTTGTTTTCTAGTCGCTCCTCTGCTACAGCGTTGTAAATCTTCTCAGGAACTTTGGATTCATTAGACATTTCGGGTTCATCAAGTAAATCGGGTTAAAGGTTGCATCTTCTTCAGTTTTCTCTGCATCTTCAACGTCGATAACTGTACAAACGTTTGGGCTGAAATAGACGATGTCAGTTTTCTTAAATCCCTTAACGACATTAAGAGGAGTGCATGCTTGCAGGTATGATTGACACACATACCCTGAGGGTTTTGCCCATCCTTTTTCTAAGGCCCATATCAGTAACAGTAACTCAGTGGGAACATAGAACCAATGTTTAATGATTGTAGTTTGTAGTTTGTGAGTGCTATGGGGAGGTAGAGGTATACACAAAATGGTAACGAAGGTTTTCCTCGTATCATTAATGACCTCCATGTTCTTCGAGTGTGGTGGCGCCCATCAAGGATTAGGAAAGAAGGGCCAACTTCTGTGGGCTTGGCAAAAGCATGGAAATTACTAAACCACTCTGAAAACATTTCCCGTTTTTTCTATACAAATCATTTCAAAAGAACACCCAACCGGAGAGTAAATTAACTTGCAACACTTGCTTCGTCCTTTACCTGTAAATATTTAACGCTAGAGGAATGAAGCAGTCACCTGCTTTCATGAAAAGAACAGCCATTGTGGAGCCGCCCTTTGTATGATACCACTTGGCCAACCTATTCCCTCCCTTTCTTTGCAGATATTGTACAATTTTTATCATGGGCAACACGATGTTTCATCCACGTTAAAAATTTCCCGTGATGTAATTTTTCCCTGACATTTACTTCGTGGAGAAGTAAAATAATTTTATTGCCAACCTGTCGATCAAATGCTCGAGCAAAGGCCGCTTATGTTGACGATGGACTCTTGAGAAATAGTTCAAGATTTCTGCGCTGAAACCTTACCAGCAAGCTTTTTAATTGTAAAATATATAAATAAAGTGATTTTTCACATCTATTTAATAGGCCAGCGATATAAGATCCAAACTTGTTGGGCAATAGTCTACTCTCCTTGTCAACAGAATGAGTTTTCATGTCCTCCTCTTGCTCATCTGAAAAACATATATTATTACTTCCATGATTTTTCAAATCATTTACAGCGAATATATTCTCGCCACTGCGAGGNTCATCAAGTAAATCGGGTTAAAGGTTGCATCTTCTTCAGTTTTCTCTGCATCTTCAACGTCGATAACTGTACAAACTTTTGGGCTGAAATAGACGATGTCAGTTTTCTTAAATCCCTTAACGACATTAAGAGGAGTGCATGCTTGCAGGTATGATTGACACACATACCCTGAGGGTTTTGCCCATCCTTTTTTCTAAGGCCCATATCAGTAACAGTAACTCAATGGGAACATAGAACCAATGTTTAATGATTGTAGTTTGTAGTTTGTGAGTGCTATGGGGAGGTTTAGGTATACACAAAATGGTAACGAAGGTTTTCCTCGTATCATTAATGACCTCCATGTTCTTCGAGTGTGGTGGCGCCCATCAAGGATTAGGAAAGAAGGGCCAACTTCTGTGGGCTTGGCAAAAGCATGGAAATTACTAAACCACTCTGAAAACATTTCCCGTTTTTTCTATACAAATCATTTCAAAAGAACACCCAACCGGAGAGTAAATTAACTTGCAACACTTGCTTCGTCCTTTACCTGTAAATATTTAACGCTAGAGGAATGAAGCAGTCACCTGCTTTCATGAAAAGAACAGCCATTGTGGAGCCGCCCTTTGTATGATACCACTTGGCCAACCTATTCCCTCCCTTTCTTTGCAGATATTGTACCATTTTTATCATGGGCAACACGATGTTTCATCCACGTTAAAAATTTCCCGTGATGTAATTTTTCCCTGACACATACTTCGTGGAGAAGTAAAATAATTTTATTGCCAACCTGTCGATCAAATGCTCGAGCAAAGGCCGCTTATGTTGACGATGGACTCTTGAGAAATAGTTCAAGATTTCTGCGCTGAAACCTTACCAGCAAGCTTTTTAATTGTAAAATATATAAATAAAGTGATTTTTCACAGCTATTTAATAGGCCAGCGATATAAGATCCAAACTTGTTGGGCAATAGTCTACTCTCCTTGTCAACAGAATGAGTTTTCATGTCCTCCTCTTGCTAATCTGAAAAACATATATTATTACTTCCATGATTTTTCAAATCATTTACAGCGAATATATTCTCGCCACTGCGAGGCCTCTTCAAATCCATCACCGGGAAACTGTACTGCCAAGCAACACTTTTATGTGGTATGCATTACTTCACAGCTCTCAGAGCTCTTCGCATGTTCTCTGCATCCCACTATTGCCTTTGCTATTTACATATTTTTTTTTTTTACGGCTGGGGACTATAAAGATGAAAACAGAGTCTTTTAGACCTGGGATTCAAAGGTTATAATTCGCAAGAAACATGTTTGGGGGTCTAATCACTAAAATTTTAAGGTGACCTTAATGTCCATCTAAGGTCAGTATCGCGCTGTCATCGTTCATTTCCCTGGAGCTATTCGCTAAGCTGTGTGCTGACCTTACAGTGCACTATACTGACCTTAGTTGAAAGTCTGGGGTATGTATTTTATCACGTTACTGTTCTTAGCTCACAGTATAAAACGGTAGAAAATTGAAAGTTCTTGCGAATGAGGTTATTTCCAATGTTGCAAAGGTATGAAAGAGTTAAATATGTTTAAACGTACTTAAAAAACATATTGAATGGCCCGAATCGCCCGAATTTGTTTATAAGTTATAAAAACTGTGCAAAATATAATCACAATTATTTTATGTTTGCAGTTAAGGCAATCATATTTGAGTTTTGGAATAAATATTGTTTCAAATGTTTTAGTTTTCAAGTTGTTTATTACAAACCAGCTCTGTACTGCACACTATATTTATTTATTGATATAATAATTGATTAAATAACCGGAAAACAATGTGTCTTTTCGTAAAAAAAACATTTATTACCATTCTTGGTTGACATGGTTTACCAATAGATAGAGAAAAATAACATTTGTTGTACATGAAAATTTAGCTTTGAAATATTACCTAAACACAATATTTGTAATTTTTCTTCATTTTTTAAATAATTTCTGGAATGGTTGAACAGTTTAATGAGTGCAACGAAAAATATAAATGCGAGAAAGATAATTCTTATAAACCTTTTTACAGGCTTCCGGATAGAGTGACTTTTACTTAAAACGAAACCATCTATTGGCTGTTCACGGTAATCACAGCACTTTAAATTCAACCTTTGAAAAGTGCCATTGCCCCTACCAGCATATATTTTAACAGGAACACTCATTGGTATGCGCCTACTAAAGTTGGTAACGACGAAGGGAAAATAATTCCGTCTCTTAACGTTGAATTAAAAGTGTTAGGTAAATAATTCTGAACGCTGAAATTGTTTTTTTTTTTTTGTTTTTTAATAGATACAAGTGTAAGAATTAGAAAATTTGTAAACTACTCATTTTTGTAATAATTTTGTAGATTCACTTGACCGACGCATGAATAAAGTATTCAGTCACATGGCAATGGTAATTTTACAAATGGTTGAAGATAACACAATGTACGTACTAATATATATTAAGCCGGGCTTTAAAAAGTGCTTACTTTATCGTGAACAGCCTATAGCGTCATTGCTGCAATAAATATGAAATAATTTGGCATTTGTTCGACTTGCGAGACGACAGTTGCTGTCCACGAAACACCTGAGGAAAGAAGAGCGCTGCGGGAGAGCTGAAGAAGAAGCCATCGCCGGTCCACGGGGAAGATAACGACGGCAGAGCCCAAGGGCGATGGTCGCACCTCCCGCGCCCTCATCACAACACACCATAGCCACAATAACGCAATATAAAATAAACCTAAATGACCAACACAAAAAAAATCAAAGTACAATTTAAATAATTGAAATTAAATACAATACCAAAATTAGCGTGCCGGAGACTCCACTGACTGCTAGGCGAGGGACAATCTTGGATCAGTGTTAAGCGTGTTTGCAGTTGGAGAGTGGAGAGAGATATCGGCGGCTCGTAACATCGAGGTCTTGAGAGCCTACGAGGGTGAAGCGAGGTGAGTATGGTGCCGCGCCGGAATGCAAGGGCGGCGGAAACGGGAGATCCCCGAGATATCCCGCCGACCGCGGCATCGTCCGGCATGATTCCCACATGCGAAAATCGGGGAGCAACCCCGCCGGGAATCGAGCCCGGTTCGCCTAGGTGGGAGGCAGGTAGTCTGACCACTACACCACCACGGCCCCCCAAGTCAGTCCTCCCATCTTCGCCCCCATACCGTGTAGACGCATTATCTCCGTGCATCGGCCTGTGTCCAAGAGGAGGTGGTAAACATAGTATGGATTTAACTGCATAGTCATAGAAATTTAAAACGTGTTTCGTCACTTGAAACGGCTCTAATTTATTTTAAAATTTATTTCTTTTCACATGTCCAAATATTTGCCCAATATCTTAAAAATGGAAGGTAAAAACTCATTTTGACTGGATAAATTAAAAACAAAAAAATAATGTTATTAGCACCTGGTTATACTTAGACTATATTTAAAGTTTCACTTTATGTATTTTAATCAAACGCAACCATGCGCTCGCGCTATCGACGTAATCTGAAACAACTTAACTAAGATTAGGCACTTTTAAATATTTTATTCCAATGAATATCATGCATTGTTTAGATACAAACACCAAAGCACTGTATTTTCATACGTTTATGTATTTGCCTCTTGTAGCGGCCGCTCGATAGCATCAATAGCGTAAAAATAATGGCAAGGGGTAGTTTTTTTTGCAGGGATTGTCATGGGCCAATTTGTCCTACTTTTTAAGGCCATAAAAAATGTTATTTTTAAATCGTTCACCTATTGTCCTGTTACTGTAACCAAATAACTTATCTAAATCCAATTTGGTTTGCTGAAGTACCTGTTAGGTACTTGGTACACTGAAGTTTATGATGCCTTCAATCTTCCACCATTCTCGAAAGCAACGCCACCAAAAACGTAGTTGCACATCACATTTCAAATATTGTGCAAAATATTTTCTATGAATATATTTTTTTTGCGCTGCCACCCAACATATAAGCATTTGAGAACCTCACAAAATTGCTTGAATATATAAATTTATACAAAAGAAGGCTGATTAGTTTTATCGATAACTAATTGTTTGTACTATGCTCTGGTTTGTTGCACTTCGGCATCTTATGCGGCTACTTTTACAAAACCAGCACAGAAATCCCAGGTTGCAGTGGGGCAGAAAACTAAATGGGTAACGTGGAGAGGTACAATTTTTTTTTTAACCGGACCGAGTTATTTTTCTACTTTGGCAAAGTGGAGGTTCCTCTGCATCCGCCAACGACCTGGTGAGAGGTGCCACGAAGAATGTTTTCTCACCAAGTATACCCCACAAACTCAAGTCATTCTGATGTAGGGTGCCATCGAGTATGAAATAAAACAATCGTTAGTGTGTTGCTGTAACACTATTACGTTGTGTGAATAGTATTTTTTTTTTTAGGTCGAAAGGGCGTTCAAGTAATATTGAAACAAAAATATCATCGTACCACTGCAACACATGCCTTAAGGGGCAACAATGTTCGAATCCCCTACCTAGGTCGCAATATCACTGAATATATATCCCTTTGAAAACGTATACAAATTGGTCAAAGACTAGCGCTGCAATAAGACCGTAATGCAGAAAATGATAATGATTATTGGACAGATACCTGAAAAAATTTTCCTCCAGAAACTATTACTGCATAATTGATGTAGACTCCAGACGACAGTCATTTGGTTATTTTGGAATGGACACACATTAAAATATGGTACACTATAAATCTGAATCGGTGAGAATTTCACTGTTTAAATCAGTTAACAACACTTGACTTATTCAACAGTCACTTCAGTCAGTTTAACTGATGAATTAGTGAAAAAATGCAAGTTTTACTCCGCTTACTGATTCAGTGACACCCACCACTGATTCATCAACCATTTCATTTGCAATTTTTCAGTAATTTGTTTGCCTGGTGGATCAGATAAACGAGGTGTATCAAATGAAATAGCACACAAACTAATAAAACCCATAAAATATACTTTTTTTAATGTGGGTTTTGCCTTTTTAAATACCATATTACAAAGTGAAATAGAGATTCAATCTTTCATTTCGTTTTTAGCCTGCTTTCCAAAGGAAAGACAGGCTTATGAGATCACTTTCCTGTCTGTGCGTCTGTGTGCGTGTATGTGTGTGCACTGGCTGTGAGTGTGTATGTGTGTTCTGTGCGCGTGTGTGTGTGTGTGTCCCACTTTCAATTATTGAATGATTTAACCGAATCTCACCAAACTTGGTACACATATAAATCTTAATAAGGACACCTGACTTTTATAGTTTTCAACTACGTTGGCCACTTGCAAAATGGCGGCCATTTTTAAATTTTGGGTGATGTCATATTTCTGGAACCGTCCAACCGATTTGAACCAATTTTTTTTATGCTGCAGACAATTGTGTAAGCACTAAATTTTGAGATGGACATTTTTTTGGTCTGCCATTTTTTAAGATGGCATTTATTGAAAAAATTAAAATTTTGCTCTATATCTCGAAAACTATTAAAAATATTCTCACTCAATTTGACACATAAGTAATACTAAGGAAGACCATGTAAACGTAAGTGATTTAAATTGATTAGTTACTTATTTCCAAAATGGCGACCATGCAAATGTTTTAAGTTTATTTAATATATCTGCCGTACCATTAAACCAATTTCAACCAATTTTTTTATTATACTTAATGTATATATTACAGGCATCACATATACAAAACAATTACCGCTTTCGTCTTCCAATTAAGAAGATAGCGCCATACGAATAAATAAACATATTATGCCATAACTCGGTAAATAATCAACCGATTCCTACCAAATTTGGCAAACAAGTAGTATTGATGCAGATGCTGTTGAGTGACATTTTGTTAAGCATGTTAGATACTTATTTTCAAAATAGTGGCATAATAGCCATTTTTAGCTTAGAATTCTATATCGTCGAAACCATTTAATCAATTTATACTAAACTGTGTATGCTGGCAGAAGATATTACATATATCAACTTTATGTACATATAGCATATTTTATCAGCCATTATGTAAAATAGCGCCATGCGAGTAAATCAATTTTTTTTTGCCATATCTCGGGAAAAAATTGGCATATTCCATCCAAATTTGGCAAAGAAATATTACTACAGCAGGTGGTATAAACTGGTATGTTTATGTCTGTCAGGAACTTTCACAATGGTGGCTATATCCACATTTTAGCTTAGTATATTTTATCGACGAAACAAATTCCAACTTAAGATGTGTATGCCGGCAGTACCTATTACAACCGTCAAATTTGTCTATACAGAGCCTCATTTCTCTGCCATTTTGTAAGAGAGCTCAACCAATAAAGAATAATGATTTTATCTCGTATCGTGGGAAATAATCAACCCATTCTTACAAAATTTGGCGAAGAAGTTGTACTGTGGTAGGCCATATTAATAATTGTATTTTTTTAAGTAGCACACACTTATTTTCAGCATGGCGGCTATAAAATGGTTTTAGTTTTCTGCGCGATATCTATGAAACATTGAAATCTATTTTAACTGAACTTTGTATATTGGCAGTACACTATCATCGAAATTGCTACTACATTACTTGTTGTCCTCCATTTATGAAGATCGCCACATGAAAATTATGGAGGTTTTGCCATGTCTCGAGAACCAATCAACAGATTCTCACAAAATGTTACACTGGAACATTTCAAATAAATCTGTACCAAATTGTGCACCCATAAATGCTACAAAATGCTATTTAAACTTTAATTATTTAAGTAGGCTATACAACGATGTTCAATATGGCGGCTTCATAAATCATTTAGGTAAGTTTGACATTTATCTTAAACAATTTAACCAAATCCAACCAAATTCTGTATGTAGAGAGTATACATTAGAAGCATCGTATATAGAGCCTCTTTTTCTGAAGATTTTTCACGATTGCATCAATTAAGAAAATAACGTTTTTTTATGTCATATCTCAGGGACCTAACAACAGATTTCCATTAAGTTATTCACGCAAGTAGCGCTAAGGAAAAGCCATGTAAATTTACATGATTTATGTGGCTCAATCACTCGTTTTCAAAATAAAGGCCCTGTTATTATTTTAGGTTAGTTAACCCTATCAACCGAAACCTTAGACTGATTTGATCAGAAGTTGATGCTCCGAATCTGACCTCCGTATTGCACTGCATTGCACGCTACCTTATTTTACGAGGTTTTCTAGGCCCAAGTTCCGGGTAGGGCACATGTGTATTTGTAATTGTCTCACTACTCTTACATAAGTTTCTCGTTTCATTTCTAAAGTTTTTAAAAGCTGAGTAGTTAGGTAGGACTTTACTTCTCCTTGTTAGTTTGCTGCAATGTTCTCTTACATAGGCTCCACGAGATTGCCTGAGGTGTTGGAAATATTTTTATTTTTTCCTATGAAACTGGTAAAACACGTGAGGTGAAAGGAATTAAATTGGCATCGAAGTCTGCATGTTTTAGAGAAATGTAATAAATATGACAGGGTAATTTTTCTTATTTTGATAAGGATTTTTTTTTCAGTTTAAACTTTAAACTCAGTCGTGGGGGGAAGCAAGTATTTCTTTTTAATTGGCAATTTTCAAAATACCATTAAAAGTGACGACGTTTAATTGCCCCCAAACCTAAATGGATACCTATTTGCATCCTTCCTATTGCACCACGTTCCACCTGCTATTCAGGACTTCTTCCATCCAGAACTTTAGAAAAGAAAAAATAAATGAAGATGTGTACATTTCGATTTAGGTTCGATTTTTACCATGACGCTATTTAAGCAACACGTTGGAAATATGTTTTTGTCAACATCTCGAAAACAGTTTGTCATACGGCATTTGCTTTTAAATTTTTAGCCAGTTGTTCTTCACTGAAACCTTAGCTATACTTTATCCTATTATTTTATTCCCTTCCCTCCAAATCTTTTCTACCTATCCTTTTCTTGAAATATTTAACCTATGGACTTTATAGGTGCCATGTGTTTTACTCGTGTTGATGACATATATTCCTTTTAAAGTTTTTTTTTTTGCCCTTCCAATTTCTTTACTATTCTTTTACATGTCCCTTTGTCATTTCCAGACCGTTTAAACGAAACACTTAATACTTGGCATGTACCCAGCCCTCCTTGATGGCTTCCATTTACATTAGGACTTTTCCCCTTTCTCCTTTCTCCGCTCTTTTATCACCTCTTTTTTTTCTGTTCTCGAACATCTAACCTGTGAAGTTCATACGCAGTTGGTGTAGCCCCATACTTCTTGACCACTTCCCATTCCCATTATAACTCCGCCCTCCTTCCTGCGTTTATTCGCCGCTTTTTAGGTGCCCTTTGCACCTATTGTTATGGCCCTATCTCAAAACTGTTTTCAAACTTATAAATTAAAAAAAAAATAATTCCTGTCTAAAACTGCATAAATGTATACATCATAACCAATACCGACTGGCCTGCTTTTTGGAACCACATTTTCTAGCCCATTTAGTTTCTTGGACCCATTACCCAATATTATTTAATTGACCATGCTTTTTTTCCTACATCACTGGTAAAATAGAAACTACAATGGTCTGCAAAACTGATAACTGGATTTGTCGTACTGATTTTGCTCTCGGATATTTTTGTTTTTAAATAATTTTTTTTAAGGCCCCCGCTTTATGTCAGTTACCTAATACAGGCAGAAGCTCAGCATTTTCTTATTCTAAAGTAAAGCCAAGGCAGAAATCAGACACATCCCTACCGTCTTAATTTCAAAAGTCTGGTGTTTTTTGCCACGCTTAATTTAGATTCTACTCTATGAATATATATTGACTTGCCTTAATTATATTTTACTTCGCATTCTATTTAACACATAACAAACTGTAGTTTATATATTTTCTCCAGCAGAATGAAATGCGTCGGTTACAGTTTACCGTATTTATCTTACACGTTATACATAAAAGTTCGATATGTCATCAAATGGCATTTTCACTCTTAAGTTAAGATACGTCATTTTACAAACTAAGACGTGACAGCATATGAAAATTCCCAAAGATCAAAAACATTGGGCTATCAAATAAAGATTTTTGCCAAAGGAAACAGCGCTTTTGTCACAACAGTGCCTGATTATCTATCCAAATCATACATAACCTGCGAATAATTCATATGTGCAGTGTTCATGCAATAACATATCACTAAACAACTTGGTGTAGCTTACTTAGTATCGCGAAAAATACCACCTTATTTTTACAGAATGCTGAAGGGCTCTAAAATTAACCACTGTAACCTTATCATATGTGGAAGACGAAATTCCCTTTACTTACATTTCGATGGAAAACATAATAAAAATCATGCATACCTGATGAACTAAGTGCCAGATAAGATAAATCTAACAAGTATGCGGTGACGTTTTGGTTCGCGATTCGCTGCTATTAAGTCGTCATCTGCTGTTTACTGTATGCTGTGCTGGTCAACTAAAGTTTGTTGAAAAAAAACAAATGAAGCGCTAATAATAAACAGTTTTTATGAGGAAATCTTGTTACTCGGGCAACTTTTTTTTTTTAAATTCCTTAGTTGAAAGGTATTCGTGAGTTACTAAAAACGAGACATTCACTCATAAAAATTCGTGTAGAATTTTAGAGTGCTTTAAATAGCATGTTATTCCAACACGGTAGTTTTTAGAACCGTTGTCCATTAGGTGTACTTGAAATGCTTAGGTATTAGGTTCATAATTTCTATTGTGTTTTTGGCATCACACAGATTTCAGAAATTAATTTTTCGGATATTTTTGTTTTTGCGGTCGCCATACACTCTTTACAATCGTTCTAAAAATTCTCACGTCTACAATGATCTGAGAAGTAATAAAATGAAAAGACTGATTTTACGCTTTCGTGTGTGACGTAGAGTTTAAGTTTTAGTTGCGGCCAACTTACATCATATTTTTGTGCTACGTAACATAATGTTTTTTTGCACGTGCGTAATTTATAAGTGGGCTGAAAATTAGTCTTTGAGCACAGCAAGGCGACGAACTGTTCTAAGCCTGAGTGCAATATTTACTCCAAGGATTCAACACTTTAGTGATAGAAATTTTCTCCGTCAGTAAACTTCTTAATTTTACCAGCGGTCCTTAGCTAGAGATATCATGATAATGACTCAGTCGCGGATAACACTGCTTGAGAACACGACTTTAAAATTTCGTATCTTAAAATAAAATCTAATTAATGAAATATCAAATAATTTATCATTTAATGGCAAATACTAACTTGACGTTATAAGCCCACTGCAGTAACTATTTTATCGTAACATTGTCGTAATTAGGGTGTTGAATTTAAGTTGGTGCACAATTGCACATAATCCATCGCTTTGAGATCGGCTGAAGGTATTAAGCTGAGGAAGACAAAAGTAATTATTTTACATTCTGTAGCAGCTTAAGAATATCCGTAGACCTGAAGGGGATCGAGGCGAAGCTGTTCAGACACCGTGAGGTCTGCTGGCCCGGCAGGCTGACGTGTGAGTGTTCTTTATTTTCTTTCCTCCCTTGCTGAACCGCAGCTAGTTTATGCCCTCGCTCCTCCACGTCTGTCTCTCGCCGTCGGCTCATCTTTCCCAATTTTCTGCTGCACGTCTGTTTTGATACCGCCTGACCATAATCTCCGCTGCTCTTCCCGGTTGCCTTGTCATTCTCCACCCACAGTGCGTCCCTTTTGATACACTTAAATGCACGAGTTTTATAAGTATTCTAGTTTTGGTAACCATCAAAATTTCCTGGTTTTTTAAATTATTTTTATATCTCCATCGCTTTTGATAACACAATTCCAGAAACATTAAGATGCGTAGTATTAAATTTTCGTCCGAAAATATTAAAAGCTGAATTCGCAGAAAAACCAACTTAGTTAAATATAAACTGGTTTACTTACAAAAAATTTGGTGTTATAGTCTTGTATTATATTCGTGGTACTCAAACAAGCGATTTTTCCAGAATACGTGCATTAACCATGTTCTCCTACATTTCACTACTTTTCGTCTGGCATTGGCACATTCGTGGAATACCCAGTTGCCTTAATGCCCCCCTCCCCCTTCGGCATTATACTGAAGTGTAGGCCTTTACTGGGCAGCATATAATCATAAAACTTTTGAAGGACATATATTATCTTTGAAAAGGCTGTAGCAAAATTCACTGTAGTCGTACGTAAAAATAACGGTATCCATAATAACACTAGCTTTATGTGGCGTAACTATAGTACACCATACTCACGATTACTCATAAAAGTTCGCGTCTTTTCGTTATAAATCTGACTGTAAGTTTAGTGAGTTATCATGGAAAAAACTTACCGAACTGCTCTAATACATTTTCCACGTAAAATAAAAGGGCTGCTTGATATAGAATTTTTCGAGAAAAGCACGAACACGTACGGGAATGAGCTGAACATAATTTTTTAAAAATCGTTATATACCAGCGGCACTACTTAATTAAGCCGTTAGTTTAATCATGAAGTGACTTTCCTAAACTTACTTATAAGAGCGTAACACATATATCCAGACTTACCCGTTTCGTTTTCCGAAGGTAACTACTCGGTGACGTTTGCAGTTGAGTAGCCATAGAAAAGGAAAGGGTGTTAAAGGCGAATTTATAATTTTCGAGGAAGCATATTTTGCTGTGGGTCGACACATCCCAACTCTTCGAAAGTAACAGTCGACAGCAACCCAGGAGTGTCTGATCGACAACCTACTTATCCTTACCAAAGCTGGTTCGCTATGAATTGAGTACATGCATGTTATGTCCACGATCGCACGGGACACTGAACTACACTGCCGAACAATGAAAATAGCGCACCACGAATAAACCGCCCGACAAGCACGTAACAATGTAAATAGCGAGAGTACGGGCTCCAATGCACCTGATTTGTAAATCGTTTTACTGGTCTAGGTTATGATTGGTCCATATTAATATACCCGATAATAAAACTTATAGAGCTCATTGTTTACGCCAACCAAGCAAGCATTGTATCGACTTTTAGTACATTACGCATCATAAAGTTTCTTGTATGCAACACCTTAAATTATTAATTAACGTGGATATTAAAGGGTTACGTGTAAAAACACTTGGATTGGACTAAGGTTAATTCACTGCATACATATATACGTGTTTTATATAAACCCTTATTCTGTGTTCCATTTAAGTAATGTTATAATAAAGCTACGCACAATAATATTTCTTATACAATGACAGATATATTAACTAAGTAAGAGTAAATAACCCAACGTCACTCTCTGTTCTTTGTTTTGACAGTAGTGTTTGCAAATATCAGCAAATCGCGAGTTAATATTGGTGGCATGCGCAAAACGACGAGAATCATTTGCCTCATATTCATTCTGTGAACAAGTGACGGAAAGAAGTGCATTCGTGGACAGGTAATCACGTGACAAAGGAGCGGAAATTAACGACGGCGACCCAAGTTTTTGGCACGCAGCTCACCAGAAAAGCTCAGTCCTCTCGCCTGTACGTCCGCAGCCCGCACCTCCGTTGTGTCCAAATGGCTACCAGCTTGTTAGGCGCTCCCAGGAATGGCATTTTGGAATAAGAAAAGAGCAAAAATAAATAAGACTAATCTGCAAAGGTACCAATATACGTAGCATAGTTACAAAGTAACGGATAACAGCAAATGTCGCATAGCTGTGGCCTGGGAGATAGCCTTCATAATGTGTAGAGGTGGGGGGGGGGGGTAACATAAGCCAAATAAACAGATCTTGAGAATAAGAAGACCCGGAAGGCTTGTTGGCTAAGATGGTCAAGATGTTATTACTGTATTGTATAACTCTTGTATCATAGGCTGTTCTGGGTTAACTGAAATGTCATTCAGACACGCACATATTTTAACGGCTATACTTGACTGGCATGTGCCTAGTAAAGTTGGTAATGATGGAGGAAAAGTGGTTCCGTGAAATTAAGTTTTATTTAAAAGTATTAGTTAAACATTTATGAATACTGAAATTATTAATTTTGCTCTCTGTTTTTTCTTTATGCAAGTAAGTGTACAAAGTAAAAAATTAACAACAATTATTTTTGCAATAATTTCACAGTTTCACTTGACCGTCGCATGAACAAAGTGATGAGGTCCACATAAATGTTAATTTAACGTATAATTTAAGAATACGCAATTTGCATACAAGTAGATATTAAGCAGGGCTTCCAGAACTGCTCATTCCACCGTGAGCAGCCTTTAGCTGGAGATGTCTGCGTTGAGTGGGAGCAACTGAGTCCACCTCTGCCGGGCCATTCACGCAAGTTTAACACCGAGAGAGGTCGGGCTTTGTTCCTATGAATTTCACAAGGTCACTCTGTACACGAATGCATATAAACCGTTTGTTCTACGGCAATGCTAATATTTACATTCGGTACACACTACTGGAAAATTAGAAAGAAAACCACTGATATAAGTGTATCAAAAATATAATATTTGCTTGCAGCAGTACTACAGTTCAGCTTCATGAAATATTCAACAGCACGGCACCGTGGAATAATCAGGTGAATATTTGACTAGTATCAGATCCTACAGGAAGGTCAGCTTGTATAGTCTGTTCGCGGTATCTTCAAACTTTATGAATCAAGCCTTTGAAAAATCACACCGTGAATGACGTGCTTGGTTGTTTCCCAAATATGTAATGTATCACACGCCTTTTATAATTATTTTAACATAAATGTATTTTAATTGTTGTTAAATTAAATATTTAATTATATTTTATTTATAAATTATAACATTTAGTTTATAATTACTAAGAATAATAACAGTGAGAAAACGGGAGTGTTGGTAACGCCTAGTAATATATAGTTATCATCAGAAATATCAATACACTGAGTGCCCCCAATGCTGCGCGTTGTCCCTTTGGTGTAATTTTCTAAACTTGATAAAGCATTGTTTGCAAACGGTGGCGGTATATCGTGAAAGAGTAACTATAGCAGGACTTCAGAAAATTTGGAAGTAACCATGAGTGGACAATGGTCCCTCAACGATCATGTGACGACCGCGATAGCTGAACTGCTAACGCTGATATCGTGCAGAGACAGAACTGGAGATCGTTTTGAGACCAACGCCAATCACGACTGAAACGTAGACTGCGGTATCACGAGTTTGACGTTAATTAGTTCGGAGCCCACTTTTGGTCATTTATTCAGGAGGTGGATGGGTTTGATACGGCAGACTGTACAAGAAAATTATTATTATTATTATCAATCCCTTGCATGCTCCCCATCGCAGGGAAAGAATGGGATAGACCCTTGATGTGCACNGCGCGTTGTCCCTTTGGTGTAATTTTCTAAACTTGATAAAGCATTGTTTGCAAACGGTGGCGGTATATCGTGAAAGTGTAACTATAGCAGGACTTCAGAAAATTTGGAAGTAACCATGAGTGGACAATGGTCCCTCAACGATCATGTGACGACCGCGATAGCTGAACTGCTAACGCTGATATCGTGCAGAGACAGAACTGGAGATGGTTTTGAGACCAACGCCAATCACGACTGAAACGTAGACTGCGGTATCACGAGTTTGACGTTAATTAGTTCGGAGCCCACTTTTGGTCATTTATTCAGGAGGTGGATGGGTTTGATACGGCAGACTGTACAAGAAAATTATTATTATTATTATTATCAATCCCTTGCATGCTCCCCATCGCAGGGAAAGAATGGGATAGACCCTTGATGTGCACCTTATTAAAGGTTATTCGCGGTAAACTAAGAACTTTTAGAAGCCCTGCTGAAGATCCACTTGTATGCACAATGTGTATTGTTCCACCATATATAAAACTAGTATTTCCATGGGCCTGATCACTTTATTCGTGCGTCGGTCAAGTGATTATGTGAAATTATTATAAAAGTAAGGGGTTTACAAATAAGCTCATTGTTACACATTATAAATGTATATATATGTATATATATAAACCTGGAAATATGAGAAATCATTTCAGAATTCGCGAATGATTACCTTTTTTTAACTCGGCGTTAAGACACGGAACTATTTTCCCATTCGTCGTCACAATCTTTACTGGGCTCATTCCATTTAGTGCCCTTTAAAACATACGCAGGTAAGAGCAGTGACATTTTTCAAAGGTTGATTTCAAAAGGGCTCAATTTAAAGTGAAAAACCTATAATTAAGAACCCAGTTAGCATAGATACACAAAATAAAACAAATGCCACTAAGTTCACCTTAAACTCCGAATAGTGGTCAAAATTGGTGTATGGATGTGTCGGGGAGATGGCTGTGGGTTTTACGTGACAATAGGCTGTTCACGGTAAAGTGAACACTTTTGTAGCCCTGGCTACTTTTTCCTTTCAGCCATTTTTTTTATCTGTTAACCACCTTTCTAAGTAAATAATGCCATGTAAGTAATAAACACAGTGCACATATTCCACTGCAATCGGACGTTAACGTCGAAGGCTGAAATAAAATATATTTATTGACTATTACTCCTAATGAGAGGGATTTAATCTATTTTGGGATATGGGAATCAAATGAAAGTAATGAAATCGATGCATGGCTTTAATCTCTTAAATCGCCAGATCTAAGCTAGAATTTGGTTTGACACAGAAACCAGCGCGCTTGCACATCAGAGTCGCGAGATATACAGTACGTACCACCTAGAAACTTTTGTCAACGCCAAAAATTACAGCCTGTCGCTGCCCCCCCCCCCCCCCCCCCC
>NQII01000064.1:1395004-1411494 GCA_002778355.1 Clitarchus hookeri | reverse complement strand
AGTAACTAAATTATTACAGTACCACACCTCGGAAGTGTTAATGTATGTTGATTTGTGAATATATTCGAGCCAATATATTCGTCCTTCAAATGAAACAGTAAACGACTACATTATTGCAAAACCCCTTAACCTTCAGGCATCATATAGTCTATGCCGGGAGGACGTAACAACGACACTATACGCCACCCTGTCTTCCACAGTGGTGGTGTAGCGTCAAGGTTATTGTACAAAATTTCCAAAAAAAAAGAGGCTCTATAACGATGCTTCTAATGTATTATGTATTAATACAAAATTTGGTTGAATTTGATTACCTAAATTATGTATGAAGTCGCCATTTTTAAAACCCTTTTCTGACCTTCTTAAATCATGAAAGTTCACATGGACTTCTGCAACATTTATGGTGTGCACAATTTGGTACAAATTAGTTGAAACATTCCAATATAATATTTGGTGGGAATTGGTTGATTGGTCATATGACGATCTTAAATAGAGGAAAAAAATGTAATGCAGTAGAATATTCTAAGATTGTATACTGCCAATACACAAATTTAAGTTAAAATATATTACATAACTTCTTAAATATAGCACACAAAATTAAAATGATTTTATTGCTGCCATTCTGAAAACAAGTGTGCCATACTT
The DNA here is from genome assembly GCA_002778355.1 of Clitarchus hookeri. NCBI lineage: Eukaryota > Metazoa > Arthropoda > Insecta > Phasmatodea > Phasmatidae > Clitarchus > Clitarchus hookeri. Next base: position 1,410,852 of record NQII01000064.1, on the reverse strand, counting down.
AAAAAATACTTATATTAATAATGCCTACCACAGTAAAACATTGTCGCCAAATTTTGTAAGAATGGGGTTGATTTTTTCCCGAGACAAGTGATAAAAATTTTATTTTTATTGGTGGGGCGATCGCACAAAATGGCAGAGGAATGAGGCTCTGCATAGACACATTTTATGGTTGTAGTAGGCACTGCCAGCATTCAAAATTAAGTTGGAATTAGTTTCGTCGGTTAGATAAACTGAGCTAAATATATTTACATAGCTCCGATTTTGAAAATAAGTGCCTGACCTACTTAAGAGGCCAGTTTACACCACCTGCAGCAGTACTATTTGTTTGCCAAATTTTGTAGGAATCTGTCAATTGTTTCCCGAAATATGGCATGAAAAATTTCTTTAACTGCATGACGCTATCTTACAAAATTGAGGACAAAAGAATCTACTGCCAGCATACAAAGTTAAGTTGGAATTGATTAAATGGTTTTGATGATATAGAATTCTACGCCAAAAATAACAAAATGGCTACCATTGTGAAAATAAGTGTCCGACATGCTTGAAAAATACAAATTAACATAATCTGAATCAGTACTACTTGTTTGTCAAATTATATAGGAATCGGTCACTGGTTACCCGAGATGTGACCAAAACTTTATTTATTCACATAATGCTATCTTACAAAATGGCTTAGAAAATATGCTCCGTGTAGATACTGTTTAAAGATGTAATATCTATTGCCAAAATACAAGTTATGTTGAAATTCGTTACATAATTTCGACGATATGGCATTCTAAGCTTTAATAACTATATAGCCACAATTTGGAAAATAAGTGTCTGGCATACTTAAAACATATCACTAGCATCATATGCATCAGTACTACTAGTTTTTCCAAATTTGGTAGGAATCTGTTAATTTTTTTTTACCGAGATAGACATATTTACTTTATTTATTCGCATGGCGCTATCTTCCAAAATAGCACACAAAAGTGGTTGTGTGTTGGTATATATGACGCTTGTAACAGATACTTTCAGTATACAAAATTTGGTCGAAATTGTTAAAATGGTATAGCAGATACACCAAATAAACCTTTCAAAAAATTGAACACCGCCATTTTGAAAGTAAGTACACAATACGGTTCCAACACTTACGTTTACTTGGCCTATCATAGTATTACTTACCTGCTAAATTGGATAAGAATTTGTTTAATAGTTTTCGAGATATAATGAAAAATCCTTATTCCTTTATTTGATGCTATTTTCCAAAATGACAGACCAACACCAATTACTATATCAAAATTTAATGCCTACATGACGCTCTTCCAGCATAAAAAATTTGGTTTAAATCGGTTGAAATTTTCCCGAAATATTTATATCATACATAATTTTACAATTGTCGCTATTTTGAAAGTAAGTGCCCGAAGTGGTCGAAAACTGTAAATGTCAGGCGTCCTTACAAAATACCGTATGTGTACCAAGCTTGGTGAAGTTCGGTTAACAAGGTTAAAAATTGAAAGGGTGAGACACACATGTGCACAGACTCACACGTATACACACACAGAAAGGAAAGTGATCTCGCACGCCTTTCTTACCTTAGGAAAGTAGGCTAAAAATGTGTGGGAAAGATTCAAACATTTGCTGGACNAAAGTAGGCTAAAAATGTGTGGGAAAGATTCAAACATTTGCTGGACTTTTTCTTGCCGACGTCGTCTATGAGAAAAGCAATACCAAATAAAGGATATATAAAATAATTAAAATGTTCACAAAAAATGTAAAAATAATTTCACCAAGAAACGAGCGAAATAAATACACAAAATAAAACTACAGTATTTATTTTGCACGGGTAATAATAAGATTTGGCCTCCAATTTGAGTGTGTGTACACTGCATTTTAGCATGTTTTGTTTTGTGTTGCTTTTCTATAATCAGATTCGGTAATAGAGGAAGCCAAACGAAATTCAAAGTCTAACTCGACTACACCAATTGTCGCGAAATTTCAAAAGCCAATAAAGTGTTGTGGTGATACGAAATGTGAAAAACTATCACCACCCTGCAAATTTATGCAGTAAGATAATACATTTCAGTTAAATTAATTACTTAGATTCTAAAACGACGTAAATGATAGAATAAACTCACATAGTAGTTCAATATGATATCTCTGAGATAGGAGCGTCTTATTTTAAATTCAATCCTGCTAAAGCTCAGCCGAGAAAACGGCTCCGTAAAATGTTCTCGAGTAGAAACGATTGGACGAAATCAGAAATATATTAAATAAAACTTACCATTCATCATGACGAAAAAAAAAAAAAAACGAATCGGAGTAAACTCTTCGACCACACTAAATTTAACTTGATTTTAATATTCGTCAACCGAGCACTGAATAATACCAGAAAATCAAAAATTGCGTATTGCATGGCCATCAAGTGAGTTGAAAAGGGGAATTTGTAAATATAATACACAGAATAGAAATATGAACAAGGCTGGAGAGACCTGCATTCTATCTAGGTGCCAATACTGGGTTACAAAATAAATAAAATTCCTAACATGGAAGCAATATTGCAGAAAACACGTGGAGAAAGTGCGTTTACCACAATGTGAGAGAGCGCTTCCTATAGCTGGTTCAACACCCACGGAGAGAGCGACCCGTCCGTCTGTGACATGTGATGGGAACGATGGCGAAATACAAGAGCGGGGGAAAATGGAGATAGCATGGAAGCCACTCCGGTAACGCCCGCCATGTTTCCACACAAGCAACAAATCTTGCTGACCCCACCGTAAATGGAACCTTGATCGCCGCTGAGAGGCCACCGGGTCCCCAAGTAATAAACGTAACAATCCCTAACTTCATTTATCGGTAGACGTTTGTTTGTTCTTTCCTTTTTCGGAGAGTGCACAGTAAAAAATAACGCTGGCGAGAACAGCCCACCGTAACAGCCGCAGTGGACAACTTACAGGAGATGGCGGGCTGGAACGGCCGGATAACGCCAGCCTCGCCAAGTGTCGGTAATGAGCGGACTAACAAACAGGTAATGGACCTTCCAGGTTGCCGGGTCATTTCGCGCCGGCCATTCAGCGGGAGTGGAGACCCGTGGAGACTCGGCTCCAGCAACACGAACAACTTCCTCTCCGGCAATCTTGTCTCTCTCTCTCTCTCTCTCCCTCTCTCTCTCTTGCTCGCGTGGGTCCTGATGGAAGTTGGCCGACGGTCCTTTTTGGAGCGCGGCCAGGGTCTAGGGGGATCTTCCTTTGTCTCCTGGGAACCACTTCGTTACGCGTCCCCAGCTGAGTAGGTCGCACCCAACCTCCGCCCCCCTCTCTCGACCAACCCCTACAACGCCTTCCCGGCAAACCTTTACGAGGAGGGGCGGGGCTCGCGAACACAGAGCTGATATCTCCACGGCCTTCCGTTAGCCCGGCATGCCAGCCGGACGACCGGGCGCCCTCCCCGAGACTGAATTACGCCGCAGGAAGCGGGTGGAAAAAAAAAAGTCAGGGAGGACATAAAGATAGGAGCTTCCTGCCAGGGTTGCCGACATTCGCCATTAAGCAGTTCAAGTCGGCGGACCTAGTTTGGTCAAGAAGCATGGCCGGAAAGTATTAAATCAAAACTTTAATGTGTTCAAGCACGTTTCTCCGCATTTTAAGAGTTACAAGTCCGGGCATTTTTTTTTTCTGTGAATTCGTCGTTTGCAGGTTTGAAAGTATCTCAGCAAATAAATATCATTTTCTTACCAGAAAAAAAATAATATATATTATCTAAGCCCATGCGGTTTTGTTTCTAACATCTTAAGAGTATTTAAAAAAAAAAGTCTTAAAAAAGAAAATAATATCTTGAAAAAGCAAAAAAAAAAAAACTTCCATATTTAGAACTTTAGAAGTTTTCTCAAGAGGTACAAGAAAAATAAAACCTTACAGATGTAGTTCAATGCGTGACTTTTCATCGCTTGTAATAAGAGTGTAGTTTGTACAATTGTACAAGAAAGCATGACGACGAAACCACTTCACTATGGTTTAGTGCCTTGCGCGAAGGAGCGATAAGGCGCTGTGCGGGCGTGTCATTATCGCCCGTATCGCCCGGTCTGGAACGCGGGAAAAAACACATCTCGGGGCCCGTGTACTTGTAAAGGCAGTCAGTTCTGAATTCAAAGTACATACTACTAGATCTCGTTGCGTAAACTCGCGAATGGAATCATGTCATCTTGAACCTGCCCGCATAGAAAGGAACTACGCGACACACGTGGGTACAAATGACTAATTATTCGCCCGTAGGGAACATTATGCGGGTGTTTGTGGTAAAGTAGTTGAATGGCTGACATTTTTTTTTCTCTTCTTACTAACATCTGACAGTACCGCTACTCGTGAAACCTTCAGCGTCCTTTAATTACCGAAACAACTTTGAAGTAATGCATTTTTACGTGTACTTTGGCGTTAAGTTTTCAGCTCTACGCGCTTCCTCGCAAACATTATTTTTCCTCAAATAAAAACATTTAATCCTNACTTTGGCGTTAAGTTTTCAGCTCTACGCGCTTCCTCGCAAACATTATTTTTCCTCAAATAAAAACATTTAATCCTTAGTCACTCTTAAATATTATGAATTTCGCGTGAAAAGGAAAGTAAAACAAAAAGTTGCGTGGCCGAAAATTCTGAGCCAAAATAATTAAAATTTGTCTACGTAGACGTAGCCACCAAATCATGATCTTGATAAATTGTTCTCGGTGACGGCGACTTCTAAGGCGCAAGGTTTGTTGAGCAAGAATGCCGGAACGATGGTGTCTCGTAACCAACCCTCCATGTGACTAGTAATTAACACGGAGTCGTTAACTCCGTGTTCCGAGGTCTCCATAACAAGGAGATCCCAATGCGTTTGGTCTTTCGGAGCATGGCAGTAAACAGTAAAATACAACATTTTAATGTTTGTGGGAGGTAATGTTAGCGCGGCATACGTTCAAGTACTACGGGATAAGTACAGTTTGTTCACTTTCAAATATAAATATTGACATTTTTTATTTATTTTTTAGCCCACTATGTGCCCTTTCACCACACTTTGCATGTTGCATAGACATTATAACTAAGAAAATGTCCTTGATCAAGTGACCCTAGAAGCATGACTATGTCACAAACATGCTGATTCAAATTCCAGTGTGGGGAAAACAGAGACAGATATCGGTGCCCCCCCCACCAATTATACGTTACAATTTAAATAAGACTTATTAACTTCCAAAAATTATTGTAAGTACTCCAGTCGATATTAAGGTTAAAATAGTATGTTACCTTTTTTATTCATACAAAGACTCGGCCATTAGAAAAAAATACATCATACCACTAGGTTACTGAAATTACTATGTTAAAGTTGTGTAGTTGTATTACAGATAAGAGCGCAAACTGTACAGATTTAGTGCAAAAAAAAAATTACCTTTCAAACGCAGTTCCTGTAACCCCCAAACGAAGATGGCTTTGCTATCCATACACTAATACACATTTAGTCTTATGACTTCTAATCTAGAGTAAATAGCCCTGAAACTTGTGTGCGTATAGTTCCTTGTTCCTGTTTCACATACAACTTGTAGCGGTCTCAATAAAATGAGTATAAGTGTAAGGAACTTTCTTCAGAGATGAAAGAGATGCGGCGTCAGCGCCATCGCGTTATGTTTATTAGCGACATCTACTGCTGGCGTCAAACGTGGTGAGGGCTGGTCCCCCTAGTTCTAGTTCACCTCCCGCTCCCCTCGACAACCGTGGGTTTGGCCTGTCGCGTCCCCACTTCGAACGCAAGGTGTACCGTTGATTGACGTGCTACGAAACCTGCAAACATTCGACTGACCACTTCAAACAGAAGAGTTTGAAAAGTACATCAACGCATCTATCGCCGACATTTTTGTTTTGTAGCATAGTTTGTTACGCGCCATCGTACGGTACTAGATGATCTGGGTTTAAGTCCCGGGCAAAGCGTGGATGTATTAATTATTACAGCTACACATCTTTAAAAATGTAGTGACATGAATACGAAATTATTACAAAGGTGACTGATAACCTTAATATCTTAAGTAGTACTAAAAATAAATTAGTAATATATTTACTCAGTTTGTCAAAAATATTTTATTTAGTATCAAGTGCTACCAGCAAAAAGCCATTTAACATAAATTAAGGCGTTTCACTGTAATTGCATAGTTATATTTAAAACTACGCATTGATATAAAAATCAGTCAGCAAGACAATTGTGCGAAAATATGGTTTGCAGGGGTTGATGATACATTCGATAGATATATAGTTACGAAGTTATTTAACTTGTTTGTCCGCCAGAGTCAGTAGAATATTCTTGAAAATCGGAATAAAAAATAGTCTACCTATAACTAAATCTTGAAGTTTTCAACACCTAACTGAGTTAGAGTTTCAAGCAATGTTACTGTACGTAGTTTGTTTATTTTGTCTTTGTTTTTTGCTGCCACACATAAGTAAATATTTGCCTTNTGTTTTTTGCTGCCACACATAAGTAAATATTTGCCTTTTATACCACTGAAGTACAGCTAATATGCATACAGTTAAAATTCTATCTTAAATACATATGTATGCAAGCTAATTGGTAACGTTAACTGACCGACTATAAAGTATTATGACACACAAAGATAAATTGATTGAATGATTGATTGATAGTTTTCGACGAGTCTTGGCATAAGAGGTATTCATAGCCAATGTGGTGTCAGTGAAATGAGATTGACATGGAGCAGTGCCTAAAGGCATGGGCGGGGGAAACGGGAGACCCCCGAGATAACCCACCAACCACGATTGCCACATGCAAAAATTCCTGTTGACATCGCCANACTTTGGCGTTAAGTTTTCAGCTCTACGCGCTTCCTCGCAAACATTATTTTTCCTCAAATAAAAACATTTAATCCTAAGTCACTCTTAAATACTATGAATTTCGCGTGAAAAGGAAACTAAAACAAAAAGTTGCGGGGTCAAAAATTCTAAGCCAAAATAATTACAATTTGTCTACGTAGACGTAGTCATCCAATCGTGATCTTTATAAATTGTTCTCAGTGACGGTGACTTCTAAGGCGTGAGGTTTGTTGAGCAAGAATGCCGGAACGATGGTGTCTCGTAACCAACCCTCCATGTGACTAGTAATTAACACGGAGTCGTTAACTCCGTGTTCCGAGGTCTCCGTAACAAGGAGATCCCAATGCGTTTGGTCTTTCGGAGCATGGCAGTAAACAGCAAAATACAAAATTTTAATGTTTGTGGGAGGTAATGTTAGCGTGGCATACGTTCAAGTACTACGGAATAAGTACAGTTTGTTCACTTTCAAATATAAATATTGACATTTTTTATTTATTTTTTAGCCCACTATGTGCCCTTTCATCACACTTTGCATGTTGCATAGACATTATAACTAAGAAAATGTCCTTGATCAAGTGACCCTAGAAGCATGACTATGTCACAAACATGCTGATTCAAATTCCAGTGTGGGGAAAACAGAGACAGATATCGGTGCCCCCCCCACCAATTATACGTTACAATTTAAATAAGACTTATTAACTTCCAAAAATTATTGTAAGTACTCCAGTCGATATTAAGGTTAAAATAGTATGTTACCTTTTTTATTCATACAAAGATTCAGCCATTAGAAAATAATACATCATACCACTAGGTTACTGAAATTACTATGTTAAAGTTGTGTAGTTGTATACAGATAAGAGCGCAAACTGTACAGATTTAGTGCAAAAAAAATATTACCTTTCAATCGCAGTTCCTGTAACCCCCAAACGAAAATGGCTTTGCTATCTATACACTAATACACATTTAGACGTATGACTTCTAATCTAGAGTAAACAGCTCTGAAACTTGTGTGCGTATAGTTCCTTGTTCCTGTTTCACATACAACTTGTAGCGGTCTCAATAAAATGAGTATAAGTTTAAGGAACTTTCTTCAGAGATGAAAGAGATGCGACGTTAGCGCCGTCGCGTTATGTTTATTAGCGACGTCTACTGCTGGCGTCAAACGTGGTGAGGGCTGGTCCCCCTAGTCCTAATTCACCTCCCGCTCCCCTCGACAACCTTGGGTTTGGCCTCTCGCGTCCCCACTTCGAACGCAAGGTATACTGTTGATTGACGTGCTACGCAACCTGCAAACATTCGACTGACCACTTCAAACAGAAGAGTTTGAAAAGTACGTCAACTCGTCTATCGCCGACATTTTTGTTTTGTAGCATAGTTTGTTACGCGCCAGCGTACGGTACTAGATGATCTGGGTTTAAGTCCCGGGCAAAGCGTGCATGTATTAATTATATCAGCTACACGTCTTTAAAAATGTAGTGACATGAATACAAAATTATTACAAAGGTGAGTGATAACCTTAATATCTTAAGTAGTACTAAAAATAAATTAGTAATATATTTACTCAGTTTGTCAAAAATATTTTATTTAGTATCAAGTTCTACCAGCGAAAAGCCATTTAACATAAATTAAGGAGTTTCACTATAATTGCATAATTATATTTAAAATTACGCATTGACATAAAAATCAGTCGGCGAGACAATTGTGCGAAAATATGGTTTGCAGGGGTTGATGATACAATCGATAGACATATCGTTACGAAGTTATTTAACTTGTTTGTCCGCCAGAGTCAATAGAAAATTCTTGAAAAGCGGAATAAAAAATAGTCTACCTATAACTAAATCTTGAAGTTTTCAACACCTAACTGAGTTAGAGTTTCAAGCAATGTTACTGTACGTAGTTTGTTTATTTTGTCTTTATTTTCTGCTGCCACACATAAGTAAATATTTGCCTTTTAAACCACTGAAGTACAGCTAATATGCATACAGTTAAAATTCTATCTTAAATACATATGTATGCAAGCTAATTGGTAACGTTAACTGACCGACTATAAAGTATTATGACACACAAAGATAGATTGATTGAATGATTGATTGATTGATAGTTTTTGACGAGTCTTGGCATAAGAGGTATTCATAGCCAATGTGGTGTCAGTGAAATGAGATTGACATGGAGCAGTGCCTAAAGGCATGGGTGGGGGAAACGGGAGACCCCCGAGATAACCCACCAACCACGATTGCCACATGCAAAAATTCCTGTTGACATCGCCAGGAACCGAACCTGGATCACAGTGGTGGCAGGCAAACGCTCGAGCACTGCCTCCACTGCGGCCCTCGACATGCTGTGATAACATTTGTGAATTTAATACTCTTTTCAAGAAGTCAAACCAATGAAAATAATTTATTAACATTAATAGTTAACAACACTAACAAGTGTTATATTAGAAAATTTTAAAATTACTCGCCATAGATTAAATATACAAAGGACGATGAATAAAAATAACGAAATCATTACGCCTCCAAAACACAAAATTTAAAAATTTCTGTGATAATCAGTTAACAACCAAATTACAAGAATTATGATTTTAAAAGTAGTTTACAATTGAACACAGTTTAATAGTATATTATTAGGACAACATGATGACAATATTGAACAATAGTGGACCCAAGATTATGATGCGACAAATAAGTATAACTAATGAAAAATACCGAGGTCCAATTATTCAGTTGTAACCAATTATTACTGAATAAGAAATGGGCGTATAATGTTACGGTACACAGTGACTATAAGAATCAACGGCGATACCATGATCATGGTGTGGGGGGAAAAAATGTCAAAATAAGGGAAAAGATACGGAAATCTACTTATTTACAAGTACACTGAAAGGCCAAAAAAACTGGTATAGGCGTGTGTATGCAAATAACAGAGATATGGAACCAATCAGAGTAACGCGATGCGGTCGGCAGCTAAATCAGTTACTGCTGCTACAATGGCAGGTTATCAAGATTTAAGTGAATTTGAACGTGATGTTATAGTCGGCGCACGAGATATGGGACATAGCATCTCCGAGGTAGCGATAACATTAGGATGTTAGGATATTTCACGAGTGTACCGTGAATATTGGGAATCCGGTACATCATCACATCTTTGACATCGCTTCGGCCGGAAATAGATCGTGAAAGAACGGGACAAACGACGAGTGACGAGAATCATTAAACGTGACAGATGTGCAACCCTTTCTCAAATTGGAGCAGATTGGATTTGTGGACTACCCTGCAGGATTCATGGTGTGAATTGCCTCCTGCATACCTTCAGATATTAGTCGAGTCCATGCCACGTCGTCTTGCGGCACTTCTGCGTGATCGGGGGGCCCCTACGCGATATTAGGCAGGTGTACCAGTTTTTTTGGCTCTTTAGTGTATCTCGCTCTCTATCTCTCTCTATCTCTATCTATTTCTCTTTCTCTATCTTTATCTCTATCTTTCTCTCTATCTCTCTCTATAGCTCTCTCTATATCTCTCTCTATATCTCTCTCTATATCTCTCTCTATATCTCTCTCTATATCTCTCTCTATATCTCTATATATATATATATCTATCTCTACCCATCTCTCTATTTCTCTCTCTGCTTTGTTTGCGAATTCTTTCGATAAATGCCTTACTTACCCCCGTGTTCTTTGCAGCTCTCTCTGTAGCTTTGTTAATAGGAACCAACAAATTATTATTCCTTGCCTCTTCATTACAAGCTTCTACAACACTCCTGACGACTTCGCTTTCCATGCTGTGTGTAACTTGTTTATGCCTCTTGGGCCGCGTGCTATTTGCCGTTGTTCACAGTCCATCACTACTGCGAGGATCGAGGGGTAATGTGTTTTGTACGGCACGTAGCACGGCGTGGAGGCGTGGCCATATTTATCCTAACCCCTAACCTCCTTTGGCTTGGGGTTGCTCATCGCCGCGCTGCGAACCATCATAAGTCTTGGCGTCAAAGGTACTTCTGTGCGGTGGTGTACTCTTTGCTCGGCTAGGATCCCATCCTCTTTCCTCTAGGGTTCTCCCTTCCCACTTTCGCCTTTCCTCTTCGTGTGTCATATTTTTTAGTTGGTTGTGGTAGTGTATTTAAGGCCTTGCACGGCCTCTTTCTGTTTACACCCAGCCACCTCTCTACTAGTTTCTCCTCTCCCATTAATAAAGAGCATGGTACCCACCTATCTTTCTCTTGTAGCATTTTCTCATAATGCATGTAACAATTTCTAATTATTTCCGGTCGAAAGGGTTTTTACGGTGTCTGTGCCGGTTTTTCCCTTTCTCTTCTAGATTTAGTTTAACTATAAGTACATTAGGGAGGTTTTTTCATGGCCAACTCGGTCATGGGAAACCCAATCCCTCTTTGCCGCGATGCACGTCTCCTTGCATGTTTTTCCTTCCCTTGTAAGCGTAAGGGGTTATCCCTGAGACTCAATAATCCCGTTCCTACCGCGGACTAACATATAACACTTGGTTTTAGAGTAGGTTAGAAAAAAAAACGCTCTGTCTACACACTCACTTCACCACTCAGTTACTTGCCTGTTTCCAGGCGAGTAGCACCTTGGGGCCTTCTTCTTGGAGACGCGACTCTCTTCTTGGGCGGAACAACGACTTAGCTATCGCGGCCCTTCGCCTGAGTGTAACAGCCGGCCGAGCGTACTCGCTCGGTCATCTCGAGCCTAGCCCTTTTGGAGTCAGCAGCTGCGGCACTCAGCAGCGTTTTTAGGCAAACTGATTAAAAACTTAACACACACCACCGTTGCAGTTCCAGGGAGAATACCTCCCCCTCCCCCTTTGTGGGCCTGGAGTCGGTTGGGGGCCACATGTGCGGCCAGGGCGGACCAGTGATACTACAGAACATCTTCCCCAACAACATTCCGGCCGGTGCAGCACTGGTGTCCGGGGACGGCACAACAGTTGCAGCCACAAGCGCCACACAAAACGCCTCCCTCCCCAACACACCAGTAGGATCTGTAATTTAGTGTGAAAACTCCGGGGCCTGGAATATTGCCCGCGCGCACGCGGAAACTCTGAACAAGCAGCAGAAATGGCCAGAAGAATGGCACAACGAGCCAAACTCAACTACTTGCTGGAGATGAAACGCCCTCGCTCGTCGTCGATAGAGGCGACACCGTAAATACCGGTTACAAACCGGTACAGTCTTCTAAAAGAGGTACATGATACCTCTAACCAACCCGGCTCCTCAAGCCAGCCTCCCTCCCACACACACCCGAGTGCCACCCAACAAAGGCAGGTTAAAACACCAACATTTCGCCTGGTAATTCCCGACACCAACAATTACGGCTTGCTGGTGCGGAAACTGACAGCCAATAGTCCCGCCGGATACACCATCAGTATCGCGCGCAACGGACTACCCATCTTGGCAGCTGATGCGCAAAAACACAAAGATGCTGCAATCCTCCTGGAAGAGAACAATTTTCAGTACTATATATGTAGTACTACCACCGAACAGCCTCAGAAGGTCGTCTTCGACCTTACTGAGAACACAAACCCGGACATCAGACAGGATCTGCAGGCACTCTGATATCAGGTAATTGATATCTATCACTTTCAAAAGAAACTAACAGACCCGCAGGACCCCACAAAACAGTGGCTGCAACCACAGAGATTCTTCTGCGTCACGGCCGCGAAAAATGACACCATCCCCCTACTTGTGAAAGTGAAAAGACTAAACATGACCGTCGTACATCCACGAGTCTACAGAAAGCGGCCGACTGACGTGACTCAATGTCGCAACTGCATTGCCATTGATCACACTAAAAACTTCTGCCGTATGCCTACAATCTGCTTATACTGCACCGGCCAGCACACTCAGGACGCCTNGTGAAAGTAAACAGAGTAAACATGACCGTCGTACGTCCAAGAGTCTCCAGAAAGCGGCCGACTGACGTGACTCAATGTCGCAACTGCTTTGCCCTTGACCACTCTAGAAACTTCTCCCACATGCCAACAATCTGCTCACACTGCACCGGCCAGCACACCCAGGACGCCTGCCCTAACACAACCAAAAGACCCGTCTGCAGAAATTGCAATGGCATTCACCCAGCTTCCTCCCAGCTTCCTCAAAGCTGTGTCCGCCAGAACTCACCCCGACCGACAGACTACATTGGTGAATGGGGAGGGGGTGGCTCCTCATGCGATTGCTCCCCGCCTTCACCCACGGCGTGGAGACCCTGATGTCAGCAGGGAAGAGCGAATATTGAGTAGGTGCCATGACTGAGCTGCCCAGTTTTCCGACGCACTCGACGAGAAGCAGGGGGGCCCTGCATTCAAAAGCTGCTGTCAATGTTATTGTGCTGGTACGCCTGCATATAAATATTGACAGAAGTTCATCCTCAAGAGCGCTTGCACCCACAGCCCCACCCCTTCTCTTATAGATTTTCAACTTCATATTATGAGCATGGAATCCACACCTGCTGCCTACTGTAGTATTTTCCGTGATGCATGAATAAGTTTTGAACTTCTTTCCTGCCAAGAGGGTTTTATCTGTGTCTGTGCCCGTTTTTCCCCTCCCCCTTCTTATCTATAGCCTACGCTGTAAGTACACACAGGGATGCAGTTCATGGCCGCGATTGCAGCCATGGCTGCGTTAATCCCTCTCTGCCGCGATGCACGCCTCCTTGCATGTAATTCCCTCTCCTGTAGGCGTATGGGGCTTAGTCCTGAGATGCACTTAAACTCCCGTCCCTACCTCGGACGTACACTTAATACTTAGCAATAAGGTAGGTTAATAAAAAAATAAAATAAAATTGCTATGTCTACTTTACGCCCTTCAGACGTCTGCTACGTTACGCCGCTACTCTACGTCTACAAGATCTTTGTTTGTTCCTGATGGCTTAGTTGCACTTCACCTCGGTCAGCTGAGGTCAAACAACGCTACCATGTTTTCGAGCTGATGTTTTACTAGTCACGCTACAGAGCGAAGGGGCACTTTAAAAACGGCGAGTTGTGGAAAACGTCAAGTTTGCAGTATTGTTTTCAAATGTTCGGTAATTTGTGTGGCAAGTGGTGTACCTTGGGTGTGCAGTAGTGCTAGGCCATTTCAAAATTTTGGTATTGGCTGCCCTTCCTATTTATGTTTCAGCTTAACTATGGTGTCGCGTTACTTTAAGTACTTTTTTAACGTGCCGTTTTTCGTACGTGTTCACCATCCAAGTTTAAATAAAATGTTTTTATTTCACTGTTTCCACGACTTCATCGTTATGACGTTAATCTTTTAAATTCTCTGTTGTTCGTTTTTGTAAAGTTTTAACTGTCAGAAATCTAACGGATCCCAAACGACTGCCTCCCACTCTAACGGTTTTAATTGTTTTTAATATTATTTTATTGAAAATGGAGGCTTTGATTGGTAATTCTTGATGCCCTCCTTTCTGTAGTATTTCAAAGTTAAATTGGTGCTGTGAATAATTCTAAGTCAAGAAAAGATAGTAATTTTTAGCTGCTGTGTTGGCGAAGTAAAGTTTGGATCATTGTAAATTAAATTCCTGTTGTAATGGAGCCGAGCGGCATTATACACGATGAGTATTAAAGAATATCCCAACTTTGAAGGTCTGTAATATCAAAACCACACCACCCACAACTTTTATTGACCAATAAAATGAACCGTGGAACCGTGAAGTTTGTTTACCATACATTCATAAATGTTCACTGTGACCACCATGAGTGGCCCGAACGACATCTACGCGATAATCAAACTCGTTCCACGCTCTTGTCAGTATGTCCGGTGTTACGGTTTGGATGGCGTTCGTAACTCTCGGTTTGAGGTGGCGAGGGGGTAGTGAGCTCGCATTCGTCACCTCAATGTAAAGGGAACGGTCTGATGTTTCCTTAATGGTGCGCCACCCCATTGGCACCTAGCTGTTTGCGGATACCTGATGAGACTTTGCTGCAACGCTGGATTGGTTGAGGAGTAGCTGGTGACAAGGCTTTTCATCACTGACCCCCAAGAAGCCCGGATATTACCCCGTGCAATTTTTTCTATGGGGGTTCATAAAATATCAAGTGTTTTGTCCACCGTTGCCGGCTAACATTGACGACCTCAAAACGAGAATTACGGACGCCATCCAAACCATAACACCGGACATACTAACAAGAGCGTGGAACAAATTCGGGCCACTCATGGTGGTCACACTGAACATTTATGAATGTATGGTAAACAAACTTCACGGTTCGACGGTTCATTTGATTTGTTCATAAAGATTGTAGGTTTTTTGGTTTTGATATTATAGACCTTTAAAGTTGGGGTATTCTTTTATACTAAACCTGTATATGTATATATACAGTATTTTAATTGTTTTCCTTTGGTGCTGCGACACTAGTGATGCGTTTTAAATGAATTGTATCGACTGTATGAATTATTCATGGTTTGTTACTAATTGTGATCACTTTTTATCCACACCAGATTTTTATATACACTAAATTTTATTAGTTGTTTATGGGTTGTTGTTTGCCATTCAGCTTTTGTATTATTTCTTAAATAACAAGTGTTTAAGCACTTAATTTACACTTGTCTCTGTTACAAGTTCACAAATAATTACAGAAAAGTTTGGAGTATTCTCCATAAGAAAAATAGGGCAAATCTTGAATCAGGGTCACGCAACTGTGTGGTACAGTGCAAACAAATAAACCTCTGAGTCCCCAGGAGAAACGACTAGTTTGGCGGCGAATAAAATCCAATCCTCGTATAAGTGCTCTAAAACTACGCGTCGAATTGGAAATTGATACAGGTAAAAAATTAATGTTTTATGCGACAGTTTGCCGGGTGTTAAGTAGATGGCTATTATGGCAGGTTAACAAGGAAGAATGTGTTTTTGTTAAAAGGAAGACTGAACAAATAATTTCGCTATCACAAACACAATTTTCATCACGTCGACGCGACGTGTAAACGTAAGAATGACACACACTGCACGTACCTACTTAAGCGTAGCATTTTTTTTATTGCCATTGACTGGGTTTATGAAATCATGAAACATATATAGTTTATATA
>NQII01000064.1:1349980-1394471 GCA_002778355.1 Clitarchus hookeri | reverse complement strand
GGGGGCGGGAGATCAGGAAGAATTTGGCAAGGGGCGGAGAATTCCTTCCCGCCACAGCGACCACCGCCCGAGGGCGTGGGACGACCAATCCCTTGCCACACCTCCCGCTCTGGTGATGGATGACGTGTGTCGTGTGAGGGGTCACGTTTGGGACGGACCACACCTTTAGACGATGCGCCCGTGCTTCTCCACATTCCCAGGGTTGTAAACTGTAAAGATTAAAATACTTTGTATCAAGACATTTATCTTAAATAGGCTGTTCGCGGGTACTTTAAACTTTTATGAATCCCTGCTATAGTTCTACTTCCAAGATATTCCCCCGCCTCATGCAAACAAAGCTTAGAAAATTACACCAGAGGACCAATGCACTGCATTCATGCGCACTCTGTGTAATACTGTTTTGCATAAGAACTAATTTCGTACTGGGCATTACCAACACGCCTATTTCCTCTCTGTATTTGTTCTTATTAGTTTAAAATGAAATTTTATTATTTAAAGATAAAATATAAATGAGAGTTCAATTTAACCAATAATAATTACATATAGAGATTTATTAAACGCTTGTGAGTGAAGACATTTTTTAGGAAGCAACCAAACGCGTTATACATGGGGTGTTTTAATACAAAACAACATTACGGTCTTTCCGACGTCTCTTGACTGCATATAAAGATAGACAGAGAACGTGCCTGAAGAGGCCACTCTAATTGTCATATGTGTTTCATTAACTATAGAATATTACTGTGTAAATATTTTTTCAAAGCATCTATGATTGTCGATATATCTTTGCTTATTTTAAATTTGTTTACTGAAACATAAATGTGGTCATTGAAAAGTGTTGAAGTCAGCAAAAATCTCTGTAAGAAGCCTTCTGTTTACGAAATATGTTATTCTGTAAAACAGTGCTTTAAATTATAGCGACAATGCTATAACTTTACTGAAGAGATTGCTGTATTAAAACCATATAGTCACTGTCTGAAATTCTGAGGGAACAGAACACACGCGAAGTTTGTTTATGCTATTTTCATCATCTTCGCAATACTTCCTTATGGTCGTGCGTGATCTTGGGACGTTTAATATTGTTTACTAGTGATTCCACTTAACGAAAGAAAATCATGTCATGTCCTGAATCAAACTCGACGGAAAAAATATGTAATGGATATCGACTAATGTTGGAGAATAATTAGGCTGCATTTCCGCAGAAAATAACACTACTTTAATTACTATGAATGAAACTTATCGCGCGACTCTCCAAGTTAGCCATGGGGCCGCGGTGGTGTAATGGTTAAACCACTCGCCTCCCACCTAGGCAAACCGGGTTCAATTCCCGGCGGAGTCGTTCCCGGATTTTCGCATGTTGGAATCGTGCCGAACGATAACGCTGGTCAGCGGGTTTTCTCGGGGATCTCCCGTTTTCTCTGCCTCTTCATTTCAGCGCTGCTCCATACTCACCTTGCTTCATCTTCATCGGATGTTAAGAGCCACACAAATATCTTCGTGGTGAGTTTGTTTAGAACGAAAATTTTCTCAGTAACTTAGCCCTTCGCAAACATGTTGTTGTAATGGTGTTTATTATTTTCACCCGGAGTTGTTCGTGCTAGAGATCCTGAAAATAATTTAAGAAATACCCGTTATATAAGAGATATCCGACATCTCTCTTCTGCCTGGAGTAAATTTTAGTGCTTAAGAGCAAGCAGACGAGCACTATAAACACGCATGTCAAATGCTTAACCGGATATACATTAAAAAAGATATGTATAGCATGCGCTTGTGGAACCGTGCACAGATAATATGTAGTATATGAAGCATCAAGTACAAAGTGCACGGCACAAACGCTGCGAGGTTGTGAGTAGCTAGATAATGTATGTTCAAAGACAGCATCTTGACAGGGACACCGAAGCTTACCAAGGAAATCACAAACTGCATGCGTTTGCATTCCGCTTCAACGGCGGCCATATTGGCAGCCAGGGCCAAAATTTGCCAAAATTCCAAAAATTTCCGAAATTAATTAAAAAAAAATTCTAAAGAATTTTTTTTTAAAATAACGCTTTCAACACTTAAAAAGTTGAAAAAAATAATGTATTATAGATTTCAAAAGTTACAAAATTTTTCTTAACGTTTTAAAAGTTCCATAACTTTTTTTTCACGCACATTCCCTGGCGGCCATGTTTTTTTCTCCTGTGTGTCCTTAAAACACCGCCCAGACGTTAGTCGTGTCCCAACAGAAACGCCTGCCATGACATAGCCTCGGGCGACGGGACTTCACGCCATGGATAGAGTGCATGTTAAAACTTCACGCTCTTGCATTCACAAGGGAGGGCAAACGTGTCCTAAGAGAGACGCTCGCCACGCCTCCATGACAGCCTCGGGCAGACGGCTCCTTACAGCAACGCCCACAACGAGGGTGCCACTGTGGTGCAGTGGATAGAGCGCAGAGGCTCCCAAGAGACACGCCTGCCATGACAAATATGCTAGAGCTTTGCATGTTTTAAATAATAATAATAATAATAGCCCCCCGGCCCCGCCTCGATGCCTCGTCGAGAGAGAGAGAATTTTTTGTATAAGTCTTACCATCACACATACACTCCCTCCTGGCGCGCAGCACACTTCATACACGTGCGCGCGCGTCCACCACCCAGACCGAAGTAGCAAACCGCATCACACACATCCTGGCCTATCTATCGTTCCAGAGGATTGACACTTACCTGATGCCGCATTGTCCTCACAATTACCATCAACATGGCATAACTACATAGATGGGTCCCGGGTTTGGAACCGGGCAGTACACTATTTCTATGACACTACCAATAATATATATAACATATATATATATATATAATCACTAGCAGGAATATCTCGTGTGGATAGAGTTGTAGTCACATAAGTGACTGATATATATAGCAGTAGCATGAACTAATCAATAATGACGACGTAAAAATGATCGTCAAGCTGAAGGTGTTGACAATTACATACGTAAAAAATTAGCATGTTATACAGCATGTTGTGAAAAACATGAATGTTGGTATTCCTGCAAAGGTGACAACGGCTTGCATGTGCTTCAGTATACCTCCGAGAAAAAGAAAACCTGTACAGGATGTGCTGCCAACATGCCTGGCAAGTAATATGGTCGCCTGCATGCGCTCCAGCATGTTACCACCCAGTATACCTGGCAAGGAGAAGACTGTAACTCTTGCAAGGGCTACAGTACACTGAATCAGACTGCGCATGGGCCAATAAATAGTATACCTGGCAAGCCATCTGGTCTTGGACAGGTTCTAGTACACTGCAGGAAACAAGAAGACTGATAATATATGTGTCAATGATAGGAGCGTACCTCTTGAACGAGCTATACTAGACCATCAGTCAGAACACCTGACATGCCTGTAACACACTCGCATGCGCTACAGCATGCTTATCGAAAAATATGGCTACCAAAACCCTCAGCAATATACCTGACAAGCGGAATACGAAGACAACCTGTAAGTGCTCCAGTACACGCTGGGAGAAATAACACTCTCTCCGAGACGACATACATAACTATGTAGGCCTGACCCAGAGCTGTTTTTTCTTTATAGGTCTGATAACCATAGGGGACGGTATGAATGGTATCATCCAGGACTTTCCATTTGTCGTCCATTCACGAAAGTGCTAGTTTTTTCGCGTGCTTGGTGTAAACTTCGTGGTGGTACGATCTAATACTATCGACCTGTACTCTCATGCTGCGCTGGGCCAAAAGAATGCGCTGATTACCATCAAACGTTATCGTGTTTTCAACTACGCACCTCTGTGACCCCTTCGCACGTTTCACTACCGTATTCTGGCAACGGTACGCATACATCTTTGCCCGCAACCCGAGAAACTCGACCATATCGCTACCCCCGCACTCATCCTTAAACTTCCCATTCACCTTGGTGTTGACTGGAGAATAGCAGGTATAAGTGGTAGGGTAGCCACTGGTGTCAAACTCCAACATGGAACGCTGGGTCAGAGGCGAGGTCCCTGTAAAAGTCAGTGCAGTCGAGCTCCATTATATAGGAATTTGTGTCCATGAAGGAGAGACCGACACTGCTCCCATACCGTGCTCGCATGAGGTCGTAGTAAAATCTATACACGAGTGTTTTTCACAGGTCTAGTACGGCAAACCCAGCACTTATGGGATTTTCAAACATTACGCTCTCTTGGGATAATTTGACTAGGGAAAACGATTCACCATATATCGTTCTGCATTGAATGCAGGTTTAGCAATTAATTTCTTTGCCCGAACTTCTCTACACACGAGTTCCATACACTGTCGTTTATGTTTATTTTCCATAAGTTTGCCATATGTTGCATTATTCATTAATTAAAAAAAGTCCATCTCGAAGGCGATCGTGGCTGCTTGACGTTTCGTCATATTCATGTCTATATACGGCTTTAGCCACGCCTTCTAGAATTGAAGGACACGGTGAGCAGCCTTCAGCTGCAACCCATGATCCAATGCTTGCTTCAGAGTACGGTAATGTACGACATAATGAAGCTTGCTCTCCAGAGTCTTCATGAGTTTAGCATGTTTGGACCCCGGGGGATGCTCATTCACTGGCAAGAATGGAAGATCCACATGTTCATCGTTAAGAGCGGTAGGGTATTCTACATCTACCTCCAGTATGCAGCCGACATCTCCATTGTCCAGCACACTCATGACATCAATATTCGTGCTGGTCCATTCTAAACCACTGTATGGGAGGGACAGAGACATCGCCCGCCCATATAAATCATTGGCATCTACATACTGGAGGTAGGTGGATGGCTTTCTGGCATTGTACGTGGCTGGTTTATACCTATTGTTGGCCACCACATGCCTCTTAAACTGTGCCACCCCTCCCCAGATACCTGCCTCAATAAACAGGTGGATGTCGTAGTCGGTAAGCAACTCTAATTCCACCTGAGTCTTGTGCAACATTGCATCAAACAAGAACCCAGGCGCACTAAGATAGTGAACACAGTCTAGACTGTATGTGCGTAGACAGAGCCCCCAGAAATTCTCTAAGACGTCGCACAGAATCAAAACACCCATCTTCAAGTAAAGCTCTGAATAGTCTCGGAGGGTGCAGCAGCCGAGCATGTCCCAGACGGTTTGTGCGTGCTGGTAGTCTTCCACACTGATGTTCCCCCCAATAAGCCTATACAAATATTACTCTATAGCAGGTAACCGCGACTCGGCGAGCCTCTCCCACGAGCTAACATAATCGTAGGGGAAGACTTCTTTCCACGTTACAAGCTCTAGCTCGCGCTCTACTGTGAAGAAGCGAGATGTGTGGAATTCGCTGGACGGCAGATTCTGCGCGAGCATTGCCAGGCTGGCAGACATGAATCTAAATGTGTCGATAAATCGAATGGTGAATTTGTCACCCAAACTTTTACTGAAGGTGATGCGTTGTTCCTCAGTATGCGTAATAATGGATATGTCCTGGAAATCGTAGCCAAGCTGCTTAATAATGAAATTGGCATCTTATATCAAGTTATGGAAGAGTATTGGCAGTCTCTCGGGGTGACGACGAAGCTTGTTGCAGTTATTACATGACGCCCCGATAAAACTGCCCGTAAAATGATCATGGTCACCTTTCGGTAGTTGTAGGTGAACATGCCAGAACAGTGGCTGCAGGTAGTGGCTAGAGCATAGCCAGTCTGTCCCGCATGTGTTAGTGCTAGCATAGGTTCAGACTGACTATATATGTATTTAACCAGGAGACCTATCCTAACCACCTCTTCCATGAAGCATTTCGATGCACCTTCGCCCGTGTAAATAGTTACACCTAAGGTTAGGCTGGTGGTATTGTAGGCTGGAATAATGGAATTGTCGACTTTAATGTATATGCCATAAGAATAGAGCTCTTGTTTTTGGTACCTATATGTGTAGGACACGTCCAGGTTCTGCTGACACGTTTGCACAGGCACCAGCATTGCTTCGAAGTCTGCATATACTACAATAAGTACCTTATCATAGTTTTGGTAATTCAGGAACTTTAGCACAGGTGGCTTGCCGTCCGCGGCCGGCTACAGCATGTCTGCGCGAACAGCAGTATGGCCATTACAATACCTCCTGTACTCTGCCAGAGTTTTGGCACCTGTCAGCCCCATCACACATGGAATATCTGCATATGCCTTGAATCAGCATTTATAGATATCTACAAGCTCAGTGTGTGACTTCACCTGGGGGCGTACCAGTCGCGAGAAGTTAGCTATGTAACAATAATGCGAGTTCTGGTCCTCCCCAGCGGTGAGCAGCAGCAAATCAAAGTCCTGGGCCAGTTCTTCACTTGTCGTCTGTATCGGCACTACTTTCGTATTCTCGTCGAGTGCGTATATGTTCACGCTGACCTCCGGATTAGCTCTCTCAAAGTTAGCTATTTGCCGTAGAGGGGTGGGGAAATCGACAGTTATAGAATAGAAGCGGGTCTCCAGCCTGGTGTAGCACTGGTTGACGCGTTACATCAGTAACGCGTCAACCAGTAACGAGTCAACCTCTAAAAAGCGTGCCAGTATCATCCATTTAAAGCACTGCAGGTCAGAATTGTGCAGGTTGATAATCGCCTTTTTCTATGCTAAACCTGCAGGAAAGGGGATGTACGACGAAACTCTTAGGGGATTGAGCTTATTTATGCGTAAATGGACCCATTTAATGGCAGTGAGGGTCCAGCGGCTGCCCTTCTCCATATATTCAGTCTCCTCCTGACAGATCCTGACAATGGCAGCCGACACCGCCTCCTCTATGTCGGCTGCATGGAAGACAAGCACGTTCGTCGTCTTAAATACATGGCGATCCTTCTCGTCACGCGGCTCCGGTTTGCCATATACGCACTCGAGAAATATATTGAATTTGACGGCCCCCTGGTTCTCTAATTCCTGCTTAAGTTAGCCAATTATATTTGCTTTCATACACTCGAGGTAGCCGCCAATGTCTACGACCACCCTCGAGTTATTTTCCGCGACATACGTTTTCATAACACTGCTGATCGCGCTTTCCACCTCTACTAACCCATATGAGTTTCTCTCGCCAGCCCCAGTGGCAGTGAAGCCTTGACGAGAACTACCCTTGCTCGCAAGACCCAGAATTACATAGGAAGGCCCAGGATGTGGGCTTGCCAGGAGGTGGGTTTAGCAGCACCAGAGCACTTTGCACGATGCGCACGAAAGCGATCTGCTCTGGTAAACTGCCAGCTGTAGGTCCCACATTGTAATGGTTGAAATGTGGGATTCGCCCAACAACCACATTCATGGCGATGGGCATCGCAAGGACGCCCGAAGCCCTCGTTGCAGAATGCGCAGTTGGACGAGGCAGCCTGCCTGATCACACCTGTACAAATCGTTCTATGTCCTACGAAATGTTCGGCATATGCGAATGGGCATCCGCACCGCTCGCACAAATATTTGGCAGGCTGTCGGAATGGATTGAGAGCATAATCGCGCTCGTGTCGCAATACATTCCGACGATCTGTAAAGACATGGTCACAGAAATCACACTGCAGTGCGGGTCTACATACATTAAGGAGAGGATGGACACAAAGCTGATGATGATGAACCTGTAGCTTCCATATCTTGAAATTAAATTGAAATGTTTATAAATGTCTGGTTGTGGTGGTGGCGGTGCTGCAAGATGCCGGGAGATATCCTATGAAACAAACCCTACCCCGTTTCTAGGTTAGTTCGCAAAAACTTGTGTATGTGTACAAATGACAAACACTGTATTGAAGGGGGGAAAAAACATGTAAGTGATGTTAAACACAACAGCACGGCCAATACACATACAAAACACTCGAAATAAATTACAAATAAAAAACTCTGTGTTCATATGTATATAAATATATGTTTATATATATATATATATATATATATATGAGCGGGAAACAAAAACATGCAAGTGAGTTTGCCAGGCCTCGACCCCGGGAGTACAACACCTAGTGGATGCATTGAACAAAGGGGTGGAAACAGGGAAATAATTAGCATCCCCCCTAGTGTCGAACCTGGGTGAAAATATGTATATAGTGCGTATGCTAGTTAGAGTGTAAAATGTATTATCCACCGAGGCCTGAACCCTCAGGAGACGCATGAAGGATATGACTACTACTTTATAAAACAAAAAGCCAAATGGGAATGTATATTTTAGCCCCCGCTCACACGCTATGTTAAACGACCAGTTCACTGTCCGTGTTCTGGAATGTATACACAAGGCGAGGTAGGGGACCGGTTTGAAGCGACCGGCATGCACAGACTAAGAACTGTGTATAGGGGAAAAAAACCCGCACCAACTGTCTCTTACAGAATGCGCCGGGGTGTTTATTACCTCAGTGCAACACCCGACGAGTACACAACTCAGCGGTGGGAAAACGTACATATCAAAATATAAAAATTGGCTCTGTAATTGCACACCATGTTCACGAGAGCACTTTGAAAAACTCCTAACGGAAAGTAGGTAGTTTACTAGACACACAAGGGCCACGTTGGCTGTAAAGTTATATTAGCTTGTAGTGATACACCAAAGAGCCAAAAATATGGTATAGGCGTGCATATGCAAATAACAGAGGTATGGAATCAATCAAAGTAACGCGATGCAGTCGGCAGCGCCTATAGAAAACAACAAGCGTCTGGCAAAGTTGCTAGATTGGTTACTGCTTCTACAATGGCAGTTTATCAAGATTTATGTGAGTTTGAACATGGTGTTATAGTCGGCACACGAGAGATGGGACATAGCATCTCCAATGAAGCAATAAAATTTTTGATTTTTGCGTACGACCATTTCACGAGTGTACCGTGAATATCGGGAATCTGGCAAAAACATCACATCTTCGACATTGCTGCAGCCGGAAAAAGATCGTGAACGAATGGGACAAACAACGACTGACCATAATCATTAAACGTGACATATGTGCAACACTTTCTCAAATTGGCGCATATTTCAATGCCTCCTGAATACCTTCAGACATTAGTTGAGTCCATGCCACGTTGTCTTGCAGCACTTCTGATTGCTCGAAGGGGCCCTACACGATATTAGGCAGGTGTAAANTTGAGTCCATGCCACGTTGTCTTGCAGCACTTCTGATTGCTCGAAGGGGCCCTACACGATATTAGGCAGGTGTAAAGGTTTTTTTGGCTCTTCAGTCTATGAACTCCCATAATGCTAACTCTGCAAGGCTACATTTAACAACAATCCACCGCGCACACACACACACACACACACACACTCACACACACAATAGATCGGTTACCCGATGTATGTCTACTCACCAACACACGATNTTGAGTCCATGCCACGTTGTCTTGCAGCACTTCTGATTGCTCGAAGGGGCCCTACACGATATTAGGCAGGTGTAAAAGTTTTTTTGGCTCTTCAGTCTATGAACTCCCATAATGCTAACTCTGCAAGGCTACATTTAACAACAATCCACCGCGCACACACACACACACACACACTCACACACACAATAGATCGGTTACCCGATGTATGTCTACTCACCAACACACGATGCAGAAGAACACTTACCCAAATTTGAAGTATGATAGTGGCCAGAGCGGTAGCATATGCTAGTGAGCTGTCATGGTGGCTGTGGACACATCTCGTTTACGTGCAGAGTGCATCAGCCAGATGTACAGTGTCGCCGTCACGTGTATACAGGAATACACGAGCACGGCTGATGTTGCGGTCACTCGCACGCACAGTTCAGAGACCTGGCAACAAGTGAGAGTGTACAAATCTGCGAGGTCATATTTATACCCCCTTCCACAATGGACTAGCATGAAGAAAATCGTCAACCAGTTATGTCACTGGCCTTGCGCAGGAGGATGCAGTTACAACTATACACATAGTACTTGCGTGCATCATGACATGACCCTTATTTTAATGGTTTGTGTACTGTTTGTGCTTTTAATACACTAGCACAACTTGTTATTGTGGGCTCCACCCAGAACATGCATTTATGTTAAACATGACTTTGTGATAAGCAAGCAGCATTGTGTGTGTGTGCTGTTTTTTGTAGTTACTGGATACTAGCACGGGGTTGGTTTTTACATCTCCCTACACCCAGAAATAATAACATTCAGAATAGTGTCACATAAATCTTAGATTAAAGGCATTTTTTTGTTTTGATTAAACAACAGAATGTGGACACACAAAGAGTTTCACAAGAAGTGTTTAAATTGCGCTTTCGCTTTAGTACTACAAAACAAGTTATTACCAGTTGAGTTGTTACAAAAAACACACATCAAGTACTAAGAAATATATATATAAATATATATATAATTTGATGCATTCTGCATCCCTATATTTTTATTTGTCAGAAGACCCGCTCTGGCGAAACTCACAGGCGGACGACCGCAATAAATACTAAGGGTTTTGCGGACGTGCCCGAGGAATGACACCAGCAAGGCGCAACCACGCCTCGCAGCTACAAGGCGTGCTACCAAAGGTTCCTGCATGTGCAAATGTTCCTGCACGTGCAGATGATATCCGGAGACAGCGGAAGACGCACGTGCGCAGGCACAGCTGCGTTTTTCAGCTGCCCAAGGGATGCCGAGATCCCACCATCGGCTGTGTCCGTCCCAGACTGGCTACTGCAATAAACCATGAGAGCTTTGGCGTGCGTGCTGGAAGAATAGCGGCACGATATCCGGAGGCAGGAGAACCACACGTGCGCTGAACCAAGAGGCCACCCAAATGTTCCCGCACATGCAGAACGGAACAATAAACTTCCAGGCCAGAATCAAGGGGCGACGCCGGGCCGACTGCGGACCACAGGAGCAGCGGCCACCACCTGTTTTACGACTCAGGGGGACGCGGCAAGCACCCCGGCCACGTGCAGAGATGGTGCAAGTTGAATATGGCGATAGAGCCTACAAAACCGTGAGGAAGAGGCAGGAAACGGGTCAGTCAGTCGGAGGACCTGAAGTGAGGCGTCCGGGTCAGAGCTGGACGAAACGAGTCGAGGATCGATCAGTCAGTCAGACGTCGTCGAGCTAGAAGTGCGGATCGAAGTCGGGAGAAACGAGTTCACGAGAATGCATCAAGACGTCAAAGTCAGTCGGAGGACGTCAAGCGAGAGAACGGAGCGGAGCAGGTGGGAAGAGGCCGAGAAAATGGCAGTTGGCCGACGGGAATCGTGGAGCGCGGAGTGGATCCGAGACGAGACGCCAACGGCAGTCGGCCGTCGTCANTGTAGCCTACGTAACAAAAGGGAAGGGGAAGGTTGTCTCGTGTGTACATGTAAAAGTGACACTGTTAAGCATTAATAAAACTGACATACGGTAACCCACAAGGAAGGTGAATTTATTGGTAGATTGGACCTAGGGACAACAGCGTCGACATATTTCTCCGCCCTAACACTGAGGGCTATCATCAAGTGCTGGCGCTTCACGCCGAGAACAGATTCAAAACCTACTCTACGCCATAGCAATAGGGGGGTATATATATATATATATATATTACAATTCCTTTTTGTAAACACAAAAAAAAACGTACGATTTAAATTATGTTTTCACGTTAGTAATACAAAACACACACATAATGTATATTATAGCCAGTTGAATGTAAACAAAAACACACAGCAATTGTTGTATCCTAAGGGACATATATTAAATTTTCGTTTTCCGACATAAACAACGTAAGATAACCAAAGAAATGAAAATGTGTGCGCAACAGTAAGTAGTTAAAAAAACACCCACATACCTATACAATTACAGCAAAGGTTGACACAATACAATTTGTTAAAAACATTACAAAAAAAATTTTTTCACTACACATTTGCAAGCAACATAGTGAAAAGCTGTATAAGTTAAGTATATTTTTTTTGCAACTGATAAATGTATCACGTCACGTAGTGAAGAATCCCCGCAATCCAGGCAGGTGGTGGCAGCAGAAGTCTTCTTCGTACAGTCAGGGTGTGGCGCTCGGCGCCGAGGACCCTTAACGACAGAATCATTCTTCTTATGTNCGGCGGGCGGCAGGGCAACATCCTCGGCGTTGTCAATCACGACAACGCACCCTTATTGTGTTTGGTGGCGGTGACAGCCGCCAGCTAGGCAACATCCCCAATCACTGCAGCAGCAGAGTTGACAGGCGTCTCTGGCAGCAGCCCACAGTCGGGAATGTGAACACGAATTGCATCGTGCAATAAAGCATGTGTTATCACCTCGTCCTCACCACAAGGCAAGGGAGTGTCTGTTCACATATTTTGAACGACGCACCTCCCTAATACATTACAGTCTATCATTTGCTGACAATGCTCGTATGATGTAGGATTGTGGGCAAGCAGCCAATGCGCTATACCGTCACACTGTNTGCTCGTATGATGTAGGATTGTGGGCAAGCAGCCAATGCGCTATACCGTCACACTGTTCACTGTACGTTCATCTTGAGCTCACTGAAGACGACTGGTAGGAAAACAGGCCGTTTGTATAGCATCTACACTGCCTTAACATGAGCTTTGACCAACAGTAGTAGAAGGCGTGTATTGAGATTGTACACAATCTGGCAGCATTTGCATTTGCTGCGACATGTCAGTTCGCCCTTGACCGTCGTCGTCGTGCTGCCTTCACTCTCCATGATGTAGAAATAGTGTTTATGCATTACTTATATATACTTCACAGGGGGGAGGGGGAAGCTTCCCACACATACATGAAGCACGTGCAGGCACATGAAGCACTTGTTTTTTTTCAATTGAAGACACTACATACATTAGCAGTGCATGGTAGAGTCCATTTGCTGCCACAGTCTACCAACGTGGTCGTATGTATGTGCCCTGTACACTCTTCGGTCCAGCAGTAGGTCGAGCCGGTATTGACGTCGCGCAGGACATAATTCAATTTCTTGCTCCCATGGAGACATTCATGACGTAGATCGGTAATATCTTCAATTTCGGCATGTGTTGTGAGTATGCTGCCATTTTCAGGCAGCTCGCTGTTTGGCCGGAGATTGAAGATGGCACACTTTTCGCACTTGTAGCAGGGCAGAATGTCCCAATGGAAGTTGTCTCAGGTGTCTTGATATCCCCACAAATGATTGTCACCGTCACAGATCTGCACTGGAATAAAAACGAATAATAAAATTACAAATACCACTAATGTACTATAGAATAAAGTATCAAAAACTCTTTTAAACAACAATAAAACTACTTAAAGGGGTAAACAATTGTACACAGTGAGACGAAACCTTTGTTTTCATATATCATGTCATATCACCATTTTACATACCTCAATACATCAATAACTTCACTAAATCATGTTATATCATTGTCTTTCATCGCCTTAAACTCGAAAAGTATGTATTTACCCAAACAATGGCCACATAAAACTGCCTCAACGTACATCGAGATTACAGAAGTTAATCGTTTTGTTTTAATTTCTTCAGGAACTGGAAGGAGCATCTCAATGTCTAATGCATTAGCGGAAGCATTATCTGGAACATTGGGCATTACGAAACCAATTGTTTTCACACTCTTGCGGAGAAAAGCCATTTCGAAATCACCCTCTTCATCCTTGTTAGCTAGTGTTTTGGCGACATAGAACACACTTTTGGGGAATCGTACCAGAACATAGTCATCAACAACTGGCTCCCGTTCCAGGTCCTGGAACTCAAATGATTCACCACGATAAGATGAATCGTTTAGAACCATCTGTCTGTCATCTTCTTCAGATGGATCATCTCCTCCATCGTAAGAATCATACTGCAACGGACGACCTGTTTCAGGCTTCTTAGCCAATAATTTTCTAGCTGCCTTAGCAGTTGCCTTTTCTAGCTGTAGTTGCTGTTTCAATTTTGCTTTCTCTGCAATCAAAGTTTTCACAGGTGTATTAGTCAAGATTAAACTTCTACCTTTCTGACGCCCACCACCCCGACTTTTTCTGGGAGCAGCTTTTGGGTATCCACAAAAATCTTTTGGTGAAACATAGGGTTGTTGCTTGCTGTTGGAAGGCATTAGTAGACCTGCTTGTGGAGGAGCACTTGCAGATTTCTGCCGATTAACAGAAAAACCCGGCGAAACGTCGTTTGCAGAAACGCCCTGTGGAATGTCGAGGGCAGACTCAGACGTAACTTGCATTCCGCTGCAGCTAGGTGTAGACTCCTGCACTTCCGGTCGATCTGTTACTGCTGATGTTATGAAATTAGAATCCGCAAAAGAATGTGAATTGAACAGATAAATCCCACACTTCTCGAAACCCGCCATAATGTTTGCGGGTGTCATTGCCCTCATATGAGACACCCCTACACACTGAGAAACTTGGTAAATGGTTACGGGGATTCCTGGATTCCTCATAATCAAAGAGTCAACAGCTGCATTATAATATGCCTTTAAAGGGCCAAACACAGCAACGTCCAATGGTTGCAACTTGTTGCTGCAGTGGGGTGGCAGTGTTAGCAATGTTACGCCTGATTATTTGGCCATTTCCAGGACTTCTATTGACATATGGCTTTCATGATTGTCTAATCTCAACAGTGCTGGATTCTCCTTTGAGCTATGGGAATGCTTAATAAAAGTTCCATAACTTTAGGAAACAACTCAGCATTCATCCAACCAGTAGAACTTGCCAGGCCAAGTGAACCGGATGGTGCTCCATTTAGCATGTGTGTTTTAAAGTTATTTCGGGGGAAGACCATAACAGGAGGTAAATATGTTCCTGCGGCACAAATAGTTGCTGTTGTATTAACCAACACTCCTCTCTCACCACTTGTGCACTGATTGACTTAATTTACGCCTTTCCTAGCAATAATATTCTTAGGCTTTTGAACTGTGGTTGGGGTGTTTCATATAAGTTAAAAACCCGAACAGCAACAGCCACCCGAGGAAGGTGGTTGAAAATACTGGATAGATTGTCATAAAACATTTTTACATTATGTGCATTGAATGACATTAATCGTGATAAGCTGCATCCCTCCGGTTGTCTAATACTTAGTTGCGGGTTTTGATGTAAGAAACCTCTCATCCATTCTAATCCAGCGCATTTGGTAGCTTTCCAAGATGGTGGTGTGTCTATTTGATTTATCTCTGTCATTTCGAAAGCTAGTCGTCGTAGGGAGGTTTTTGACAATACGTAACACATTTTTCTGCATGTGTCGATATATTCCCTCAGATCACGTTACTGTTCTTCAGTGAATATTTTACGAACTGCATAATTTGGCTGCATTTTGATGCTCTCTTCCGGTTCTGATTTCTGCTTCTTAACATATCGATGTAGGGTTTGCCAAGGTACATTTGTTGCTCTAGCGGCTTCTCTTATATAATGATGTTCATTAAGCACTAAATGAACCGCTGCTGCTATTTGTTTTTCATCTGACTTTCCAATGTTTCGTGGAACATCTCTGGGCCACACCATGGTTGACCTGTAAATTATAATAAACCAACGTTAATAAATTTTTATTCCGGGATTCGGAACAAGGAGAATATTTATTAATCAACAGTCAGCACGGGTAGGAGTAGAATCCATTTAGTCCGGTTGAGGAGACAAAAACACTTCATTATTATACGGACTTTTACCCTATTGATTAAGGTTAATAAATCATCGGCCCCAATCAAAAACCGCAGTAACCTAACAATTTGTTTAAGATCAAGCCAAGTATTTAAGAAAATTTTAAAATGCCATGGGAACCACCTACTCATATGCAGGTTATGTATTTTATAGATATTTTTTAAAAATATATTTTATATGCCAGTAAAATATTATAATTAAAATGTTATAAGTAGTTTATAAAATATAGTAACCTGGCCGTACACAGTGAGATGCGTCTCACTGTGTATTTTCATCGTGCTGTAAAAAAATGGCCGGCTTCTTGTTGTTTTAAACTTAAATACATGTGATGCTACGGCTAAATGGTCTACTATTCAATATACATCTAGCTCAAATTGAATAACATACAACTGTGGTAGTTGTACACCCTAAAATAGTTGACTTGCGTAAGTTTGGCTTTAGGAAAATAACATTTTGTTTACTAAACTTTAACAAACAGTGCGCTACCCTTGAAATCACATCAAAGTGTCCCTAACGCAATTGTCGTTATGGAGCAACGCCATCTCACAACCAAAAAGAGAATTATTTTTAGAAAAGTTGGTGTCTCACTGTGTACTACTCTCCCCTATATGTTTCTCCAACACCTCACCCTTCTCAAATCCGCGGGCAGTCAACAGTGATTGTGTACAAGTATATTATCGTTCATGTGTGTGGTGCGAGACATATGACGAGCAAGAAAAGACAACTGGATTTGGAATAATTCTGTTCAAAGAAAACAAAGGTAAGTTGAAAAACTTTTGTGAATTTGAAGTCGCCGTGGCCTCGAAAGTCTGGCAATTAAAAAAACATATTTCAAGTTTTTCAAATTACAATGATGGTTTATGTAAGGGCATATTCTACCATGGCATGGACACGTAAGGACACGTACACGGAATACACAAGCGGAACGAGCTGATGGATCAAACGAATTTTATCCATTCTACAATACACGAATACGAACGGGTTTGCAACCTATGAAAATAAAATATGTTTCTCTTGCAAATTCCTGATGCGGGATGAATACAATATGTATTTAATATACAATTACACAATAATGTTAGATATTTCATCAATCGTGTAGACCAGGAGTTCTCAACCTGGGGGGCGCCCTCCCCCCTCCCCCGGTGGGGGGGGGCGTAGGAGAATTTCAGGGGAGGCGCGGTAAGCTGTGGAAATTAGAATTTCAAAACAGCTAAATCTAAACAGTATACAATTTAGGTTTTCTGTTAGCTTTTCTACATTTTTTTCAAAATTTAAATCTATGTCAATTTTTTACAAGGGAAATTTTGATTTTTGAATTGGCAATAGTGGCTACTGCCGCACAGTGAGGCGAAAAGTGTGGCTGTGTTGGCCGGCGAGCATCTGCCGCCTTTGAATTTATGCTGTGGTCGCAGACGGTGGAAGACGGGAACTATACTTGCAGGCCAATTACTTTAATATAATAGGTCTGAGAAGAAAGTTGTATTACACCCGTAGCAAGGTGTAGCTTTTTTTGTAAGCTACTAAGTACTTGGTGAAGTGTAGGAGGTTTTTCCACGTCTGCTTTACTGTGCGCCGGCGTGTGGCCACCTAACATAACCTTCCACCTAACGTAACCCCTAGTTGTCAACTGGCTGCAGACTAGGCTAGATTATATTTTGTTAATTGTGGTTAATATAATGTGTGTGAGTGGCAGTGTTCTGTATAGTACCGTACGGCTAAATATGGCAAAATCATTGCCTAAGAAAAGACTGTACAGTGATGACCATATTAAGTATGGATTTTCCTACGTACAGAAAAGTGGAAGCCATTTACCTTAGTGCGTTATTAATCACGCCATTCTCAGTAACGATGCAATGCGGCCAGGTCGTTTGGAACGTAATTTGAACACCAATCACGCCACCCTGATAGACAAACTAGCTGAGTTTTTCGTTACCAAGAAAAGCTCATTGACACGGATGAAACTGGTTTCAATTGGAAGTTTTCATATGGAAAAGGAAAAGGCCATTGAAGCTTCTTTTAAGATTGCCTTGCTAATCGCAAAAGACAAGAACCACATTCTATTAGTGAGTCCCTTATAAAACCATGTATACTAACAGCTTGTAGTACTGTTCTTGGTGGAGAAAGTTGTAATAAGGTTGCAAAAATATCTTTGTCAAATGACACAGTAAAACGCAGAATTGATGAAATGGCTGAAGATTTGGAAAATCAAGTAATAAAAAAGCTGAATAAATCCCCTTTTTTTTTCATTGCAATGTGATGAAAAAACAGAAATTTCTAAGCACTCTCAGTTGTTATTTTACTGCAGGTTTATTGACGGGAAACAGTTCATGGAGGAAATCTTGTTTTATCAAACTCTACAAACTACAACAAAGGCTGTTGATGTATTTTCTACCTTATGTGGGTTTTTGGCAGCAAATAATCTTCTTTGGGAGAACTTCATTGGGATATGTACTGATGGGGCCCAAGCTATGACAGGATGCCGATCTGGATTCATTGAACTTGCAAAACAAAAGAACCCAAACATAATTGGTTCTCACTGCATCATTCACAGGCAGGATATGGCTTGTAAGACTCTGCCTGAATCACTTAATACTGCGTTGAACTTTGCAATTAAATTAGCTAACTGTGTCAAATCTAGCGCTCTCAACACTAGACTTTTTGAAGTTTTGTGCCAAGAGTTGAACAGCGACCAACAAACTCTTCTGTACGACACAGAAGTACGTTGGCTCTCTGAAGGCAACATGCTGTCTAGGCTGTTCAATTTGAAATCCGAAGTTGAGATCTTTTAGATGAGTTCCAGTTTACATCAGCAAAATTTTTTTTTTACTTAGCATATTTGTCTGACTTCTTCGAATCACTCATCGTACTTGACTTGAAGTTACAAAGACAGAGAGATATTCTGAAGGCATACGATGCGATTAAAGGTTTCTTGGGAAAAATTTATCTGTGCCAACGCCATCTTCAGAGTTAAGAACCTAACTTTTCATCGTTTCCAAGGCTCAATGAACTTCTCGATGATACTCAAAGTGTTCAATTATATTTCATAGATAATTTTAAGGACTTGATTTTAACACATTTTGCTTCTTTTAAAATCGAAATAGGAGACTATTTCCTAGACATTTGTTCAGAAAACTGGCAGTTTAAATTGGTGAGAGACCCTTTCAAAATTGATGTGGACATACCTCCTGCTTTTCTTCAGGAACAGACAATCTACCTAAAATGTGNGTGAGAGACCCTTTCAAAATTGATGTGGACATACCTCCTGCTTTTCTTCAGGAACAGACAATCTACCTAAAATGTGATTCTCAAGCAAAGGCTGAATTCCCAAACATAACTGTTCAAGACTTTTGGTTGAGTTATTTGCCTGTGTACCCACAAGTGTGTTTGGAAGCTGCAAAGTTATTGGTGCAGTTTTCATCAACCTATCTGTGTGAGGCAGGATTTTCTACACTATCTGTTATAAAATCTAAATATCGAGCACGATTAGACGTTCAAAATGATTGGAGATGTGCATTGTCACAATTGCAACCAAACATAAACAAACTTGTGAAAGGCAAACAGTGTCAGCTGTCTCATTAAATTTTCCGGGTAACAAATGATCAAAATTCCAAACATATGTATAATTACAACTAATTAATAAAGAAGTGAATAAACTCTTTTAACAATATATATGTATTTAAATACAAAATGTTACTTTCAAACTGTTTTTTTTTAATTTATGTATAATAACAAAGCTAATGTTAAAATACTTGAATTTTAATGTAACCTATAGCAGCACTATAGGGATAATTTCAAAATTTTAGTTTTAACTATTGTAAAACAAAATAATTTCAATAAAAGGGAGGGGGGCGTGACCACATATATTAGTTAAAAAAAAAGGGGGGGGGGGGGCATGGACAATAAAAGGTTGAGAACCCCTCGTGTAGACAAACTGTGCAAGTGTGTTTATATAGATAAAAACGATGACAGCCGTACACAATTCACATTTCAAAATGCATTTAATGTTTTGGTAATAACTTATCATGCAATATTTTTCTCCGGTTTACTTATAAAATTGTTTGTTTAATCTTTAAGGAAAATGTTTTATTTATTTTAAAACATAGATGTAATATATTATTATATAACGATATAATATTATCAAGTATGAAAGACCTGATTCCTTTCCAAATTTACACAACACAAACTGTATTATTATAGTAAACATTAGTCCAGTGAAATTATTCAGTCCAATATCTGGCGATAAAAATTAATGCAAATCAATTATGCCAACGAAATCAAAAACATGATGCCTTATTTAGGCCTTCGTTTGTCAAGTGAAAATTACATTTCATTTACTGTCATTGCCTTACATTAAAAATAATAATTCAATGCATTACAAATAATAATAGTAAAATGCTTACTCTGTTTGCAGGCTCAGGAGCAGTATGAACAAACGGACGAGATGAATGAACCCGAGGTGCCAAGAGTACTCAATTCAATGCAAAGAAATGCCAACGAGCTCGATCCTATTTATCGTGGTTCTAGTTCCACTTCATCTATTGTACCAGAACTAAATAGTGCAACATCAGTGATATCTTGCTTAGGTTTCGGACATCTTCTTAGTAACAGGAATACTGTGGCGTTCTACGTTGCTCTGGCCTGGCACCACTGCAAATGGAGCTACCATTGTCGCACAGTTAATGGCAGCACACGTGGTGGGAGCTGGATTCGCAGATCAGCCTCCACAAGGTGTAAGGAAATGGTCCGTGGGCACAAAGGAGCCCCAACACAGGCCAGTATCGTGGACTAGATCGCCACGAGAGCCCTCCGCGCGTCGTGCACGACCCGTCGATACTTTCAACCGGTAGTCTACTTCGTCTGTCCTGAGCCAGTCCTCCAGCGTGTGGGTGCCATCACGTATTCACTGCTCCCAACAGCAACAGACATTGATGGTTCGAAGGATCCACA
This sequence comes from Clitarchus hookeri, assembly GCA_002778355.1. Taxonomy (NCBI): domain Eukaryota; kingdom Metazoa; phylum Arthropoda; class Insecta; order Phasmatodea; family Phasmatidae; genus Clitarchus; species Clitarchus hookeri. The sequence goes on along the minus strand of NQII01000064.1, from coordinate 1,374,035 downwards.
CGGTGGGCTATATGTCAATACGACCACCCTGCGGTTTTCAGCTCGGTTGTGANTCAATACGACCACCCTGCGGTTTTCAGCTCGGTTGTGAGTCCTCTCTCGAAGTTTGTCATTTGCGTAAAGCGACACTTTAGGCGTCTCCCCGGAATTCTTCTTCACTCTGCACGCTTGCTTGGTATCGTCTGTTTCTCGCGTTAATGCGGCTTCGACTACACGTTAGTATCTACAGCCGGCGGTGGGTGCTTAAAGCGCCACTGCCGTGGGTGTGCGGTCAAACGCTAATTCACCAACACGGAATCATGTGCGTACCAGCCCGTACTCTCGCTATTTACATCCATTTTGTGTTTTTCTCTTGGTTTCTTCGCGGTGCGCTGTTTTCACTGCCCGGCTGTGTATGCTTTAGAGACTTACAGTATCTAAAAATGTTAATAACTCCGCACATGCGAAACAGGCACTAATTATTTACTACATGTGGTGCTGCCTTACGGTATTCTTCTGCCAGGAGTATACTAATGTTTATGAAGGGCTGCGTGCATCCTGAAGCAGGAGCAGAATCCATCTAGGGATAAACTGGGGGCCATCGTCCCTGAAGAACGACGTGGAGTAAGGACCTGGACATGGCGCATCGACGAAATGCAAAGAAGGAAAATTTGAAGTACCCTGAAAAAAAAAGTCGGTGGCAACGTCCGCCTTGTTCCCCCCAATCTGAAATTTCAGTAATGACTTCGCTGAGAGTCTAACCCGGATCGCCGTTGTGGGTGGCCGGTGCAGCAACCACAGAGCACAGTGGCATCCTTCATTACGAGTATAATGAGTATTGCCGATCTGCCGAAGTAACCCTACCTTACGATAGTCAATGTAATGTTAGTTCAACAAACAAATAATACATTCAGGAATATATGTTGGACATGGTGTGACATTTGGTTTGTGGCACACTATGTGTAATTATAATAAGGAAATATTTTTACCTTCCGTTTGTGAATCTTTTATTGTCGCTCTATAACAAAACCTTTTANAAAAAAGTCGGTGGCAACGTCCGCCTTGTTCCCCCCAATCTGAAATTTCAGTAATGACTTCGCTGAGAGTCTAACCCCGATCGCCGTTGTGGGTGGCCGGTGCAGCAACCACAGAGCACAGTGGCATCCTTCATTACGAGTATAATGAGTATTGCCGATCTGCCGAAGTAACCCTACCTTACGATAGTCAATGTAATGTTAGTTCAACAAACAAATAATACATTCCGGAATATATGTTGGACATGGTGTGACATTTGGTTTGTGGCACACTATGTGTAATTATAATAAGGAAATATTTTTACCTTCCGTTTGTGAATCTTTTATTGTCGCTCTATAACAAAACCTTTTTTTCCTGAATTTCAGCGGTCTATAAGATGCAATGTGTTAAGAGTCTCCGGTGTTAATATAGATTTTTAAAATTTTCAGTGACCATACAATAAGTATATCTGCTGTTAACTAAATGACAAAATACATTCTTTATATTAACTGTTTTTCTGTAGCGGAGTATACAGTATTACATTTTGTATAATAGTTATTTTAAAATTGTGTTTCACTGTTTCACGTGACATCTTTGTTGACATTTCTCAGGTTATTCACCTTACGTGTTATTGTAATTTGTTATCAGTTTATTGTAATTTGCCACAAAATGTAAAATTTAACATGTTTGAATTGCGTCCCCGTTAATAATTTCCAAGATTTGTTGTGCACGAGAGTGCAATTATATTTCGTCTCGCTGCACGATGATCAACCTCTCGATCATCAAGTGGCCATGAGCGGTCCGACGTCGTATCGATGTTCCCCCCTTACAGATAATTTCCTCGAGTTTTTGAAGTTTTCCTTTTATGAATATTTCGCTTTCGTAGATTACGGTCTGTCCGATTGTTGAGTGCGTTCTTGGCCGATGACGTGAACCATGGACCATTCTCGCAGAAGAAAAAATATAGTTAAATTAATAAAATAACTGTGTATACTTGCGCCGGGTTACGCGCCGCAGCACGATGATACCGCGAGAGGTGCTGCAGCAGTATGTCACAGGACCCCGAGTTCGATTCTTGCACAGGCCATCCTGGTTTCAGTTTTCCATGATTTCAGAAGCAATTTTAGGTGAATGCTGAAATGGGGTTACTTCATATACATGCCATGACCGATACCTTTCCCGTTCCTGCTTTACTGAGCAACATGCACCGTCCCTAACGACATCGCTGTCGACGAGACGTTAAGCCCTACCTTCCTTCTTGCCGTAAGTTCATGCATGTCGCTCGTCGTAAACATTCGCACTTACATTTTTGTACTATCCCGTCTTCTTGAAAAGTGGCATGACTGAGGACCATCCGGATAATGCGAAATTTTTTTTTATTACAAGCGACATGCTTTTAAAAAACTTATAATANTAGTTTCACTTAACAGAGGGGGGGAGGGGGGAGGGGGACAGGGCATCTCAGTAACGAAACGTTTTATTCTTTTTTTTCCTTCGTTTATTGGCACTAAATCCAGAAATGTGACTAACCTGCTGCAATAGCGTTTGATATTATATAGGCCTAACTAGACGCATTTCGCAGCGGGGTATTGGGACTCTAATTAGGCCGTACGTTATACATATACCCACCCCATAAAGCTCGTTTGAGTAATAACGAAAAATTATTTGTATCCTATGTGTGTGTATGTGGATTACATGTATGCAAGTGTGCCGTTCATGCACTTTTATTCCTGCAGGGGATTGAGAGAGGAGAAACATTGGGGGATGGTTATTAATGAGACAATTATCATTATGGGTTGCAGCCCGTANTGCACTTTTATTCCTGCAGGGGATTGAGAGAGGAGAAACATTGGGGGATGGTTATTAATGAGACAATTATCATTATGGGTTGCAGCCCGTATGTTTTTATGTTACGTTCACCTCGGCGAGATTTATTTTTGGTCTGTAACTTCATTTAAGCGTTTTAATTTTTTTTTCTTCCATTTCGTTAAATATCAATATTGGATTTTGCGAATGTGTAAATGAAGTATTAAGTGAATAAACAGTTTTTATAGGTTATTATTAAATTTATTTCATTAACATACATTACGTGCTCTAATTAATCGAATCAAAAATTTAGAGAGGAGACGTTTTTACCCGTTGTGGTATTGTACTAAAATTGCCGCAATTTAAATGCTTAAAAAAAACATGTCTATAGAAAAGAGTTTTGGAACATATAAACTGTGTTGTATTCGCACATCGCAAGTGATCAAATAATTAACTAAAACTTGATTGCGATCATTTATTAAAATTTATTCTCAGACTGTGACAAGAGTTAGGCCACAAAGAACGTTGAATTTGACCTGCATTCAACACTGTGACTTCTAGGAAAATCGCATTTTTTTAAAACTATTTTCTCACCACTAAATAAAGCCGGCGTCTTTGAATTTATAAAGTTACGTGACTAAATAAACGAGTTCNATGTTTTTATGTTACGTTCACCTCGGCGAGATTTATTTTTGGTCTGTAACTTCATTTAAGCGTTTTAATTTTTTTTCTTCCATTTCGTTAAATATCAATATTGGATTGTGCGAATGTGTAAATGAAGTAGTAAATTAATAAACCGTTTTTATAGGTTATTATTAAATTTATTTCATTAACATACATTACGTGCTCTAATTAATCGAATCAAAAATTCAGAGAGGAGACGTTTTTACCCGTTGTGGTATTGTACTAAAATTGCCGCAATTTAAATGCTTAAAAAAACATGTCTATAGAAAAGAGTTTTGGAACATATAAACTGTGTTGTATTCGCACATCGCAAATGATCAAATAATTAATTAAAACTTGATTGCGATCATTTATAAAATTTATTCTCAGACTGTGACAAGAGTTAGGCCACAAAGAACGTTGAACTTGACCTGCATTCAACACTGTGACTTCTAGGAAAATCGCATTTTTTTAAAAACTATTTTCTCACCACTAAATAAAGCCGGCGTCTTTGAATTTATAAAGTTACGTGACTAAATAAACGAGTTCNAAAAACTATTTTCTCACCACTAAATAAAGCCGGCGTCTTTGAATTTATAAAGTTACGTGACTAAATAAACGAGTTCTTGAACTTTGCACGTACTGAAGAAGTGCGACATAACGCCATACCGTGTGTGTGTTTTACGGTTGATACCGTATAGTCAAAATGTACTTACTGGTATAAATATAAGTTACTGTACAGAATTTTAATTAAAAGTTATGCCAATAGTAATAAGGTAAAAATATTTTGTAATTATAATTACACATAGACATGGAGTGTCATTTGGTTTGTGGCACACTAACACATACTCCTGAATGTATTATTTGTTTGTTGAACTAACATTACTTTGACTATCGTAAGGTAGGGTTGCTTCGGCAGATCGGCAGTACTCATTATACTCGTAATTAAGGATGCCGCTGTGCTCTGTGGTTGGGGCACCGGCCACCCACAACGGTGATTGGGGTTAGACTCTTGGCGAAGTTTGGATTTACATGTTATGATTGCATTTTACGTAATTTTATTCTCAGTCTCAAGTAGTTAATTTTCTTGTGTGTCAATGTAATTTTAATNAATTTTATTCTCAGTCTCAAGTAGTTAATTTTCTTGTGTGTCAATGTAATTTTAATGGTATTTGCACACCACAAATCCATTTTAATAGGGGTATGACTGCCAATAATTTTTTACCTAAATATCGAAATTTTGTTTTTTCAAAATATTTAGTTTTAAAATTTTTTAATAATTTAGTGATTATACTTTTTCAGTTTTGGTTTGATAGTATTTCATTTCCATTTTTTTTATTTTTTTTGAATTTTCAGTTTTTTAGCGGAAGTAAGTAGTTTTCTTTTTGTTCTGCTTAGGCGTGAAGTTGCCGGGAAGGGAGGCTTTTGGGTGGGACCTTTGCATAGAGCGGCCGCGTTAATTTACGCTAGGGTTTTAAATCGCAGAAATCCCCGGCGCCATTCTAAAATAGGCTTATGTTAGCGGTCACAGATGTTATGATATGGACAGGACGCCGCGTCCCGTTAAGTAAAAGAGTGTAGGCGCGTAGAGAATTATTACTTTTAGTGGCTCCTGTTTGACGCTTCTGAAGAAGCGCCGCTTGTTTCGTGTCTGCTTCCGTTTATTAGGCAGTAATATTTACAGGAACTTAGTTTCCTAGTGTTTCGTGTTAGTTTTGACATCATGTAGTTATAGACGAATTTCCAGTGGGTAGTTGAAAGATTCATTGGTGTTATTTTCAAAATTTCAACATAACCATGTTTCTACGTTACCTCATTTTGGCGAGTACAAAACGATACAGTATTTTATATTACAGCGAGCCGTGTTTGTTGTTCTCGTAATGTGCAGCCATTAATTTTTCGCCGTGCGTGATTTTTGTGTTTTAGAGGCTTCCAATTTCCCAGTTTAGTTCAAGTTTTAAATTTCCAGTTCGCTTTCACTTTCCAGTGTTCATGGCTCTCACTTTCAGCTACAGCTTCCGTTTCTAGTGGAAGATTTATATTGGCTTGTTTAGGGCTTTCTAAGAAATGTGGATCTCCAGTTACCAGGCCGTCGCCTTGGGATAGTTTTTCGCAGTGACGTATTGCGGCTACGCGCTACGAGAACTTGACCACGCCATTAAAAGAAAATATTTAGTTGCATTGTTATTTCAGAAGAACTGTGTTGTCGAAAGGAACTTTCAAAAATTCTGAAATATTTGCAGAATCAAGAGAAAAATTAATTGCTTTCTAAAAGTTAAGTTTTTATCGAGTCTGTCTGGGGTGCATTCCAGAGCTGTAGGTTCAATTTCGTAGGAATGGTATGTGTATTCATTGTTTCATATTATACCTTATATCTGAGTATTGCACGGTTTGTTAAACACCGAATTTAATTAATATATAAGAAAATATTTTATTCATAATCTAAAAATTCCGTTGTTATATTTTATCACAAAAATATTAATTTTCCTCTGGCTAATAGTAACCAGTAAATAATATTAAGTCACTTTCCTTATTTATAGGTTTCGTTTAGTGAGTAATGTGGTACACTGGATCCAGGTATTTTTATATTTCAGTATCGCTTACAGTAAAGTGGCTTTGCTAGTGTGTGGTCTTATAGCAGATAGCCTGGTAGCGACCAAACTTTAGAGTACAATTAATGGCAAAGGATGTTCACGGTAAACTGAGCACTTAAGAAAGTCCTGCTTAAGATCTACTTGTATGCACGTTGTGTATTCTTCCGCCACATGTATAATTAACATTGCCTTGGGCCTCATCACTTTATTCATGTGTTGGTCAAGTAAAACTGTGAAACTATTAAAAAAGCAAATATTTTACAAACGTGTAATTTTTACACTTTATATGCATTAACAAGATAGAAAGTAAAAAAAAGTTATTTCATTTATCCAAATACGCGTACCGAACACTTTTAATTTAACTTAAAGATATGGAATTAATTTCTTTCTGATGTTTGCCAACTTTACTGGACGCTTGCCAGCCAGTGTACCCGTTCAAATGAACGCAGGTAGGGGCAGTGACATTTTTCAAAGGTTGATTTCAAACAGAGACACACATAGAGACACACACAGAGACACAGACACACGCAGAGAAACAGACAGACGCAGAGACACAATGAGACTCAGACACACACACAGAGACAGACACACACACAGAGCCAGACACACACACAGAGACAGACACACACACAGAGCCAGACACACACACAGAGCCAGACACACACACAGAGCCAGACACACACACAGAGCCAGACACACACTCAGAGCCAGACACAGACACAGACACAGAGACGCACACAGAGGCGCGCACAGAGGCGCACGCACATGCACATGCAGACACAGATATTGAGTTTTATAATATGTATAGATTTACTGTAACACATGCTTCTTTTGTGTTTCTATATTTCAGATTTAATAATATTTTGTGTTTGTATTTCAATAAATATAATTTTTTAATGCATAGTAGATTATTTATTATAATGTACATTACCCTTTTTAGGGCGGTTATCTTGTGATATAGCCGCCATATTTTCTTTTGTTTGTAAATTATGTAAAAAATTAAATACTTTATTAAAACCTGAGTATGTTATAAAAACAAAGATGACCTTTATGGGTGCATTGAAAGCCAAGATAATTCCATTTACACTCTTTTGAGCGACTATATTTGGTTGGTGTATTTTGCTGTAGTTTCCCAATGTTGGGGACAATACAGCTGGATTTTATTAATTCAAGGACCCCTTTGATAGTACACAACAATTATAAAAGTGTATAGGATAACACCTTTTAAGGGTTGCTTCCATAAAATCTACTATAGACGTAAACTTTCAAATAAAAAAAAACTGTTTTGTGTAACGCTTTCAAGTGTACGCTTTTGGAGAAAACCGTTACGAAGTTTGAAATGGCAAGGATACTGTCCTGCCAACCATAGAACATGACTGGCAGTGCTTTATTTTCGTAATGGAATTAAATTTACATTTTTCTCAACATTTTCACAGATATATAATTTTAACTCAAGAATATCACATTCAGTTTAAAAATGTCTTGTTTAGTAACAATTAGTTTCTAATTACTTTAAAATGAAGTAATTTTAATATCACGATTTTCAAAGAAGTCATTGTGGTGAATAGTAGTGACGTGTTTTCTTTCCCATTTTGAGTGCCGCAGTGTTGTAGTGGTTAGACTACTCGCCTCCCACCGGCGGGGTCGCCCCCGGATTTTCGCATGTGGAAATCGTGCCGATCGGCGAGTTGGCGAGTTTTCGCGTNCCGGCGGGGTCGCCCCCGGATTTTTGCATGTGGAAATCGTGCCGATCGGCGAGTTGGCGAGTTTTCGCGTGAATCTCCCGTTTTCCCCCGCCTTTGCGTTTCGGCGATGCTTCATACATACGCATCTCGCTTAACCCTCATCGGCTCTCAAGACCTCTATGTTAAGAGCCAACTAAATATCTTCACTCTTCACTTCACTTTCCCATTTTGCATAAGGAATGACCTCCCAGAGTCCTCTCCAGCACTCCGCCCCTGGAATTGAGTATAATCCAGTACAGTTGTCCTAAAAAATACCCGCGAATATGTTTTATTTATCTTGAGTGATTTACTGTCCGCTATTGCGTGTGGGTTCTGCTTTAGNTAAAAAATACCCGCGAATATGTTTTATTTATCTTGAGTGATTTACTGTCCGCTATTGCGTGTGGGTTCTGCTTTAGTGACATGCCGCAGAAAAATTTCACAAAATAATTAAATGCGACTTAAAATTACTTATAAACCACTATTTAAAATGGAGACATAATAACAAAGTTTCAATTTTAATTAAAATTCTTGACATGTTAAAAACAAGGAATCTGGCGATATCTGCAATTAACACAACTTCGCACAGGAAAAGAAAAGCAAGTTCGCGTACTTACCAAAGGTACGGTTTTCACTAGGAGTACTAAAGTCGCAGTCAAGACTAATATGGAAATTTTTTAGTTAGGGATAATTGGGACACTTCCAAAGACGGGCAAAGTTCACTAGAAACTGCGTTACACGCGAAAAAAAAAAAAAAAAAAATTAAGACACAGTAATGGAAAATTTTTAAAAAGTACCCTTACAGCGTTTCTACTTACAGAAGTTGGAAATTGTAAGTACCAAAAAGTAAGATTCAATTTGCGGTGTGAAAATGGAACTGTAATTAGTATTATAATTAACGCTTTGTCACAACTTTTACTTTTTATGAAATGCTCATGTAGTAAAAGGGTCTTGGAGCTGTTGCAGAATTAGACATTTCGTATAACTGAGATTCATACTTTTGAATAATGAGGGAAAAAAATTATGTTCTGTACACTCATTCTGAATAATTTTACTCGCAAAATTGAACTACCTGGAGAAATTACCATTCTAACATGGCTACCGCATCGACTCTTGTTTCATTAACAGCACATACGAATGCAAAATGTGCATTGTTTTCTTTATCTAATTTATGCATCCTAATTTTTCCAGTTTTTTTTCTTTTAGTACGCCTGAAGATATTAGCAGATGTCAGCCCCCGAAACGTCGCGACAAGCTCGTCTAAGAAAACATTCTTTCTTTTTTCTGTGTCATCGTTTTATCGTNTGTCAGCCCCCGAAACGTCGCGACAAGCTCGTCTAAGAAAACATTCTTTCTTTTTTCTGTGTCATCGTTTTATCGTATAGCCTTGCCTTTTGCCTTCATATCTGTGCTCGTCTGTACTGTCTTAATTTGGGTTGTTGTCTGTTTTTTTTTCCGTATGTTTTTTTCATATAATAATTTGTTACGTAATTTTTTTTATTTTTTTTCTATTTTGTTGTTCATCTGACAAAATTTCTTGTGAGGTTTGTTATACGTTTCGTTTGTATCTTTCAACTACAGCTACTCTCGGCTAGTTGTTTCGTATTTGTTTCGTGTCTCAGACTTGGTATTCTGTGACGACATGGTGAAGAAATGACGTACGTTCAAAATATTTCACTTTGCGTTGTGTCGGCAACAACCAGAAAACACAACTGATTTATCATTGATTTGAATGATAAAACATGACTAAATAATAGCTAATGCTAATTTTTTCCCATAATTAATAGTTAAATGGAACTCAACGTCATTTTATCGGACGATGGGACAATTTATGTTACTGGTAATACATGTGCAAGACGTTAAGACACGATCAAAGAAAATCTATATGCACTGCCTGATGGACGATTTATTCTCTAACAGCATTTTATATAAGAAAACAGCAATAGACTACTCAGAGGGAAGAGATACAAATCACATTGTTACCCGTTTTTGAGCCACAGAACGTATTTAACATAAAATTTAAGTAAGGGTTACCCATAAGTATTAAGAAANATTGTTACCCGTTTTTGAGCCACAGAACGTATTTAACATAAAATTTAAGTAAGGGTTACCCATAAGTATTAAGAAATAGGTGTATGTAAACCAAAATTTGCAAAGACGAAAATAATGAAACTTGCCCTGGTTTTTGTCACCTCCGACTACTGGTAATTTTCTGCTTTAAAGACGAGTCATTGTTTTTATCGATACCTTTTTTCTCGCACTGAACTGAGAAGTGAATTTCCGTTAACAGGGTGACTTTGCAATTCTTGGCGTTCCACCAATTCAACTTTCCTGTATTTTGTTTCATTGTATAGGCTATTCACGGTAAAGTGAGCACTTTTTAAAGCTTTCTAATTTGGAATAATAATAGTATATCAATATATGTTATTGTAGCCTTAGATGTTAACTTTCTAGTCCGATGAAATATATACACTTTGTTTATTACTTTCATGGCAAAATTTATTTTAAAAAGTGTTTGAAAGATAAAAAAAATGGCTGATAGGAAAAAATTAACTAGGGCCTCAAAAGTGCTCACTTTGCCGTGAATAGCCTATTGCAATACTGAAAATGGCAACACCGCCTCTACCAGCACGCACTTTCGTATGCCGTTATTTATAGAACTCTTTCGGCTGCACTAGCTTCAAGTCTAGAACCCGACTAGCCTCTGGAAAAGTTCTGTAATATTGCTTTATACGAAAATAAATATAAAGCGCTTAAAACGATTTTAAAGTACAACTTTCAAAGTACCTATACACCTGAAAGCATTATTCATATTATTTTGGATCTGTAAAGAGAACAAAGAAAACCATTTAAAACTTGTCCGTCTGAAACGATACTAATAAACAGGATTATATGCATTTCGTTTTAAACGGTGCGCGGTATTACTTATATGACATGAGACTAACAACTAATGGAGGCATGTGCCCCTGACAATGGATATTTCAAATGGATCCATTTCAAAATAATATAAACTACTTGAGATAAGGAAACAAATTATTTAAGGTTATTTTATTAGAATATATAAAATTCGTTGGTTTTTTTTGCCTGCCATTTATGCAACGTTTTGGGGGACGTTCCTTTATTTTTACGAAAGGTGCACCAAAAAAATATGTTTTATAGCAGTCACAAAGTTTTTTGTTGATATTCGCCCTACCAAATATTTTTGTCTCTCGCGAAAGTTTTTATAGCCTACACAAAATGAAATTTTAGTAACCACAAAAGATTAGTAACAACGAAAAAATTGTCTCCCCACCATAAAAATAATTTGCAGAGTGAATACCAACGAAACACTTCATGGCTGCAAAAAAAATATTTTGTAAATTTGGCAATATCCACCAAATTGTTAAAAGTCTGATTTAAACTCAATAAATTACTATTCCAGTGATAAATTTGTTTTATTACTTGTAGTAATTAGTTATTTTGAAATAATTGTNTAAACTCAATAAATTACTATTCCAGTGATAAATTTGTTTTATTACTTGTAGTAATTAGTTATTTTGAAATAATTGTTATAAAATAAATATATATTTGAAGTCACTTACCTTTAATAATCATAGATGTTAGTATTATGTTTTCTCATTTTGCATAAGAAATCACCCACTTCACAGAATTTCCATCGGGAGTTTAAATGACTCTCTATTTAATGCGAATCGTACATAGACAGACAACTGAAGAGGGCCTTTTGCAGACTTTCAGCAGAAGTAAAATTGTAAGGTTGGTGCCTTAAGTTGTCTCAAGTTTCATTGTTCCAGGTTGCATTAAAGTTAAATGCAGCGCGGCAGTTGAGTGCCTTGTGCTTAGAGAGTGGAGTGGAGAGGTGAGGTTTGAGCGTCTCTTAACATCGGGATATCGAGAGACGACGAAGGTGAAGGGAGGTGAGTATGGAAGGGCGCCGGAACGCAAGAGCAGGGGAAAAAAACATGCGAAAATTCCACGGTAACCCCGCCCGGAACCGAGCACAGTTCGCTTTGATGGGAAGCGAGCACTCAAGCCCCTACTTCACCGCGGTGCCCTTACGCTTAGAGACAGCGCGAAAGCTGGTCCGTTCACCAGTATCGCTCATAGTGCTTCAGAACGCAACCTATGAGATAAAACACAGTTTTATATCTTACTTGTACCATTTTTAAACAAGTTTAAATGTTTTACCACCACAGCGTCAACCTGGTAAAATATTCCCAGATTTCAGGCTGTTAAAAATTAAATTTATTTATTTTACTTTTTTCAACGAATTTTTTATAAACTAGATTATTTATCGACAAAATATCACAGGTGGCATAAAATCCGAACACTTATATGTATGTGAATCATATTTTGGTACACCGTACTACAAATAGGGAGTAACGATATTATTATAATTTAATAATAATTCAAACTTCCGCTACACAGAAATCTGGAAAATTTTAGTAGAAAACATATTAGGTTTACACTGTTGACCATTAAAACTGAAACACCAAGAAGGACGCCAGGATGGATGAATGGGTAAAGCAGGGTAAGAATGTCCTGATTAGTTGTTCAGCAGAATTGTGCAGCGCGTGCACCAATGACGACACTGATTGATNACGATATTATTATAATTTAATAATAATTCAAACTTCCGCTACACAGAAATCTGGAAAATTTTAGTAGAAAACATATCAGGTTTACACTGTTGACCATTCAAACTGAAACACCAAGAAGGACGCCAGGATGGATGAATGGGTACAGCAGGGTAAGAATGTCCTGATTAGTTGTTCAGCAGAATTGTGCAGCGCGTGCACCAATGACGACACTGATTGATAAGCGATATACAAGTGAAGGACGCGGAGCAGCAGAGAGGGAGCAGCGTTCTGTTTCCCCGCCGTTCGTGTACACAGACGGAGTGCAGCGTCGAAGAACACGACCGCCACACGAACAGGTTTCTGCCTTCGACCGCGGGAGAATGGTGGCCTATCAGGATTGTGGATTATACTACCGCGAAATCGGTTCTCGCATTAGAAGAAACGCAACCACGGTGAACTGGGTGCGAGATCAGTGGGCCGATGAGGATGAGCTGAGCGACGTGCAGGAAGCAACTGGCCTAGTCGCGCTAACCAGCGCGAAGACAGACACCTGGTGCGCACGGCGAGTACGGACACACTCTCGCTCATAGGAGTTCGGGCATGTAGAACACCACTCTGCGTCCGCACGTCTACGTCATCAGGGGACGTCTTTGTCCAGGCGCCCATTACTGCGGCGGCCAGTGGCTTGCCCACCATAAACGCCTGCGGTAGTGATGGTGTGTGGAACGTCGGGCCTGGAGGGACGAGTGGTGTGTCGTCGTCCTCTCCGACGAATCCCCATTTCTGCTTGCAGCACCACGATGGTCGAATCCATGCCTGGGTGCACCGCGGCGCACTCACGGCAGAGTCCTGGATTATGCACAGCCATACCGGCCCAGCACCTAGAGCTATGGTATGGGATACGATCGCATTCCTGTCCGCTCTGTAGGCTAAACATGAGGTAGACCGCATATTCGTCTTCTGCGCATGTACCCAACATTCACCTACCCCAAAGGAACACAACTGTCAAAGTCACATGGTCGACAGTGATACACTTTTTTGTTTGTCTTAATTTTTAAATGACAAGCACTGTTATACCAATATAATAATTTTACCAATTTGAATTTAACCAAACTGCATTCCAAATTGGCAAAAGGAAGTATACAAATATCTAAAAGCATTTATTTACTTAACAGTGTTCAAACCTCAAATCCAATCCATGCCGTATTTGCTAGCCGTGTAAGCAGGAAAGCAGTTGAGTGTTGGGACACAGAGACTGGTTGTGCGCAGCCAGCGAGATATCGGTCTACCTCATCTCTAATCTACGGTCCGCTCGTCCCTAGTCCGCATCGCTTTGGTACGCTGACCGACAAATGTTACATCGCGGAGGTGTAGGAGCCTGTTGTTGTCTCTTATCTTCAGTGACAGCCTGTGGCTCTGTGTCAACAGGGCGGTGCGCGACCGCAGGCGACACGCATCGTCGGACTGCTCCTAGATCAGAAGCGTAAGCAGCATATATTTCCAGTGGGGGTCCATCTTTAAAATAGTACTTTTATAGATAGCCTCCATGACTTCTACGGACATACCCATTAGAAAGCGAATGATGCCTTGGTGGCGGGTTTCATATTTATTATTTTTTTTTATTTGGACAAAGTACCTAATTTTATTTATCCTTAAATAATATTAATATTAATTCACTGGTACTTTTATTATACTTTCATCCTCCTTGAAATTAGGTGATAATTTACTACCATTGATCGTACATTATAAACTGTCAAAAGTACTTCATTACAAACGAGTTATATTTTATATAATTATTTTCAAAATGCTGTATTCCAGATTAAAAATAATAAAACTAATGCTGTTACAAAGCGTTAACTCAAACATTATTTTTGTAACTGCCTCTAGAAATAAAATAAAATATTAAATTATTATCGCATTACTCTTGATTAAAACAAAAATACTCTGTGATGTCGTATTGTGTTTACAGACAGAAAAATGTTTCAGCTTTCCATGGTAATATACTCCTTTTCAGCCTGTAATGTCTTCTGAGGTTAGCCTCGTCCGAATGAATATGTTAAAATACACTTCCGGACAACGAAAATAGAGCGCCACGAAGAAGCCATGCGAACAACACGAAACAATGTAAATGGCGAGAGCACGGGCTGGTATGTGCATGATCTCGTAATGGTGCGTTTGCATTGACCGCACAACTGGCAGTGCTGCAAGCACCTACCACCGGTCGTAGGCACTGGCGTGTAGTCGGAGCCACGTAATCGCGATAAGTACCAGACGGACGATACCAAACAAGCGCACATAGTAACGAAGAATGTAGGGAAGACGCCAAAGACGTCGCTTTACGCAATTAGCGGACTTAGAAGGGGCAGAGGTGGCGTAGTGGCCAGGGCGCTCGCCTCCCACCACGGCGATCCGGGTTCGATCCCCGGCGGGTTCACTCCCGGATTTTCGCATGTGGGAATCGTGCTGGACGATGCCGCTTGCCAGCGGGTTTTCTCGGGGTACTCCCGTTTCCCCCGCCCTTGCATTCCAGCGCCGCTCCATTATAGGGTTTCATTTCTGTCATACTCGGGGATGACAGTCACGTACGGGTCTGAGCTGGAAAGACCGTCACTCGGAGAGTCTTGCCTTGCCCTGGTTGCACTCCCCACACGCCATTATTATTATAGCGGACTTAGAAGAAGAACTCATAATCGGGCTGAAAACCGCAGGATGCTCGTATCGCCGCACATCCCACAGTGCGGATCGCTCGGACCTTACCGTCAGATGCTGTTGCGAGCAGTTGATACGCGAAGGCACCCACACACGGAGGACAGGCTGAGGACGGGCGAGGTCGACCAAGAGGATCGACGCCAGACGCTGATGGATCCCGTGGCGACCCGCTACACGACACGCCGGTGTCAGCACCCCTGTGTGCCCATGAACCATTTCTCGACACCTTGCGAAGGCGAATCTCCAATCCCAGTGCCTATTACATATGCTGCCAGGCCAAGGCAAGGCGGTGCACCACAGACTGGCGATGTGTGGTGTTAAATTGATGAGTGCCGCTTCGTAATGGGGACTGATTGGCATATAGCATCGCGCCCGGGTGTGGAGGAGCCCTGGCGAACGCTCTAATCTCAATCTCGCTATCTAACAGCACACTTCTCCAACAACAAGCATTATTTACATTTTCGATAAATTTTTTTTCAGAAACTATATTACTGTATTCATCGATAAAAATATCACAGATGGCCTAAAATCCGAACACTTATATGTACCTATGTGAATCATATTTCGATATACTGTACTACTAGTAAGAAATAATGATGTTATAATTATATTATAGTTTGAATTCCCGCCATTCAGAGTTTTTTTTATAGAAAAAAAGGCATACACTGCTAACCATTAAAATTTAAACACCAAGAAGGACGCACCTGAAGAACCCCATATGCGTATAGCATAGTAAGACAATGACGTAATTAGTTGTTTAGCCGAATGGCGGAGTACGTGCACCAATAGCGATGCGGATAAGCAGTATATAAATGCTGGACGGGGAGCAGCTAAGTGGTAGTAAGTAGCATTGTGTTTGCCTGCCGCTCGTGCTGACAGACGGAGTACAGCGTCGAAGATACGACAGTAATAAGAACAGGTTTACTGCCTTGACCGGGGGCAGTGGCCTATCGGGATTGGGAATTATACCACCGTGAAATATAAATATGTCTCGAGGGTCTATGACAATGTTCGTGATTCCCGTGAGGGTTTTTGTGGGGGCCCGGACCCCACAAGACCCTCGTGGCTTCTACGCCTATGTCCTGGATGACCACTATGTCACAGTGTTTAGTGTTTTCTTGGCCTGCGCTTTCACCGGATCTCTCATCTACCGGAAGTGCATGGCTCCCTAAGCCATGGTGTACGATAGCAAATCCGCTCTGGTTGTGTTATGAGGAACATTTATGGCTCAGCAGTATGTGGATGACATCCTACGCGCCTATCTGTTGTTAGTGCTGGACGGGATTCCAGGTACAATATTCCAGCAGGAAAATGCCTGACCGCAAACGGCAAGGGTCGCCCAGGACTGCCTCCGCCGTGTCCAAACACTATCATGGCCTGTCCGCTCTCCAAACATGATACCAATCTGGCATATGTGTGACCAGTTGAAGCGCCAGCTGCCACCATGACGCAGTATCCAGGATGATAGGAACACACCGTCCAAAACTTGTGGGCCCGTGCGTCTTATGACAACATCCGGCGTCTGCTGGACTCCATGCCAGACCTTGTTGCATTGTGTATCGCCGGGAACGACGCACAATTGAAGATGACCGGGCAGCGTAACACAGAGCCATATGTAATTGTCCTGCTGATTTGTTTTTGTTATCATGTACTTTACTCGTCTGTTTCACTACCTCTGTGCAATTTCAGTACTATCTGATGCATCCTTTTGAACATCCTATTTTTTATTGTCTGGCAGTATATATTTGAAATTGAAGTAAGGGCATTGATATAAGCTAAATGCAGCGGTTATTCTAATAATACTAAAAATATATATTATAATAGTTACAGTAAACAACGGACTCCAGAATGAACATGACACTAGTGTCAGGACAGTGACTGTGGGGGTGTGGACCCCCACGACCCTTATGGCTTCTACGCCAATGTCCTGAATGACCACTATGTCACAGTGTTTAGTGTTTTCTTCGCCTGTGCGTTCACCCGATCTCTTACCCATCGGAAACGTATTATTCATGGTCGGACGACGACTGGTCTGACACAGGACACCCGTGGCCATGGTGGATGAACTTTGGGCACCTATCGAAGCAGTATGAGTGGAGGTATTCCAGACAGATATTCAAATTGGCCGTTCTGCAGATTCTGTAACCATATGTGTTAGCAGGTAGCCGAAATGTGTGAATGAATTAGTTTTGATGTAATAAGTATAGAGTAGGGATAACACATTATAGAGCGTTCAGTGTGACTCTGTAGTAATGCCTTTAATTAATTTGGTTAGTCACAATGTGTTCAAAGATTTCGCATGTGTGATGGTTGGTAAAAGCACAGATGGCACTAATGGCTAGAATAAAAAAGCCGTCATTGCCGTCATTGCCACCATTGCAGTTTCTTATTGGAAAACAATTTCATACAACAACTGTCCGAAATGCGCAGTAGGTGTAGCGGTGCATTAGAGACTGGCGTACCCTTTCAAAGGCACCTATTGTGTCTCGCACCTTATCGCAGGCAGCCATGACCCTTGCTAATAAGTTCTTTTCGTATTCAACGGGTATCTTGTATACCACACCGCCTTGACGAACACCCACAGCCAAAGAAGTCCGGCAAGCGGGGTGGCAATGCAACAGGCCAGCCCCGTCCTATCCAGCGATCGGGATATGCTGCGTTCACGTGGTCACGCACAATTCTCGTGAAATGGGACGGAGAGCGGAACATCCCCCAGTAAGTCTGGCAACGTGAACTGCAGAAAATACCAACACNGGAAATACAAGTTGTCTAAGCCTTTCAAACGGGTTGGCAGCAAATACGGCCCAATAACCTAGTCGCCAAGTATTCCAGCTCAAATGTTGATCAAATATCAGTGCTGGTACCCACTGTGGGTAAGAATCATCCCAGATGTGGCTATTTCAACTATTAAAATACCCTTCCTGTGTGAATGTGGCTTCGTCTGTGAACATAACAATAGCAGGAACATCAAGAACCATTTCACAGTGATGCAGCAAACATTGGCCTAAATATTGACGAGGGGCATAACTTCGCTGGCTGTATGTAATGCTTGCACCTTTCGCACACTGTACGTTTGCAGCAGCTGTTAATGTAGTACACGCCATACTGTCGCATTCTATACATTCATTGCACTTGCGATAGCACGGGTGCTAGTAGAAGGGGTTTCCTTTGCTCTCTCCAAGAATGACTCTTCAAAACGTGGGGTACGAACCCTTCTCTGTTGACCTGGTCCACCTCGCCTCAAAAACGTACCCATTTCTCACAGTCACTGTGCGACGTTTCCAAACGTATGGCTGTTAAGCTGACGTCGTGCAGGGTAAAATTTGCTGTGCAAACGTGCTGATTCCCTTCCGTTTCCTCTCGCTTCTCCATACACCAACACCATGTCCGTTATCTCCGAATTAGTGTACGATGCCATGTCCATCTCTTGAAGCAGTGAAGCCACGAAATGCCAAGCAGTGAATAACAGGCTGCTCTGGCATTGAGGTAGGGCAGCGTCATTGACAGGTTAGGGTGTAAAGAGGGGGGGGGGGTGCTGCTATGATATTCAATAAAGTGCATCAACTATTGCAAGCCTGATCCAGGTAAATAAATGACTGACTGTAGTATGAAGTTAATGTTTTCCGGTAGGATGTCAGTGTCTTTATCGCTACCCACACTTAAGCACAACCCGCTAAAACATGTGGTTGCAGTTTCTGCAGAACGTTCAGAGTTACGTAGTTGCACTGAAAGGTGTAGTGGCTAGAATGATCGCCTCCCACCTAGGTAAATTGGGTTCGATTCCCGGTGGGGTCGTTCCCATATTTTCGCAAATTGAAATCGTGCCGGACGATGCTGCTGGTCTGCGGGTTTTCTCAGGAATCTCCCGTTTCCCACCCTTTCATTCCGGTGTGCTCCATATTCACCTCGCTTCACCCTCATTGGCTCTCAAGGCCCAAATCTCTTCACTCACTCACGCTTCGTTTCTACCCCCCTTGCTTCATAATGTGCCACCAAACACAACTAAATGTCTGTGTAGCGCATTTACTAATTGTAATTTGTATGCTGCCTGTTTGTTCTTTGACAATAATTATTCAGCATGCGACGCAGTATTACAACAGGCATGTTTTTACCTCCAGGGTGTAGGACGTGTTGCCAACCCACCAAATTATACTATTTCTACAGCTGAAACTTATGTGCGTTTTACACGAAAACGCTGGGTCCTAGAGAGATGAAACGAGAGTGCCTCTTTGGCTAATTACGACGTACTGCCTAATACGATGGCATCAAACATCAATAATATATCACGGCAACAAAAGTAGTATGCGATAACAGGATGCAAACTGCTATTTTTTAAATGACGGGGGTGCGTATGACATGCAATTACCTTCATTTTATTCAAGATCGTAGTTTAATTAATTCGTATATAAAATTTTGTTCCTGTAACACAGGTACTTTTCATAATATCCTGCATATGATTTTCTCGGACTCTGCATGTAAGGGTTTCTACAACTTTAATTAATTGAGATGGACCATGGGCATCAATTTCTATAACTTTCAGAATAACAATTCTTATGATTTAGTTGTGGTTATTTTAAAAGTTATAATTGCAAAACGCATTTGTTCTACTTTTTTTTAATTCCGAGCTAAAAGAGGTT
Source organism: Clitarchus hookeri (assembly GCA_002778355.1). Classification (NCBI taxonomy): domain Eukaryota; kingdom Metazoa; phylum Arthropoda; class Insecta; order Phasmatodea; family Phasmatidae; genus Clitarchus; species Clitarchus hookeri. The sequence continues at coordinate 1,354,332 of NQII01000064.1, read as the reverse complement.
GCATTTTAATAAAAAATAAATAATAAACTTTTAATATTATTATAATTATCAAAGCATTTAAACAATATCGCAGAAAAAATGGCACTGTTATTTCACAGCTGTTTACTGATGACTGAACTACTAATAAACTTACCTCTAAGATTTTCCATTTTATCTGTATTCCCCCGACACCCCTACAAATGTTTTGACGCAGTTTATGTCATGAACTCCCTCGCAGGCACCCCTGGGCACTGGGAACAATCCGGTGAATACATTTCACCCAGGTCCGTGCTTAAAACGGCGGAAACTCGCATAATGCGGCAGGCTGATGGACCGGATATTGACTGCGTTCTGGAGAATAATTACCATTCAGCGATCCCCTTTAATTAAAGCCGTGCGGCGGAAAGAGCAGTTTGCCGTCGTTCGTTCCCTCGAACAGCAAACAGCAAGGGGCGACACGACACGGGAAGTCCTTAAGGCCGCCGGGAAAAGCATAGACTGAAGATGAGGCAGACCGATCTCGCTGGCTGCGCACAACCAATCTCCGTGCTCCAACATTGAACCGCTCTTCTGCCAACACGTCTAGCGTGAACGGTAAGGTTTGGATGTTAGCTTAGAAAACTGATTTGTAAACAAATGTTTTGAGATGTTTTATATACTTCATCTAACCAATTTTCAGTGCAGTTTGATTAAATTCAAAATTGGTAGAATTATTTTATTTGTGTGATAATGCTTGTCATTTAAAAATTAAGATATAAACAAACACTTTCGTCAGTGTTCACCATGTGACTTTGACAGTTGTGTTCCTTGGGGTAGGTCAATGTTAGGTGCATGCACAGAAGACGAATAAGCGGTCTACCTCATCTTTAGTGTATGGGGAAAAGGGTGCACGAAGGACAAGCGCCTGTCGAGGGTCGCGCGCGATTGGCCGGCTCGTTTGCAGCCGTGTCATTCCCACAGACTAAAGATGAGGTAGACAGATTCTCGTCCTCTGCGCATTTCCGCACCATTGATGCGCTCGTGACCAGTACAACTGTCAGTCACATGGTGGAGAGTGAGATTAGCGTGTTTGTTTACATCTGAATTTTATAAAAATCCGTTCCTTTACACGAATAAAATACTTTGACCAGCTCGTTTGTAATATATCTGCATTAATACTAAGGTAGATGAAGCATACGAACATTTCAAAGCAATTACTTAATTAAAGAGCGTTATAACCTCAAATTTTACCTAAGAAGTTATTAATATTCTTATTGGCAGAAAAGCAGGCCAACATTGGAACCGCAAATGCAATAGTGGTAGAGTGATCATTATAGCTGTACAGTAGCCAGTTCCCTTTTCCCAACATTGGATTGTTTTTCTGCCAATACGTATATCAAAACAAACGTGTTTACTTAAGTAAGTGCATTGAAATGTTTTTACACTTTCTCCAAATACTTGCAACTAGTATGTATTCATGTTAGTCGAAATATTTCACTAATATAAAATAATGGCCATGTTAAAAACTCAAATGTAAAAAGTAACTTTCATCACCACTGACCATGCGACTTGGACGGTTGTATTGGCGATGGGCAAATAAATGTTCGCTACATGCGCATAAGATGAAATCTGCCTAACTCATATTTAGTCTATGGCAGGAACATGGAGAGTTGCAACCACGCAGCTCGTATGAGCACTCTACCACGCTGCCTCTGTAAGGGATCGACCCGACACAAGAAGTCCTCCAGCCCACCCGGAACAGGGTGCGCGAAGGAAGAGTGCTTGTCGAGGGTCGCGCGCAACCAGGCCCTCGTAACTCGAACAGGGAAAACGATACCTTGACCGAAGATACCCGATGTCCACCCGAAGTCGAGGTCCCACGGTCTTACAACTTCGGCATTCAAAACAATTATTACACATTAAACAAAGTATGTATTATATTTACACATCTTAATTACACAATAAATAATAATAATTTTTTTTCTTTAGATATTGTATAACTGATGATTATTTGAATATTTTAATTTTGTTGGTGGTAGCACAGACCGCTTTGTGAAAGTGGCATTCACGTCTGTTTATTCGCGTCACGTGTATATTCATGAATATCCGCATTAAACTAGTTGTAATGTATCGTTTCACATTTCACCGTTATAATTCATATTCGCTCAAATGTATTTGTTTAGGATAAGAGATCGTGAGGCAGGCCAACGTGCTGCTACCTGTTGAGTAACGTGCTTGGCTCACAACACGCCCTGAAATTACGTATGTCGCGCCATATGTTAGCTGTATCCCGAAGCACAACCAGCCAGGAAAAAATAGCTTTCGTGTGTAAAATAATACATTTATGAACCTTTACCAATAATTTTATCTTTCTACGTGTTCTGCATAATGTTTAAAGTAACACATATTTCGTGTACAGCGATTTTGATTACTAGTAATATATATTGGGCCGGTAATCGCTCGTCTACGTCCATTACACACCATGTTGTCCTCCCGAAAACCCATGTCCTTGTTATTTTCGTGTTGTTACTAAATTGTATTAATAAAACGAAGAAAGTGGTACGCGAGTGAGTAGTTTTTAAGCAATTATTGCGTTAAATCCACGCCACATACTTCCAACTAAAACTATTAAGTTTTTTTTTTTCTGTTTAGAATTACTTCTTTGCAATAGTAATTTGTCAGTTGTTGGTGAATAAATGTGCGTTGTCAATCAAGTTCCCCGAATTACTTTTAGTTTAAGTTATATTAGCTGTGACGTCTAAAAAGTAATAAGAACTACAATTACCGTCTCGCAAATGTTACCAAATTCGCTGTCTCAGACAAATTAAAAAAATAGTTAGCAAATATTTAACTTTTTGCAAGGTTTTATATTTTTTTTCTTTGATAACCTACGAATTTTTTTTTTTTTTGTAGACAGATGTCCGCCTAAAATACCTTAAAATATGTTTTTTACAGTACAATGGTAAGTGGATTAGCTGACAGCGTGTTGATAATATATACATCCTATACTTGACGCACCAGCTGATGGCGCTAAACATTGGCGCTACTGTCGTCGAACTGTCAAAATCTTGCCACGTTACACGAGACAAAGAGAAAAGCTCTCTAATGGATGCTCCCTGCGCGCGATTGGCCGGCTCGTTCGCAGCCGTGTCATTTCCTGCGTGGCCTCTGGTGGACGGGGGAGGTGGAAGGAGGGCGGAGTGCCCTCCCGCGGAAGTCATGGCGCGCTGCTCTTCTGTTTCCGCGAGCCGCGTCATTTGCTATCGATCACTCGCGTCGCCGCTGCAGCGCTGCGCCGCGCCGCGCGTGGCGTTCGAAACACGTCGACCGGTCGCCGCGCAGATTTATTTCATGCGAATCTCATCTCCACTTCCCCCCACGGTTCACCGGGCGCGTTCCAGAACCCTGTTACCGGCTCACTTCCTTCTCGCCGTTGTGTTACTTCCATAACCATGTCAAAATTAACAATTTCACGTAGGTGCAGTGGGGTAAATTATAAGTATAACTTTTAATTTATTTTCAATAAATTAGTGCCATTGATATATTTTTTGCGTGAAAATACTTCTATCTTAGAAATATCCATGGACACTGCCATAAAAAAACATTTTTGTGTCCTCTTTGTACCATCCAAATGCCGTAAAAACTGGACAAAAAAGACGTAAATGATGGACAACTTATAACCCGAAAACTTGGAAGGACAAAATTGAACTTGGCAGACAATTTTCGGTACAGTGAACTTAGTTTTAAAAATATATCTACGATAGTTCATTTATAGACGTATTTAAACCAAAGTCATTTTCCCTCATAAATTAACTATGTAATTCCTATTGTTTTTTATTTTTATTTTACGTCTTTTAAGTCGCTTCATATTGCGCACGGAAGTTGTTTGGACTTTGGTGGATAGTAAAATATGCAGACTAAGTGTTAATTTTTTAAATTTTTAATTTCCACCTTTTAAGATCTTTGTATCCATTTTTTACCCCTCCTGGATGGTGTCCAGTCTTTTCGCTGCCGACCTTACCTAATCATTATTAATCACTCGCTTTTAAAGTGAAGATCACATTTTTTATTGTTAGACGCACATGCATTTGTCTTCTAATCAAATTCTTATTCAGTCATAACAAGAAAAATCGGGGTGTGGCTGTGTTGGGGACACGGCCTTAGATTACATGAATACATCTGTGTTATTGAGTAATATACTTTTAGAATATGAGAAGGAAATTAAAGTAATGAAAAGGATTCTTTATATGTTATAGCTTAAATCGGCAGATCTGGACAATATCTTTCGTTTGGCACAAAAACCAGTGCGCTAGCATGTCTGAGCCGCAAGATATGCATAACAACAGGAAATTTTCGCGCCCACGCCGCCCAAAACTGTCACCAGACACCCCCCC
>NQII01000064.1:1266828-1349975 GCA_002778355.1 Clitarchus hookeri | reverse complement strand
CCGGGGCCATTTTTCGGTAAACTACCAATCCCCCGGGGTTCACCACACTAGGCGCATGCGCAGTGCCAAACTCGAGTCATGTTCGCATCATAGTCTTATACTTGCTCTAACGAGGACATATTTATTTCAGTCGTGTTGTTAGTCACGAAGTTATAGCGTCGGGATTGACCATCCTGCAAACACTATATCGCAGTTACCTTCCTGGTAGCCGACGCGTGTTGGTCTGATATTAAAGAAGTAACAGCGTCAAAAATAGCGCATCTACCAAAGGAAAAACAGGCCTATGAGAATACCTTTTTGCATGTATACATGTATGTTATTGCGTGTGTTCGTCCTTCCCTTAACAACCACTGAATACATGCAACGAGTATCACTTAACTCGATACATGCATATTATTTAATACGAACAACAGACTTTCGTCATTTTAGATATTTCCGAACGCTTTTGTTTTCGAAAGGTTTTCATATTAAAAAATGTATTTTTTCTACGTTAACTCAAGAGTTATTCAACCTATTTGAACCAAACCTAATATTTTGACCACTCGCACTGTCAGCTTTAAGTTCAATAACTCATGTATACGGTAGCAAGTCATTCTCTAAGATTTAAATAACTTTAGCTTTTACATTATACACTGAAGAGCCAAAAAAACTGGTACACCTGCCTAATATCGTGTAAGGCCCCCGCGAGCTCGCAGAAGTGCCACAAGACGACGTGGCACGGACTCGACTAATGTCTGAAGGTATGCAGGAGGCAATTCACACCATGAATCCTACAGGGCAGTCCACAAATCCATAGGAGTGCGAGGCAGTGGAGATCTCTTCTGAACAGCACGTTGCAAGGCATTCTAGATATGCTCAATAATGTTCATGTCTGGTGATTTAGGTGGCCAATGGAAGTGTCTAAAGTCAGAAGAGTGTTCCTGGAGCCACTCGGTAGCAACTCTCGACGTGTGGGGTGTCGCATTGTCCTGCTGGAATTGTCCACGTCAATTGGAATGCACAATGGACATTAATGGGTGCAGGTGATCGGACAAGATGCTTACGTATCTGTCACCTGTCAGAGTCTNTCGGAATGCACAATGGACATTAATGGGTGCAGGTGATCGGACAAGATGCTTACGTATCTGTCACCTGTCAGAGTCTTATCTAGACGTATCAGGGGTCCCATTTCACCCCAACTGCTCACGCCCCATACCATGACAGAGCCTCCACCAGCTTGAACAGTCCCCTGTTGACATGAAGGGTCCATGGATTCATGAGGATGTCTCCATACTCGTACACGTCCATCCGCCCGATACAATTGGAAACGAAACTCGTCATACCAGGCAACGTGTTACGTCATCAATCGTTAAATGGCGGTGTTGGTGGGCCCAGGCGATGCGTAAAGCTTTGTGTCGTGCAGTCAACAACGGTACATGAGTGGGCCTTCGGATCCGAAAGCCCATATCAATGATGGTCTGTTGAATAGTTCGCACGCTGGCACTTGTAGGCGAGTTAAAATTATTCGCATGTTCTGCAAAAAAAATATATTCAGTTTAAGCTCAAAATATACTCAACATTTTTATAAACAAAAATAATACATAATTATAATTTTTTTATAAATAATAAATAATTTGCATTGATTAAAAAAATGTTATTTTATATAACATATAGCTATAGTAACTACTACCTAAGGTAGAAAAGATAAAATATTTTTCATAAAATGGCATTCAAAGGGTTTTGTAATTGAAAAATTCTTATATATTTTAATTTTGTTTCCAGATTAAATTTGGGTTCTTAAAATAAGTTTATTTACAGAATATTTCCACACTAAAGATCTCAAAATTGTGCGTCAATTTTTCTGCCAGGTGAACAATTATTCTGAAAAATTCCTCACCAAAATAATTCAAATGTTACTAACCATCTTCAACCAAATATTAGAGGCGTTGGTATTAAATGATGATTTGTTTANGCCAAAATAATTCAAATGTTACTAACCATCTTCAACCAAATATTAGAGGCGTTGGTATTAAATGATGATTTGTTTAATTGTATTTACACTGCTACAGTGTTGCAAATGATAACACATATTCATATATACGTATTACTTTAATATTAGTGAAATGTGTATCAAAATCAAAATGCAACGAGTTTTCTGAATAAATCGCTTTGGAAATTATTATAAAATATTTTTAAAAGTTTCATTTACAAGTTAAACCTTTTGCAATACTGAAAAGACAAAAGTAACTTAAAATTGCTGATTTATAATTCAGTGACTCGCACACAAACTTTACCAGAACAGCGAAAGCTTTTCCAAATAATACTTTTCCCCCAAAATGGATGTTGATTTATCATAATGCCTGTGGATCAGTGCTTCGAAAACGTTTTGTAACGAGGCCTAGTTTTTAAAACTGAAACTTGGGCAATTCATGAACTTTTAATATCCATGAGTTCGAAGAGAGATAAAGGTGCGACAGAGCAATAAAATTTTTATTTTCAATAGAAACAGCATTTTCAAATTCGTGCATTCGATATTNCAGAGCAATAAAATTTTTATTTTCAATAGAAACAGCATTTTCAAATTCGTGCATTCGATATTCATTTTTAATTTTCCATGTTAATTTTTTTAAATAAAATAATTGCGAAATTTTTACATGTCAAAACTCCTTGATTCCTGCCAAAAACTGGCTTGCTACCCACCAACATGCCATTTAACGTTTGAAAAGTATTTCCATGAAAACGAAACCTGATAAGTTGTCGTGAAGATGTCTGAGTAACTTAACCGAACGAAATGNAAGATGTCTGAGTAACTTAACCGAACGAAATGTAACAGACGCAGGACAATTTACGGTCGCAGACATGTTCACGTGTACTTTACAAGGTACGGCACCCGCCGTTTAGAACTTTCTGTATTAAATATTAAAATAATAATTGTAGTTAAGTACAAGAGATTACAGAACAGAGCCCGAATAATGCCTTAAGACGCGGTTTCACCTATTACGCAGAAATTCGGCCTTTCATGTCGTAATTTCAGCTTCAGTGATATTATTGGGAATTATTGATTAAAATTTACGTTTTAGTAGTTGTTTAATACTTTGGTAACTTATTTTCACTGTGTGCAATTTCCTGTTTGCAAAAATCTGGGAACTTATTGATAAAATATAAATATGTTCCTGACTTTTACAACTAGAAGATAACACACAATTAAAACTAGGCACAAAAATATTAAAAAACTTGTAAAATTTAACTTTTCTAAAATTTTACATTGTCAGTAAATAATACGAATCCCAAATTATGACGTGAAAACGAAGAATTTCTGCACAAGAGAAGAAGCCGAGCCTTAATGATCGTTGAGTGGAGTAAAGTGAAGAGGTTTGGGTGGCTTTTAATCACGATGTCTTGAGAGCCGATAAAGGCGAAGCGAGGTGCATCTGGAGCAGCGCCGGAAAGCAAGAGTGGGGGAAACGGGACATCCCCGAGAAAACCCGTCGACCTGCGGCACCATCCGGCACGATTCCCACGTGCGAAAATCCGGGAGTGACCCCGCCGAGAATCGAACCCGGTTAGCCTTGACGGGAACGTAGCGACCGTGAAGATAAGAATATTCAGTGAACTATCTGAATACCTCGGCATGAGACAGAGTGCGTTTAGTCACGAACACAGCATGCCTGACTCGCTCGCGTTCCGAAGATCCTGCCTTCGATCCTGACCGACTGCACTGGATGTTTTTGTCTCGTGCCCTTCCTTGTCCGTCCGCGCTCCGGGCGAATGTTACGGCAGTGTCTCTCCCACTTCGCCAGTTGTTATAAATATACCACAGTTGTAGTGCATTCACGTTTACTTACAACTTTCCTCAAGCCACGCTAAAATTCTACTTACAGGATATTCTTCCGCCGAATGCAAGCAAAGCTTATCCGAGTCTAGAAAATTTCACCGAATGGACAAAGCAACACATTCGTGAGCACTCAATGTAATACTATTTTGTATAAGTACTATTTCTTACTAGGCATTACCAACAAACCTATTTTCTCATTGTTTAAAATTATAATTTACAGATAAAATATAGTTCTACTTTAAATTGAACAGAAAATAAGACACGTTTAGGTTGTTATATGCTAACACAAGTATAAAACGTTTGTTACAGTAGAGGGATTATGGGGCTTTTGCTCATCGGAACCTTGGACCAGAGCGTCGGAGCTGTTCGTGCTCTGTCATTCCGGTNAGGCGGCCGTCTTGGACACAGGTGACCTTGACACTGACCTTGGCCCGCCCCAGTGTCCTTTGACCTCAAAAACCCAGAACATCCCAAAATGTCAACAAAATTCCGAAATATTTATTAAAATATTACAAAAAAATAATTATAAATTATTTAAAATTATAAAAAAATTTATTTGAAAAAACTTACATTTCCGGAGGTTCCTCACACCCCTCTCCAACAAAATTCATTCCCCCANTCCCCACCCCCCTCCTAATACTCATTCCGTCGTATGCCGCCTTGTTTTTTTTTTTTTTTTCGTTTTTCATTAGTTTATACATTACTTGAGGTTGTATATTACCTTAGTTCGTCCACCATATTGGTTTTTTAGTTTGTAATTTGTTTTACATTGCTGGTGCTGAACCCAGCACCGCGCCCAGCAGACTACCACTGATTAGGAGCGCTGTTTGTCAGGTCGTTAAATAACCAAAACTGTTAAATTTGAACTAAATTGCTAGAGAAATATATTAGATACAAACTTTCAGAAATTTTTAGTCTATTCTACACTAAAAAAAAAGTGATATTCGACTGCGAGTCTATTAACACTTTTTCGCTGACAACCCACTGAATATTATAGTGACTGAACTTCGTCCCTAAAAATTTGATTTTCAATAACATTAGTGAACTGTACTATTTTCAGGAACTTGTATCCGCTGCTTTACACCTATTCGCCTGATAAGGTATTGTAACGCATTTTATAACAATATTACACGAAACCAATTAGGTACCTCTGGTAACATATCTCTGTTTCCGTCATTCCGCGCCCTCAAAATTTGGTATCGTGGTAGTAAATTAAAAAGACTAAATCTATTATTAAACTGTGTAGCAAAATATTGGTAAAACATTATTTGTACAAATATGACAGTGGAGTGTTGAAGTGCGATGATCCTGTATGTTTCTCTTTGTACGCTGTAAATGAAGCCAGCTTCTACTGGGAAGATGTAAAATATTTTGTCGTTAGTGCAGTAACGTTATTTGATTTGTTGATACGTTTAAATGTCACTACATAGAGGGGGAGAGATCACTTAAATAAATAACGTAAATGCAATTTGACCGAATGAATAACTCTCTAGTATGATATATTAAGTATGTGGTGTGCACAGTTAACTGAGCAGTTTTGTATGCCCTACCTTGTATCTGCCTTTCCTCTAGTTTTATATCCTTCTGCCATATACCGGATGTTCGGAAACTCAATGCCCAAACTCCAGAAATAGTTTCTTTGGAACAATCGTAATACAAAAGCACTTTGCACATATATCCGGAAAAGTAGTTTTATATAATTTAATTGGATTCAAATTTGCGGCATACAATGCCTGGAGAGCAAGGCTGATCGATCTATCGTGAAGGACAAGTTGCATAAGTCGTAGGCGCGCTAAACTAAATTATTACATTCGCAGCGTCACGCGCCGACCTCCTATGCAACTTGTCCTACTTGCGTGATCGAAAAGCCTTGTTCTACAGGTATTATACACCGCTACTTTGAACACAATTTATGGTACAAAGAAACTATGTCTTGAGTGCGGGCACTGAATATCCTGTATAAAATTAACACTATCTTTGAACTGCACCATGTCTGTAACTGTGTTCAAGATACATTTATGGTCAGAGAAGTTAGTGTTTCTAGTTTTATAGGCATTGGAGTATGAAGTTTCATTTTGGGTAAATATTTTAACTGTTCAACTTGTACGAAGCATTAATAAAGTTATCAGGCCAATGGCCGCAGTATTTACTATTTAAAAACTTCATTTAGTTAACGACGGTAGCGTGGTCGATTGACTGAGACACAGTCTCGACGAATAACTACGCCGCACATTCGCGGCTGAAATTGCACACTTAGACTATCCCCAAGCCCCAGGTGACTTGTCGACGGGCTGCCAGGAATATTTTTAGCACGAGAAGTCTCTTGTCACCGGGCTTCCCAGGAATAATCTGGCAACTTACCGTGATATTCACAACCGCCGCCACAAGGGAGCGCGAACTTGCAAGTCACCTTGCAGTGAAAAATATTTTTTCCAATTTTATTGTCTAACAGGATGACACAACCTGCTAACACAACTGGGAAATACCCCGAGTTAGGAAGAAGTTACGTTACTCTCTTCATATTCAAGCCCAAAATTGTTAACGGCGGCATTTGTGTGTTTACAAACGTTAAAACACTGCAAGTCACTAGTATTTCTGCGTTAGTACAGGTATATGTCCTTGAGATTCAGTACTAATATTGTTTTTATACACTAATTTGCAAAAAAAAANCAGCGCAGGGGCACGTTGGTGGGTACAAGCACAGGACATGGTAGTATGTATACAGAAAATACCAAAATATTGTACCACGCCAAGCATGTATTCCAAAGAACCAACACTTGCAGGATGACCTTAGTATTGTGTTGAACCACCCGTAGCAGGGAGACAGGCGGCAATATGGTCAGGCATGGAGGCATACAGATGTCGGATGTTCTTTCGAGGAAGATCCTGCCACAGCTGGCCTAAATGACCCTCCAAATCCGCCGTAATTACCGCTGGCTGAAGTTTCAGACTAAAACGGTCCCAAATGTCTCGATAGACAAAGAGGTCTGGGGAACGTGCTGGCCAAGGAAGCATGTTGGCATCACAAAGGCAGGCCAGAGGTACTCGTACTTTGCGAGGCCGAGCATTATTCTGCTGGAAAATGGGATGATCAAACAGCAATACGAAGGGGAGCCCACATGGTTGCTGAATTTCCTTGATGTATCACCACGCTATCGGGAATTTTTCAATCGCCAACAGTGAGGTGCGGGAATAGTCGGAAATGGCTCCCCACACCACGACACCGCTCGTTGGGGCCGTGTGCCACTCTACAAAGAAACGTGGTTCATGACTCTAGCCAGGACGTCTCTCGACTCGAATTCGGCGATCGTCTGTATCCAAACATAACCGCAATTCGTCGCTGAACACCATTCGTCGTCAATCTGCAAGCTGTCATGCTGCCTGTTCCCGGTAGGTCATATGTGCTCGGCGATTCTCAGGTCGTAANGTAACAGACGCAGGACAATTTACGGTCGCAGACATGTTCACGTGTACTTTACAAGGTACGGCACCCGCCGTTTAGATCTTTCTGTATTAAATATTAAAATAATAATTGTAGTTAAGTACAAGAGATTACAGAACAGAGCCCGAATAATGCCTTAAGACGCGGTTTCACCTATTACGCAGAAATTCGGCCTTTCATGTCGTAATTTCAGCTTCAGTGATATTATTGGGAATTATTGATTAAAATTTACGTTTTAGTAGTTGTTTAATACTTTGGTAACTTATTTTCACTGTGTGCAATTTCCTGTTTGCAAAAATCTGGGAACTTATTGATAAAATATAAATATGTTCCTGACTTTTACAACTAGAAGATAACACACAATTAAAACTAGGCACAAAAATATTAAAAAACTTGTAAAATTTAACTTTTCTAAAATTTTACATTGTCAGTAAATAATACGAATCCCAAATTATGACGTGAAAACGAAGAATTTCTGCACAAGAGGAGAAGCCGAGCCTTAATGATCGTCGAGTGGAGTAAAGTGAAGAGGTTTGGGTGGCTCTTAATCACGATGTCTTGAGAGCCGATAAAGGCGAAGCGAGGTGCATCTGGAGCAGCGCCGGAAAGCAAGAGTGGGGGAAACGGGACATCCCCGAGAAAACCCGTCGACCTGCGGCATCATCCGGCACGATTCCCACGTGCGAAAATCCGGTAGTGACCCCGCCGAGAATCGAACCCGGTTAGCCTTGGCGGGAACGTAGCGACCGTGAAGATAAGAATATTCAGTGAACTATCTGAATACCTCGGCATGAGACAGAGTGCGTTTAGTCACGAACACAGCATGCCTGACTCGCTCGCGTTCCGAAGATCCTGCCTTCGATCCTGACCGACTGCACTGGATGTTTTTGTCTCGTGCCCTTCCTTGTCCGTCCGCGCTCCGGGCGAATGTTACGGCAGTGTCTCTCCCACTTCGCCAGTTGTTATAAATATACCACAGTTGTAGTGCATTCACGTTTACTTACAACTTTCCTCAAGCCACGCTAAAATTCTACTTACAGGATATTCTTCCGCCGAATGCAAGCAAAGCTTATCCGAGTCTAGAAAATGTCACCGAATGGACAAAGCAACACATTTGTGAGCACTCAATGTAATACTATTTTGCATAAGTAACTATTTCTTACTAGGCATTACCAACAAACCTATTTTCTCATTGTTAAAATTATAATTTACAGATAAAATATAGTCCTACTTTAAATTGAACAGAAAATAAGACACGTTTAGGTTGTTATATGTTAACATAAGTATAAAACTTTGTGACAGAGGGATTATGGGGACTTTGGCACATCGGAACCTTGGACCAGAGCGTCGGAGCTGTTCGTTCTCTGTCATTCCGGTCAGCAGGCGGCCGTCTTTGATACAGGTGACCTTGACACTTACCTTGGCCCCAGTGTCCTTTGACCTCAAAAACCTAGAAAATCCAAAAAAAATATAAAAAATTAACAAAATTACGAAATATATATAAAAATATTACACAAAATATTTAGAAATTATTCAAAATTATTACAAGTTTTATTTAAAAAACCTAAATTTCTGGAGGTCCCTCACACCTCCCTCCACCCAAATTCATTTCGCCTTCTTGGTAGGCTTCACAACCACCATTCCCATCTTGTTTTTTTTTTAGTTTTTCCTTTTTTTATACATTACTGGAGTTTGTCTCTCACCTTAGTTCAACCGCCATATTGGTTTTTTCGTTTGTCATTTGTTTTACATTGCTGGTGCTGTCCCCAGCACCACGCCCAGCAGACTACCACTGATTAGGAGCGCGGTTTGTCAGGTGGTTAAATAACAAAAACTGTTAAGTTTCAACTCAATTGCTAGAGAAATATATTAGATACAGTCTTTCAGAAATTTTTAGTCTTTTCTACACTTACAAAACTGAAGGATTTTAACTGCTGGAAATTAGTGATATTTGGCTGCGAGTCTATCAACACTTTTTCACTGACAACCCACTGAATATTATAGTGACTAAACTTCGTCCCTAAAAATTTTATTTTCAATAACATTAGTGAACTGTACTATTTTCAGGAACTTGTATTTGCTGCTTTCCACCTATTCGCCTGTCAATTACAGCATATTGTTTAATTTTTCAATAGCATTTAATTAACATCATAGTCGTTTCAGAATAAAAGTACTGGCGAATTTACCATATACAGAATAATTCCTAAAGAAAAAAAAAGAACCACCGCCACTTTTCTCAAGAAATTGTTATATATATTTATTTTTTAATTACTCAAAACTGTGCGTGGTATTTACTAAAATATAATTTTCCTATATTTATTGATGATTAAAATGTTAACTGACTTAACAGGCTACAAAATAATGGCCTGATTACTAAGATATTGTAACGCATTTTATAACAATATTACAAGACACCAATTAGCTACCTCTGGTAACATATCTCTGTTTCTATCATTCCGCGCCCTCAACATTTTGGTATAACGGTAGTTTGAAGAAGACTAAATATATTATTAAACTGTGTAGCGAAATATTGGTAAAACATTATTTGTACAAATATGTCAGTGCAGTGTTGAAGTGCGCTGATGCTGTATGTTTCTCTTTGTACGCTGTAAATGAAGCCAGCTTCTACTGGGAAGATGTAAAATATATTGGCGTTAATGCAGTAAAGTTGTTTGATTTTTTGATACGTTTAAATGTCACTACATAGAGGGGGAGAGATCACTTAAATAAATAACCTAAATGCAATTTGACCAAATGAATAACTGTCTAGTATAATGTATTAAGTATGTGGTGTGCGCAGTTACTGAGCAGTTTTGTATGCCCTACCTTGTATCTGCCTTTCCTCTAGTTTTATATCCTTCTGCCATATACCGGATGTTCGGAAACTCAATGCCCAAACTCCAGACATAGTATCTTTGGAACAATCGTAATACAAAAGCCCTTTGTACATATATCCGGAAAAGTAGTTTTATATAATTTAATTGGATTCGAAGTTGCGGCATACAACGCCTGGAGAGCAAGGCTGATCGATCTATCGTGAAGGACAAGTTGTATAAGTCGTAGGCGCGCGAAACTAAATTATTACATTCGCAGCGTCACGCGCCGACCTCCTATGCAACTTGTCCTACTTGCGTGATCGAAAAGCCTTGTTCTACAGGTATTATACACCGCTACTTTGAACACAATTTATGGTACAAATATGACACTGAATATCCTGTATAAAATCAACACTATCTTTGAACTGCACCATGTCTGTAACTGTGTTCAAGATACATTTATGGTCAGAGAAGTTAGTGTTTGTAGTTTTATAGGCATTGGAGTATGAAGTTTCATTTTGGGTAAAAATTTACACAGTCCAAATTGTACGAAGCATTAATAAAGTTATCAGGCCAATGGCCGCAGTATTTACTATTAAAAAATTTAATTTAGTTATCGACGGTAGCGTGGTCGTTTGACTGAGACACAGTCTCGACGAATAACTACGCCGCACATTCGCGGCTGAAATTGCACACGTAGACTATCCCCGAGCTCCACGTGACTTGTCGACGGGCTGCCAGGAATATTTTCAGCACGAGAAGTCTCTTGTCACCGGGCTTCCCAGGAAGCATCTGGCAACTTACCGCGATATTCACAACCGCCGCCACAAGGGAGCGCGAACCTGCAAGTCACCTTGCAGTGGAAATTTTTTTTTCCAATTTTACTGTCTAACAGGACGACACAACCTGCTAACACACTTGGGAAATACCCCGAGTTAGGAAGAAGTTACGTTACTCTGTTCACGTTCAAGCCCAAAATTGTTAACGGCGATATTTGTGTGCTTACAAACGTTAAAACACTGCAGGTCACTAGAATTTCTGCGTTAGCAGTTATCTGTCCTCGAGATTCAGTACTAATATTGTTTTTATACACTCATTTGCAAAAAAAATGATCAACCTGAAGGTACCAGCGCAGGGGCACGTTGGTGGGTACAAGCACAGGACATGGTAGTATGTATACAGAAAATACCAAAATATTGTACCCCACCAAACATGTATTCCAAGGGACCAACACTTAAAGGATGACATTAATATTGTGTTGGACCACTTGTCTCCATTGTGCATGGAGACAGGCGGCAATATGGTCAGGCATGGAGGTATACAGACGTCGGATGTTCTCTTGAGAAAGATCCTGTCACAGTTGGCCAAAATGACCCTCCAAATCCGCCGTGGTTACCGTTGGCCGAAGTTGCAGTCTAATATGGTCCCAAATGTATCGATAGACAAGAGGTCTGGGGAACTTGCTGGCCAAGGAAACATGTTGGCATCACGAAGGCAGGCCAGAGGTACTCGCTTTGTGAGGCCGAGCATTCCGAGCATTATTCTGCTGGAAAATGGGATGGTCAATCAGCAATACGAAGGGGAGCGCACATGGTTGCTGAATTTCCTTGATGTATCACCGCGGTATCGGGAATTTTTCAATCGCCAACAGTGAGGTGCGCGAATAGTTGGAAATGGCTCCCCACACCACGACACCGCTCGTTGGGGCCGTGTGCCTCTCTACAAAGAAACGTGGTTCATGACTCTAGCCAGGTCGTCTCTGGACTCGAATTCGGCGATCGTCTGTATCCAAACATAACCGCGATTCGTCGCTGAACACCACTCGTCGTCAATCTGCAAGCTGTCATGCTGCCTGTTCCCGGTAGGTCATATGTGCTCGGCGATTCTCAGGTCGTAATGGTAGACACTGTAAGGGACGCCACAACGACAGATCCCGCTATGCTGGACGCCTGGGTATGATACTGTTAGACACAGGCGCATCTCCAGCTGCCGTGGCATGTCCCTAGATAGTGCGCAGCAACGCTCGTGGAGTGCTTACAGCCTGTCGCACGATGAAACGATCCTCCCTGCTGGTGGTCCGCAGGGGTCAACTCGAACATTCTTGACGGTTGTGTGTGTNTGTCGCACGATGAAACGATCCTCCCTGCTGGTGGTCCGCAGGGGTCAACTCGAACATTCTTGACGGTTGTGTGTGTACCTTCCTGTTCCAACTGCACCGAACAACTACTCAGAGTGTAGGCAGAACGGTTCAAGTGGCCACCAATGCGCCGAAACGTCCAACCTGCCTCTCGAAGGCCGACGATGCGGTCTCTCTCAAACTNCCGAAACGTCCAACCTGCCTCTCGAAGGCCGACGATGCGGTCTCTCTCAAACTCATCCAGCTGGGACAAAGGCTTACCGAATGCGCCGTCTTGTCTTGCTGCGTGTTCAATTAACTTGGCTCTGCGGCCCATGTTGCTTCAATAACAGTGTATTGCAACTATGAATGACGGGGGAACATGTGTGCCCCCTTGTGGGGCAACTGTCATTGTACTCGCGTGATTTGTTCATTGTGATGAATTTTTTTGCAAGTGAGTGTATTATTACAAGGTATAACTGCCACTGTTAACGCTGTTAACTGGCAATAACATACATAAACAATAATTTCAACATCCGAGTTCATCGTCTTCCAATGACCGTCATGGCCGTACAAATTTTAGTGTATCTATCAGTCAGTAAAAAAAACGAGTTTATACCATCATTGCGGCTTTCGTTTGGCAGTATCTGCAGACAAACCATTCCACAGATGCGTAGCAAACTGTAATTATATGGCTGCTACCCGCCAAAAATACATGAAAATTAATATTATTTGTAAGATACAACTTTTAACCCAATGTAAATATCATAATTTTAACTAGGGTTTACATGCAAATACGGTTCAGAACTTTGCTGCCAACTTTGATGTTTATGTACTACTTAGTTTCTATGTTAAAATATATATATATATATATATTTAGGTGCAGGAGTTTTTTAAATTCGTATTCATAAGTGTTTAGTCAAACGCATATTTGTTGTACATTATAGTATAGCTCATCATAGCTACATGTTCTTTGACTCGACAAATAATTCAGATTAGGCTACAATTTATCCGTAGTCACTCTTACGCATGCCTAGGAGAAAACACTGTAGCCTGACTTGGAAAAAACCGTCTCTATAAAACGCACCGTTATATGATAAATTTCTATTACTCGAAATACCTTCTACAATTTTGTCATATTGCAGCAGATTGGATTGTTTTCTGATAAAGTGTTCCTTGTTACTACAGGCAACGTCCTGTCAACAGACCTTGCTCTATAGGAACGGATCATCACCGTCTTCCAGAAATTCCCCAGCGACATCCCGTCAACTGTGGATCTTCCTTAGCTTCTCCCAGTCACTCCCTCCCCCCTCCCCTTTTACACATCAAGTCCCTTCACCTAGTCTTTCATATTTAATATCCCGTCTTGTGTTCCCATCTCCCTCGCTGGCGTCTGGCTGAGTGTTTATATCGCGACCGTGGGGAAATGTTTTTTCTCCGACGAATATTTCAGTCGTTCTTCGACCTTTGTTTCTCCTTTCATCTTTGGTTCTGCCCGAGTCGTCGTCACTCCCTTCCTCTCTTCCTTCTTCGCTGTGCTGTCACTCCTCCGCGCTCATCCACGAGCCAAAGCCGCATTTTAATAACGTGTACAGGGATTAGACGTCTGGAACGCTCAAAAGACTCGAATTTGCTGAGGAAAGTGCTCTGATTAAAAAAAGTCTCTTGGTTGTTGCAGTAGAGTGCAAATATAAAGACCGTTACGTTCACGTTGCGTTATCGATGTGTTCTGGTGTAAGTAGCACATCAGACTTCTCTAATAAAATTTACGCTGATGTAACATTTTCATGTGATGGAATCAAATTCAACATAACGTAAAAGCAGCGTAGTGGTAGTCAATCAAATTCAAGAAAATATTAGCTGTCTTTTGTTTTCTGTATTTATTGTCATTCTTATAAGTTTCCGTCGGGAGTATATATTGTGTAGATACATTTGTTAAAAACTTCACAAGAATGCAATTGAAGTTTGTACACAAGTATGCGTGTTTGAATTTAAAAAAAAGTTGAATATTAAAAAAATACATATCTTACAGAAATTCTATTGGCGCAAATGGCTGCCGAATTACTTATAAAATTAGAAATATTATGCTATAATGGGCATACGCACACGATAATTTTAATATGATAGAGAAATCATTCATATTTAAAATTATATTTTAATTGTAATGTAGGGCTGCTAGATGTACCTGTGATACATAAACTTATATTTACGAGCCTTTTGCAGATCATACAGATCACAGGTACATTTCTCAGCCCTACATTACAACTTAACCAGTAACACGCCGCTATTAACTACAAAGTGAACGCAATTATAAATTTATAAAATAATTTAAATAAAGTTATCATAAATAACTTTATGGTATATTAAAGGTATATCAGTATTACGGCTTCTTGTTTCGTTATACAATTACGTTTTTATACTAAGACGATGTTTCAAAACTGAGGAATGGACAAATTTTAAGTCGTTTAGCCTGCAGTGTTCTTTGTATTACAGATAGTAGAACAGCATTTAGTTTCGACTTGAGTAATTTTTACGCATCATATCATGCCTGTGTGTTTTTGCATTAAAAGTAATGTTAATACAATTATCACTTAAATAAAATGAAATGTTATATCAATATATCTAATGAAATTGAGATGCGGAGACAAGTTATCTGCTTTTTTGTAACTTGCCGGGCAAGTACTTTCACCACAGGAAACTGCATTGTTATAGAGGGATACGTGAATGTTGCAGTATGGCATATGCTTACGCGGATAATGTCACCATCACGGCACGGCAATAACACCACAAGAGCCCCTTGCTACGCTTAGATCCCCGTTGAAACAAATTTTCGTAACACGGAAGGTTCACTCGTACGAAAAGAAGAGTGAAGAGATTTAGGCGGCTCTCAACATCGTAGTTTTGAGAGCCGATGTGGGTGAAGCGAGGTGAGCATGGCGCAACGCCGGGATGAAAGGGTAGGGGAAGTGGGAGATCCCGAGAAAACCCGCCGACCAGCGGCATCGTCCGACACGATTCCCACATTCGAAAATCCGGAGCTGACCCCACCGGGAATCGAACCCAGTTTGCCTTGGTGGGAGGCGAGTAGTCTAAACCACTACACCACCGCAGTCCCTCGTCTGAAAAGAGGGCATACGACTATTTAAAAACTTTCCAAATGGGTTGCTCACGGTTAATTAAGCACTTTTGGAAACATCTTTTGAAAAATGTCACCGCCAGTAGTTAGAAAATGTATGTTTAAACGCAGCTTCGGGAATGGGATTCAGGGATTCCAAGACGGCCGCGGCGGCCACATCACGGTCTTGCATTCCACCACCATGGCAGCCATTTTGGCATTCAGTGGTGGCCATGTTGGCAGCCAGTACAGAAACCACCTGCCATTCCATAGCGATAGCGTCCATTTTGTGTTAAAAAAAATTATTTAAAAACATTCCTACAATACTTTATGCTCTTGCATTCACAGGGTGCCATGGTGACGCAGCGGATAGAGGGCATGTTAATCTTCACCCCCTTGCATCCCAAGCTGGGAGGGTTATCTCAGAGTCTTCCAAAATACGATATAAACTACAAATATACGTTTAAGCCCTATGCAAACTTATAAGCATAGTTTGCCCTAATTCCCGAACCATTTAAGATGTAGACGTCAAATTCATATCATAGGCATCGACGCAATAAAGGAAAATTAACAAATAGCCATTTAAGCCCAATGCGAACATATAAGCATAGTTTGCCCTAATTCCTGAACCGCTTAAGATGTGCTCGTCAAATTCATAACATAGGCAAATTCATAACGCAGACAAGGAAAATTGATATATCGTCATTTAAGCCCTATGCGGACTTATAAGCATTGTTGTCTGTAATTCTCGAACCGATTAAGATGTACTCGTCAAATTCATATCATAGACATCGATGCAGACAAGGAAAATTAACAAATGGGCATTTAAGCCCATGCGAACCTATAAGCATATTTGGCCGTAATTCCCGAACCGCTTACGATGTACTCGTCAAATTCATATTATAGACATCGACGCAGACAAAGGAAATTGCAGCAGAACGCGACTGTTGTCATATGACAGGGAATATGCGAGACAGATCAGATGGTTGGGTGACGACGCAAGCACCATGCAGGTCTTGGCAAGTTTAACGAATAACACTAGCCGTGTGAGTGCTATGTAAGGCTCCAAGGTCCCACAGTACCTGCTAGGCTCACGATAACCTTCAGACCATATGGCTGAATTCTTACATGCAGAACACTCACCTATTAGTATTGTATATTCATACAGAAACAAAACAGATATTTAAAAAAAATTAAAGTAACAAGTTATAAACACTCACCAACCAGCATATTTTACACTAATGTCGGTTGTAGGTTGCTTTAGATGATAATGCTAGACAAGGCCATACTGCCCCTATCAGTACAGCATGCATTAAACACCCAGTTTTCTCATACTCCTTCTGAGCATCTTTCTACTAATGTCCTGACAGGATGAGTCTTATGCTCTACCATTCCACCTTGATTTTCCCACATTCCTTCCCTGGCTCCTTTCACCTAGCGCTCTGGCGAGGACGTTTCATGCACGATCATTACACCTTTGTTGTCTCATATTTCTTCCATACACCTTTCTTATATATTAACACATACATGTTTTAAACATGACCCTTGGCTATTAGATATGTAGGAAGAGACATTGTTTGAATTGTAGCAATTACTATGTACTCTTGTGATTGCAGTCGTCGTACATGTAGGGTGAGAGACAAATCATAAACAAGGTGCAGGTTCCATAAAAACTGAAGGTCACAGCTGCTGGACGAGTAATACACAAAGTTCAACATGCCTCGCTAGCATGTAAGGTGAAAAAAAAGAAGTTGCTACAACTATCCAGGACATCGAGAACGCAACTATGGCATTCAAATCGGCTGATGATGATGTAAAATATGAATATGCTATTGATTAATTGTCTACATCGGCAAGCGCATAAACCAGTTGCTGAAGATAAGAGCTATTTGAAGTTGGGACAGAAGAAACGTAGAAACGAACCTAGTACCCTGACTCAGAGGTACCTAACAACCTACTAATCATGGAAGAACATACATGTAGACATGTATCGTGAACCTTCTGTGAAGGGTGTGGGGAAANCCTAACAACCTACTAATCATGGAAGAACATACATGTAGACATGTATCGTGAACCTTCTGTGAAGGGTGTGGGGAAAGTCTAGCTGCTTATTTTATGAAGACCTTAATGACTTGGTTGAAAGACTAATATCACATGTTGTACCAATACACTTCGGTTTTCTCATACACCTTCCAGCATCCTTTCACCTAACATCCTATCGATGGCAAGTCCCATGCTTGACAAGCATGGCAGCTTTGAGAAAAAAAAAAAGGTTGTCTTACAGTAACGAAACCAATAACTTTCCCGATTATTTTTCATCGACGATGATGAAGAGCCATTCTCCTTAGACAATGTTCACTCTTCGTAGTCTTAATAGCAACTGAGCCAGAATGATAGCAATCACTGTATACTCTAGAGACTGCAGTCAACGTATATGTAGGGTGAGAGACGAACCATAAACAAGATGCAAGTACCATGTACGATGAAGGTCACAGCCACTAGGCAAGTCATATACACAAACAACAAGTAACATGTACACATGCATGCACACAACCTCCACTATATATATNAGCCACTAGGCAAGTCATATACACAAACAACAAGTAACATGTACACATGCATGCACACAACCTCCACTATATATATTTATAATTAGATATTTAAAAAAATTTAAAGTTAAATATTTATAAACTCCCACCTACCGATGCATATNCTATATATATTTATAATTAGATATTTAAAAAAATTTAAAGTTAAATATTTATAAACTCCCACCTACCGATGCATATTGCACACGTCAGTAACACTATACATTAGGCTAGACCGAAAAAAACTCCACTCTCGAAACGCTGATACTAGCAGACATAAAAAAATTAAAGAAAATTAGTTATTATCACCTACCAACATGTATTGTACAAGTGACGAACACTGTACAGCACACGATGCTAGACAACACTATGTGTTTGCATTAGTTTAAAGTGTGCCTGAGTAGCTGTTTGTGTCAAATAAAAGTATTGAATGGCTTGTTATTTGCATCAGTTTATGACCTTTGACCTTGTGTTTGGTAGTAAGAGGGAGTACCAAAATGGACCTCCCTTGCCGATATATAACTTATAGATAACACAAAAGAGCCATTTCACATCTTGTGATTACTAATTGTTTAGAGTTTAAAGTGACTTGATATTTGCATCACTTTAAAGTGTTTGAATGGCTTACTGTTTGGTAGTAAGAGGGAGGTCCGTTTTGTCCCTTGTCGATATATATATTTTCTATAACAACACGAAAGAGCCTTGTTCAAAAAACCAAATATAAACGAATTAGTTGATTTGGTTTTCATGTTNATAAACGAATTAGTTGATTTGGTTTTCATGTTTTAAAGTGTTTGAATGGCTTGCAATTTGGTAGTAAGAGGGAGTACAAAAACGGACCTCCCTTGCCAATATATATTAAACTTTTTCTACTTGACTAGAAATCTCACAACTGGTTTGGGTTTAAAGTAATTGGCTTGTTGTGTGTGCTGTATGTGACAATGGCTCATTTAAAAGTAAAATGACTTGTTATTTTTTAATCAGTCTAAAGATGAAACGAGATTAACTAGTAAAAATTAAAATCTTAATTACTTGCGGTTTGTGGTGTCTGTTTAAAATGACAATGAGTAGTTATTTGAGTCGGTTTAAAGAGTGAATGTATGTTTATTTAATTGCGCAATACATTGGTAGCACAAGAGAGGCCCGATTCAGACCCTCCTGGCTGACATATATTCAATTTTTTTGTATGAGAGAGGAAACAAATATTACATGAGATTGTTCCTTCTCCAAGGAAAAAGCAAGCACAATAAATATATTCAAAATAAAGAAAATACTTACATTTTNACATGAGATTGTTCCTTCTCCAAGGAAAAAGCAAGCACAATAAATATATTCAAAATAAAGAAAATACTTACATTTTATAAATAGAGAAAAAATAAATCACTAAACACTCACAGAATTTAAATAACATTTACTCAAAAACCACACACACAATCAAATTCTTATATTTATATACATGTTTAATGAAGTTGGAGACTCTAGGATAGATCAGCTGGCTGTCCATTTTCCAGCTGCGGTACACTGCCTACATCCAGCAATAGGTAATCTTCAGTTATGTTGTCGCATACCGAGCCGTGCAAGGGTGGTGTCTAGGAGCCCTGAAAAAGTACTATCTATGTGCTCCGAAAGTGTGCTGTCTGGATGCTCCAGAAGGGTTCTGCCTGGGTGCTTCATAAAGGTGCTGCGATCGATGAAATTAAGAAGATGGCAGAGGAGGATAACCCTGTGTGTGATGATTCAATTATTGAAAGTAGGCAGGGACTTCAAATAAAAAAATTCATATAATGAGCTACAAACATTATACCCCATCACTGCATCACTCTATTTCGTCACAAGAATACCTTCTTTCTCCGCTCTGCGCAACTCACACCATATTCGCGGGTGCCATTGAAAAGGGTACCTAGGCTCGATCGCATTCCAATCGCACCCACTAAATTGTGAGTACCCTCCAAAACACACATTACACTTAATAATATGTGTCGTCATATTCTTCACGGCCCGATACAGTACAACTATGGTGCATCGACGCCCATACGAAAGCATATAAGCAAGTGTCCACCCCCNTTCTTCACGGCCCGATACAGTACAACTATGGTGCATCGACGCCCATACGAAAGCATATAAGCAAGTGTCCACCCCCTCCTATAATTCTCTGCATTCTCCCACCACAGCTTGCCTCCTCTTCGTCAAAAAAAAATGCATAAACCAAAAGTATATATTTTATTTATTTTTTCATTTTCAGATAAAGGCAAGGATGAGTGAAATTAAAAATATACATGAATAGCTATTTGCCTCAGTTTAACGTGCGAATGAATTGTTTAATTGTTTTGTGTGGTGTCTATTTAAAAGTGTGTGGTGTCTGTGACAATAGCTCATTTAAAATTAAAGTGTAATTGGCTTGCTGTGTGCAGTAAGAGGGAGGTCAATTTTGGTACTCCCTTGCTGATATATATCGTGTCTATAACAACACGAAAGAGCCATCTCACAACTCGTGATTACTAATTGTTTAGAGTTTAAAGTAACTTGATATTATATGCATAAATAATACACCCGTAATGGCCTTAAAGTTTCCATAAATTACTCACTTTCTTGATAACTTTTTTTTGAATTTAAGATAGTTGTTATTCTGGATACGCAATATAAAATATTAAGCAAAAAGTTACTTCTTACTAGGATACGCCACGGGAAACAAATGGGAAAAGTTATCGATTGTTCCATTTTTGGTTTGGATATGCCATGGAAAACAATTTGGTGTTTGTAAAAAAATTTTCTAGAGGGAATTGGATACTTGGGTTGGTACAAATAAGGTTTAATACAAAATTTCCACCTTCCAATTTGGATATGGAAACCAAACGCTTTTCGATGCCAGTCGTTTTTCAAGTGGATATGCAAAGAGAAACTTTGGGTAAAATCCCAGTAATTACAGGCAGGTTGGATACGCAAGGAGAAATTTTACAATTTTTTAAATATATTTTTTTTGTTCTAATTGGATACGAAATAGGCGACTTTTTATGTGGGTTTTGCCGTATGATTGTATACGTAATGTAATGTTTTTTGAATGATTCAGATACGCAATACGGAATAATCACCATATGTTTTGCTAAACAAATTTCGAAAAATTTCATAATTAGCATAAGATAATGAAATAAGTTGGAAATTCTCTATGTGTTTCCCCCTTAAATTTATTTTAAGTTTTACAGTAAAATTTAAATCCAAAATAGCCAGAATTTAAATCTCAATCGCAGGCGAAAGAAATGCCAGACTTCAAAGATATACCTTCGTGGCGTTGCTAATACGTTAAGAAACATTTCGGTTGAAATCAAACATTGTGCTCGTGAAACGTTTTGATATTTATTTGGCACAACAGGTATGATAAATGTGCTTATAATTCTGTTAACAATGTAGATGAAAAGTATTTTAAAAATATTTTGCAATTTTATTAATTATTGTTATTGGTTTTATATTACAAAACAATGAATTATCTTAACAATATAGAAAAAGGCACTTGAACAGCGTTAAGAAAGTGCCGCAACAGTGAACCATGACAAAACCACAAAAAAAAGGACTATGTTATGAATTCACCTCCTCCTAACTTTACAGTGAAAAACTAACAAGAAACGCTCTCCGGACTACCGATACAGATCGCACACGTTCAACGGATGAATACGACTTGGAGTGTGGCTAGTTACTAGACATTATGTTTCTTCAATGTTATAAAAGTCCAACAGCAATGTGCTTTATTGCAGCTTGTCCTTGTAATCCAGGCACAAAATCTGCCAATTAACTAAACATAGGGTTACAAAATGTGTGGTATTCAAAAAGAGGACACATTCAAGTAACTAGCATTAATAAAATGATACTTGCAAGCAAATGAAACGAAGAAACAGGTCACAAATTTTACAATGGAAATATATAAAATTAGTTTATCATCTTGCAACATATAAAAAANACGAAGAAACAGGTCACAAATTTTACAATGGAAATATATAAAATTAGTTTATCATCTTGCAACATATAAAAAAAAATAGTTCAAAAATGTCTACAGAATAATTTTTCTGCCAGGTTTACCCATAACGTAAGGCCAGTCCACANAAAAAAAAAATAGTTCAAAAATGTCTACAGAATAATTTTTCTGCCAGGTTTACCCATAACGTAAGGCCAGTCCACAATCGACGTGGTTTGACGCAAAATAATGTAAGCAGCATGGAAATTATGTCAGTCGTCCACAATCGACGTTGACCTGAACGGGAACAGTTTTGTCTGACCATTCAGAGTAAAGTATACAGAATGTCCCAGAACGCACGCATACGAACCACGCCACATGAATCCTGAGCGAAATTTGATACGAAAATGTTAGTGGCAAAATGTCGCATGATGACATTTTTTGTGCACAAATTTGGCAACACAGCACGGAGTTAGTCCCCTATTGCACTCCACTGATATTGTACAACCACTGGCCTGGCCATCATATTATGGGCGCGGGTTCTAATCCCGGCCAGTCCGAACATTTCAGCAACGTTTACGTAACATACATAAGAATACCAGGACTTTAAATCGACAAGTATTCGAAGCCCATTTATCACGGTTAATGTCGAGCCAAGTGCAGCGTTGCGCCCTAATCTGCGGTAGAAGTCGAGTGTCTGGAAACATCTCATCGGAAGTGTGGTACACTTGTCGCGGTAGAATGACAGCATTAGGTTTGCTGGTGAGATCAGTTAAAACAGTTGTTACATTGGNTTTGCTGGTGAGATCAGTTAAAACAGTTGTTACATTGGTATAGTTTGACAGATTGGTTTCGCAGTGGTCAACACGTAATGTAAACTACACGTTGAACAAATGTTAGGGTTGGGTGGGATTTGAACCCGCGCCCATAATATGATGGCCAGACCAGTGGTGGTACGATATCAGTGGAGCGAAAAAGGGGACTAACTCCGTGCTGTGTTGCCACATTGTGCACGAAAAATGTCATCATACGATATTTTGCCACTAACATTTTCGTCTCCAATTTCGCTCAGGATTCACGTGGTGTGGTTATTATGCGCGCATTCTGTGACCTTCTGTATAGATAGGAAACTATTTTTTTCGGTATTTGAAAATTAGATTTGGATTGTCCACATCGATTTCAATGTTTTGGTATTTTTATTTAAACAGGCTAAAGGCAACACGAAGCACGAGGAATTTACTTGATAATAACGGATGGTATGGAATTGTTGGATATGATCTCGTATCTCCGCATGGTGAACGTCTCACTACCTACGGGTGAAAGCTGGACGAAAATATATGTTGGTGACGGGAAAAGACATTCGAGATGTAGTTGGAGTTGATTCGCAATTATTTTTTTCACATATTCGGACCCTCATTCGAAGACGTGGTTCCTTAGAGTACCTCGTTCTGATTGGCGGGCGTTAAGATCTTGCCATTAGAAGTTGAAAGGTGATCATCTTTACGCCAAGCAACATCAAGTTACGTCAGTAATGCCATCCTGTATGGCTTTATCCATGAATTTGCAAATTATGGAAGAGTTTACAGTCACATAAGCAGACGAAGTTACAAGGCATCCGAGTGCACCTGCAAATGTGCCGAATCGCCATAAGAATGCCGAAGACAAGCTTTCTAACTTGTTTTTCGTGATTTGTGGATCTAACTAATATCACTGGTCAACATGATTTTTTTCACAAGGAAACTGGATAGCGACCCTAGTCCCGTTTTTATTCTGAATTCAAATATGTAATCAGATTTCTTCCATCAGGCATAGTGTTCTTGTGGCAGTCATTTTCGTGTAATATACTTCTGTATGACGCTACTCGCTTCCTGTGAGATACAGGGCGGGTCGTAAGGCACGAGTTACCTCTTTGGCGCTGACTACAGGCTCCTTGGATGTCGAGGGTTGAAACCCCGGGCAATGTTTTGTCTGCTTTCCTTCTGTGGCCGTAAGGGAAAAACTTCGTCGGGGGCGAAATCGCTTGGAGGTGGGTTGTACTCTTTCTTACCAAGATGACTATTATTCTCTGAGACGGGGAGAGGCGGGGGGAACCAATAACTTGGTCTCTCAGTGTTTTAATAAATAAGTCTATATTAGGCAAAAAATATATACACACTGTCCGAATCTGTACCCAGCAAGTTGGGAGCCTTAAGGGCGTATCAAATACCAAAATGCTCACGGATTTTAACGTGGTGGATGTTAGGCGTCGGGGACTCAAAGGTGCCTTGAGCGACGAACGCTGGCACTTATCTGTATCTGACTCGGAGCTTTCCCGCGCGTCTTGACTCGGCGGTGACACCCCTAGAAGCCATCTGCCTTTTCCCACGCGTCTTGACTGCATGTCAAATATTGCATTGTTTTAGTAAGCAGATGGCCATTAGCCAGTATTGAAATTGTAGTGA
This sequence comes from Clitarchus hookeri, assembly GCA_002778355.1. Classification (NCBI taxonomy): domain Eukaryota; kingdom Metazoa; phylum Arthropoda; class Insecta; order Phasmatodea; family Phasmatidae; genus Clitarchus; species Clitarchus hookeri. The sequence goes on along the minus strand of NQII01000064.1, from coordinate 1,325,700 downwards.
GCCTGGCAACACATGTAGTAGTTTTATGCTGTATATTGTTTTTATTTGTAAGTTTTGAGACCATAGTAGTTCATCAGAACCTCACCTTTTAACTCAAGAAGATCTTAGTGATCTTATACGGGATTTAAATTTGTCTAAACAGTCGGCTGAGCTTTTAAGTTCTGGGCTCAAAGGTTGGAATATACTCCAAAAATATACACGGATATGCATTTATCGTAGTCGCGATAGTGATTTCAGTGAATACTTCTCTAAAGAAGGCCATGTACTTTTATGTAATAATGTTTGTTCATTAATGGAGGTTCTTGGACATCAACACCAACCAGATGAGTGGTGATTATTCATAGACTCATCGAAAGTTATTTTAAAGGCTGTACTACTGCATAATGGGAATTAATTACCATCAATACCTGTCGCGCATGCCAGTGATATGAAAGAAAGATATGAAAATATGATATTGTTGTTAGAAAAAATTAACTATACTAAATATAACTAGAATATCTGTGGTGATTTGAAGGCCATAGCTTTATTGTTTGGTTTGCAACTTGGATACACGAAATTCTGCTGTTTTTTGTGAGAATGGGACAACAGGGATAGGATGTGTCACTACATAAAGAAACAATGGCCTAAACGTGAATATCTTATTCCTGGGCATAACAATGTAACAAATGCCCCATTAGTGGATCCCAAAATTGTGTATTTACCTCCCCTGCATATAAAACTGGGGCTTATAAAAAATATTGCAAAAGTAATGGATAAAAGTTTTCCTGCATTTATGCATCTTAAATCTAAATTTCCTAAAATAAGCGATTCAAAATTGAAGGAAGGAATATTTATAGGTTCGCAAATAAGATCACTAATAGTGGATGATGGACATTTTGAGTATCTGTAACATCCACCGGAAATAGTAGCGTGGAAATCATTCAAAAATATATGTTGTCNCAAAAATATACACGGATATGCATTTATCGTAGTCGCGATAGTGATTTCAGTGAATACTTCTCTAAAGAAGGCCATGTTCTTTTATGTAATAATGTTTGTTCATTAATGGAGGTTCTTGGACATCAACACCAACCAGATGAGTGGCGATTATTCATAGACTCATCGAAAGTTATTTTAAAGGCTGTACTACTGCATAATGGGAATTAATTACCATCAATACCTGTCGCGCATGCCAGTGATATGAAAGAAAGATATAAAAATATGATATTGTTGTTAGAAAAAATTAACTATACTAAATATAACTAGAATATCTGTAATGATTTGAAGGCCATAGCTTTATTGTTTGGTTTGCAACTTGGATACACGAAATTCTGCTTTTTTTTTGTGAGAATGGGACAACAGGGATAGGATGTGTCACTAGATAAAGAAACAATGGCCTAAACGTGAATATCTTATTCCTGGGGATAACAATGTAGCAAATACCCCATTAGTGGATCCCAAAATTGTGTATTTACCACCCCTTCATATAAAACTGGGGCTTATAAAAAATGTTGCAAAAGTAATGGATAAAAATTTTGCTGCATTTATGCATCATAAATCTAAATTTCCTAAAATAAGCGATTCAAAATTGAAGGAAGTAATATTTATAGGTTCGCAAATAAGATCACTAATATCGGATGATGAACATTTTGAGTAACTGTTACATCCACCGGAAATAGTAGTGTGGAAATCATTCAAAAATATCTGTTGTGGATTTGTTGGCAATAATAAAGAAGAAAACTATAGTGAAATAGTGAGTGATCTTCTGACGTCGTACAAAGGAATGGGCTGCAACATGCCTTTGAAAATTCACTTCTTGGACTCTCACCTAGACTTCTTCCCTGAAAATCTTGGGGCTATCTTTGATGAACATGGTGAGCGTATTCATCAGCAGATTTCTACTATAGAAAAGAGGTACCAAGGCAAATGGAGTCCCAATATGCTGGCCAACTACTGCTGAACCATGAAGAGAGACATCCCGAACGCAAAATATGGCAGAAAATCATCACAAACATTTTAGGTAAGCGTAAATTAGCAGTATATTTACTATTCAGTGTTTCGTAAGTACTAATTATTTTAAAACTTTAAACACGTGCCACAAAAAAACCCTANGTCCCAATATGCTGGCCAACTACTGCTGAACCATGAAGAGAGACATCCTGAACGCAAAATATGGCAGAAAATCATCACAAACATTTTAGGTAAGCGTAAATTAGCAGTATATTTACTATTCAGTGTTTCGTAAGTACTAATTATTTTAAAACTTTAAACACGTGCCACAAAAAAACCCTACCTGATGGAAAAAATATGAGAACATATTTGAACTCAGCATGGTAAAGATAGTTATATTTTGTTTATTTAGTCCTTGTGAAATAAAAAAAACTTTTTTTTTTGTTGGCCAGTGTATTTTGCTATTTATATTCTGGAGATGCTAAGACAAATGTGCTCTTCGTATTACTTAAATTACTTCGGTACTTACCTCTTTCTCTTTAAGTGGAATTAATTAAACTATATTCCTCAGAAANTTTTTTTTTTTTTTTTTTTTTTTTAAAAGTTTCCAGTTATTTAGTTATCATTCAGTTACGCAACCAGACACGAGTAGCTCGTAAATTCCGAAAGGTAATGCAAATAGCATGCCCTCAAAATCCATTAAAGTCAATAATTTTGTTTTGATATTAAATTATATTTCATTCCCTTCTATGATCGTGACCTCTGAACCATCCTATCAAAACAATACTTTCATATTCCTAAAAAGCGTTTATGTATTTATGTTAACTCCGAACTTTCACCTCACTTCCTTTAACACCGTCGTATTAATAGCTGTGTTCTACGAAGTTAAAGACAACGCTGAGAAAATTCTGCTTCTGTATTAAACTGCGGTAAATGTAACGCCTAAAATACAGGGTTCATGGCTTATTGATGGTACAAAGTTTTCTAAAACTAAGTTTTTGTCAGAAGCAGGTTTAGCGAAGTTCGTCATAGGCCCAGGAATCTTTTAAGGGCGTGTCATTTGAACTGAATTACAGCGACAAATTTGACGAGAACGTGTCCGACCCTAAGGTCACAGATAATAAAGCGAAAATTTTGCATGTCCGAATGGCAGTGATGAATTACGCATTTGTTTTCGGGCAAAGGCATATATTTTTATTTTTATTTCTCTCTTTCGTCTCCCTCTCCCTCTCGCCTTCTCTCTCCTGGACGGGAAAAGCGACGTGTCACGCCGTTAGTTTCTACCAGATAAATCGCCGCTCAGCAGCTACCCAGCGCTCGTCACCCGTATTAATCACACCCCTCACACCCCCTTTTTCCCCAATACTTGCCCTCCCTCCACAACACTCCCTGCCTCTCTCCTTTCGAGGGGACAAACACGGCCCTTGCCGCGTCACATCCGTCGAAACGGCCGCGTAGTAAAGCACCACCCACACCCCCCTTTTACCAAGGCACCGTGCGTGTGTGCGCTTATAGCGCGGAAGCCAGGGACTTGCCAACATTTCACTCCTGCCAACATTTTCACTGCTACCGTCCGAACGGGGATCGACACTGTAAATGATTCGCGCGGATAAAAACTCAACGGCCAGGGAAGGAGACTGGGGAAAAAGGGTTTTGGTGATGGAGGAGGGGAGGGTGTGTTGGTGTTGGGATAGCACGGTTGCGAAACCCGCGGACACATTCCGACAACCGAACGTGCCGTGGATGTGAAATCGCCGTGACAAAAGTTTACTTCTGAAAAAAAAAAAATGAAAAGGGGGCGACGAATTATTATTTTTTTTTTTCGGCGGGCGGGAAACATTAAATTCGGTTACGCCTGCCACATATTTGTCACGTGCTGCGTGAAATGCTTCGTCGCTTACAGAACGCGGTGGTTTTTAACGGGTTTAATATTTCTCTGTCAGAATTTTTTTTTGTTAAACACAGTTACAACACTTTTTCAGTGAAAATCTAGACAGTTTTTTTTAAAGCACCTTTTCAGTAACCTGCCATGCAGTCGCTTGAAATGTAGGACGAAAATAAAATTATATATTCACGTGTAATTTAAATGGTTAAATTGCTTCTTGCCTTGTCTCACTATAAACGTGTTTTTAGATTTTTTTTAAATTAGAAAATATGTTTTACGCAGCGACATCTCTTTGGCGTGTAAACGTAGGCCTTCTTTAGGCTTCGCAGATGCGTTTACTTCTCCATATCTCAAATCCGTAGGGTAAAACTGCCCGGTAGCCATTCCACAAAATTGTTTAAAATGTTTACTTTCAGAAGTTGTATCTTAACATCGACGCAAGACGTTTTAAGAGAATCATTCGAATCACTTATAATTTTGAACGAGATACGCTAAGTGTATTTCGAGATAGGAGCATGTTTTCTCATACTTCGGAAATCTTTAATTACTTCCCGAAAGGCGAAGCATCAGTTACGATCCTGATTAACATAAAATATTCATACAGGAATGTAACTACTTGTCTTGAAGCTAGGATTTTTTATTTTTTTTCCATTTGTTCTTATCTAGACGAACACCTCCATGATCGACTTCACGAAAGGAGTTACACTATCGCCATAAATGTCCGTGTACGGATAGCGATAAGTTGGTTTGGAATGTGTGTGTGTGTGTGTGGTGTGTGTGAGGTGTGTGGTGTGTGTGTGTGTGGTGTGTGTGTGTCAGTTTAACAAGTAAGCCATTTGGTAAAAATTGGACTGAAGATCCCTAAGGCTGATGATGACCTCTGATTACGTGGCAGTCGTGCAGATACTAGGCGGATTCTGTTTTCTGTTTATTGCCTTCCGCAGAATGAAAACTACCTGAACCACTTGATAAAGTACAATCGCCTGGAATCGAACTCACGTCCCCTGATAAACTAAGCACTACAATTCAGACGTGAATTAAAATATATGTACGTTCCACTGCTGCTCTAGACGTTTAAAAACTCGCCGCCATTTCTTACCATGTCAACGAATTGTGCTTACAGTAAACAGAAAAGGTAAAAAAAACCGTTACCATGCACTGAATATAAATCACAATGACAATTTTCATTATGGCCGACGGGCGATAGAGTCATCAAAGAGCACATAATTGCCAAAAACGTTTGATGAAAAATAAACACTTGTTGAAAGGAAGATGAATTTTATGCCGTAGAAACCAGAATGTTTATTATCTACATTCATATTAACATATTAACCGTATTTGCAATGTATGCTGTAATAATAAAATGCGTAGCGCGAAAATCGCTTTTGTAACACATTCCATGCAGATAAAACAAATATACATGCTTATTTCGTGCTTAAACAACGATCCACGAGTATAAAACCGTTGGTCAGTCGTTCAGTAGAAATTAAAGTTATATATTTTGTACTCATCAGTATCCTGCTTTCATGACATATGTACAATCGGGGAATGGCTTGGATACTAAAACTAATTTTTCCACACTCCGGAATTCAAGCACACAACGTGACCCAAAACTAGAGCTTTAGCTGCTTCAGCCACGGAGTTTAATAATTTTATTTATTCCTGTTTGTAAAGTGCGTGGCTTCGCGTTAGTGTTTTAAGTTTGTTGCTAATCTTTAAGCATGTTGTGTGTGGTTTCTCACGCTGGGAAGTGAAAGAAAACTATGATTTTTTGAATGTGGCAAACTGACAACTTTTGTTGAACTTTTACGTTAACAATCCACCACTAGGAAATTCATACTAAATGTGTCTAATTTTAATAAAATGCGATTTTTTTTTACTTATTTAAGGACTCCATTCTTTCGGGGTTCCACAGTGGTGTAGTGGTTAGACTACTCGCCTCCCACTAGGCGAACCTGGTTCGATTCCCGGCGGAGTCGCTCCCGGATGTACGCATGTGGGAATCGTGCCGGACGATGCCACTGGCCTGCGAGTTTTCTTGGGGATCTCCCGTTTCCCCCGCCCTTCCGTTCCGGCGCAGCTCCAAACTCACCTCGCTTCACCCTCAAACGGATCTCAAGACCTCGATCTTAAGAGCAGCCCAAATCACTCAATCACCCCAGTCTTTCGGCGGCATGGTCACCCAATCTACAGAGAGACTACAATTAAATCTGAAGAACGGGTAGCACTTCTATGGAAAACTCACCGAAAGTATCTTCCCTTGGAGTAATGGGATTTTAATATGCAGGAAGACTTCCCGTAATCGTGTGTAATTATGTTAACTTTAAAGGGCGCCCTTTACCCAGGGGTGTCTCTTTGTTATGAGAATGAGCCCTAAGTGCGAAGTTCGCATGCAGAGCACGTGCACATTCAACTATATGACTGCATTAGCTACCGAGGAGACGTAAAGGCGTTGGTAACTGGGGTGGGTTAGTGCAAAGGGCAGGAGAAACTCCACTCTAATTTAGGAACACACTAATTTTGCCGCACTGCTATAAAGAAGACATATTCCGCGCTTGCGTGCTACCCAGCTTTAGCAGCTTATTATTTATTACAGCTAAAAATACTTAAGTGTTATTTTGTAAAATTTTATAAATTGTTTATTTATAATTTTATTTATGGGAACTTAAATTTGCTGATTCGGCTCGCAGTTGGTGGACGAAAAAATTCTCCTTACAGCAGCGATATTGTCTTGTAAAATTGTTACATTTTCTGGTTAACACAGGAAGAACATCACGAGAAGAAACTATGAAGAAACGAACTAAAAAGTTGAATATATATAAATTGACATCCCAGATTTCTTGTTCGACTTCGAAGCGTGGCAGGTTAAGGGAATTTTCAAAAAGAGGGGGTTATGATATTGGCATAGCGGCGGACAATTCTATTGTATAGCGGTTTTCATCAGATTCTTCCACTTTATTCCTCCTCTTCATCCGGCAGTTCTGCCATAGTGTTCGTATTTTGTATTTTTTTTTTTTTTTTCGCGTTGACCGAAAATAATTATGAAACTGATGGTCTCAAATCCAAGTCGGCTCCATTTAAAAAAAAAGGAATGTTGTAAGATTTTATTTTTCAAACTGAAGTCTGGTGCCTTGTTATACTCTCACCGAAAGTCGGCAACAAAAGAAATTTACAGTGTTATATTCATACAAATCTCTAAATGAAAATAATCGTATTAAATTTACTCTGTAACATAACCATTAGAATACATATATTACCTGCTGAAAAAAGTACGTAAGTGAATTGTGATTTAAAATATTCAACGCACATTTACAGTCGTTATGGCATTGCCACGTGAGCTGTAAAATTTTCCGATATTCACAAACAGATCTTACTACATTTTGCTGTATGAATACGGACATAGATGCTGGATAAGGTACATAAAAGCATGTTAAAAATTGCTATCTGAGCATCATCTGAAGACACTTAACACACTAACATTCATTCTGAACTATGTAGTCAACATTAACAATAGCTTAGTAGGAATTCTTCGGGAACTGATTGTCGAAGATATTTTTTAAGACTAAAAATAAATTAGAGTAAATTTCGCAAAACCTTAGCTTGGAATTCGTAACAATTATGTTGCATTCTAACAAGCAAGTGTTTTTGATTTCAAGTTTATTGTAAGCATTAAGCTACATAAGCTATTTCGTATGTTTTCTCTAAAGTAATGTTTTGCAAACATACAATATTACATTTTCAGAATTACAAAAAAAATCCTTGGCAACTCGTTTTCGAAGAATGGTGGTTTGTACACAAATATTTTACTGTCTATGGGACAAAGAAATAATGTTACTCTCCCATTGCAATTTCGTGTGCTGCGGCCGTAAAAGAGTTTTATTTCGCCTACTCTCGGAAGACAAGATAGGCTTATGAGATAACCTTCCTGTGTGTGTTTGTGTGTGCGTGTCCCTAAAAATGTTTCAACCCTTGCAGAGAATTTTCCCAAATTCGATTCATTTATTGTACTTAGTACAGAAACCCGCCTCTTACAGTTTTCGGCTGTGCTGGATGCTTATTTTTGAAATAGTGGCAATATAAAACATTTGGATGCTAAGAGCCATATATTAAAAACCATCTAACCGATCTGATCCCTAAATTTATATGTTGAAGGTTCACATGGACAAGATTAAATTCAACAACTCATATCCTCACTAGGCCGTCAATTTCTGAAGACAGAGCCCCCAGCGAAATAAAGCTTCTCATATCGTATCTCGAGGATTACTCAACAGATTTCCGTTAGATTCGTAAAACTACCTGCGTTGGGGCAAGCCACTTTAACTTATGTCGTATAAGTGGCTGAAAGGTTTATTTTAAAAATAGCGAAATTATGATTACTTTGAGCCATTAGACCTATGTCAACCAACTTGGTACATTGGAAGTGATTAAGGCGAGTATTAAATTCACTTACTAGAAGCTTCCCAAGTAGCAAATAACAAGCAGTTAACAGTTGGCCGACTGTTAGCAGTGGTGGCAAACGTTCTAACTTATAACTTTCAGCATTTCTTATATAATTCACAATCAGGTCACATAAACAGAAGTGACAATATCGTAATATGGGTCAATGCTCTCACAATGATTGTTAGATTCCAACAGAAGCCCCACAGGCAGATGATAAACGAAACACTAACTGTTGCTTACTATAGGGAAAATATTAGCAGCAAGTTGATGGGCCATTTACAGCAGACCAACTGTTACTTACTGCTGGGAAAATATTAGCAGCAAACTACGGGCAATTTATGGAATACCAAGTGTTGTTTACTGATGGGGACATACAAGCAGCAAACTTGTGGACTACTCTTGACATGCTAACTGTTACTTACTGCCAGGGATGTATTAGTAGCATGCCAACGGGCCACCTATGACATGCCAACTGTTACTTACTGCCGGGGACATAATAGCAGCATACTTACAGGCCTTTTGTGGTATGCCAGCTGTTGGTTATTACTGAAGAAAGATTATCAGCAGCTTATGTCCCATTTATGGCATGCCATCTGTTACTGCCGGGGACATATTACTGGCAATATCATGGACTATTTATGATATTCTGGCTGTAAAATAGTTAAAAGCATCGTGTGACATTACTAGTAATATGAAAAAAAAAAAAAAAGTAGTTTCTGTACTGGAAACCTGCAAAGCAAAAAACACAAAACAATTCTTCATTTTGCTATTTAAATACCACCTGAAAGTAGCCCGAAACTAAAATACAAGTCTTTTAAACAAAACACAGAAATTCCAGTATTGACTCGAGTCTATGGCAAAGCTAATAATGCAACTTTTATGTGTATAAAGTAATCATACTTACTTACGGAGGTATAAATTAATGCATGACAGAGTAGTCACTAGCATTTTAGAGAGTTAACGAGGGTTGCGAGTTCGAATCCAGATTCTTCTAAAGTAATTTACCTATTGTGAAATAATGCTGACGATATCATATATGATGATACTAAATGAATGAGTTTTATTTGGGTGAAACATAATTATTTTTTGGCTTTGAAAATATGGGAAGCTGCTTTTAAGTGGGCCACAAGTGGCCAATAGCTGGGCAGTAGGTGGCAAACAGCAAGGCTGCGAGTGGCCAACAACTGGGCCACGGGTGGCTTGCCAACAGTTGGCTGACGACATGTGGTTAAGTTATGGCAGGCCATAAGCAGTAAGCCAGTGTACTACTGTTGCCATTCATGGCCCACTGATGTTGCTGGCATGCTTGGGGTAAAGTTGGTTACGTAGAAGGGGGACGCTTATGGGCAGATTATATTTTGTTGCATGATCGTTATCTGAACAGTGGCCCAGAGGTGGCCAACTGCGCACAACAGTCAAGAGGCATTATGCGGGCTACAAACATCTGCGGGTGCATTCGAGAGGCTGACTGATTATGGCAACTTATTTATGGGATGTTCGTGTACAAGCATATTTGCACAAGTGGGCTAACTGGGTTTATTTTGCCCACCAATTTTAAAGATAATGGTACTTGAAAACTAAAACTTTTAAATAATTTCTCAGGGGCTAAGAAAACAAATCGCAACAAACTTGGTATACAAGTAGTACAATGGCATCTCGCACAAAAAAAGAAATTTTAAATGGACAAAGTACTTATTTTCAATATGGTGGTCTTATTATTTGTTGTGTTTCGCACTGTACCTCTGAAATTTTAGCCAATTTGAACCTAATTTCGTATGCACAGATTACATTTCTTGATAACATTTTGTTAGCAGATATCAACATCGCATTAGAAGATAATCAGAGTAATAGAGTAATAACTCGTAGGATAGATGTCAGACCTCAGTAACTCATAGGGCTGCTGTGGTGTAGTGGTTAGACCACTGGTCTCCTACCAAGGCAAACAGGGTTCGATTCCCGGTGGTGTCGCTCATGAATTCCGCATGCGGAAATCGTGCCGGACGATGCCGCTGGTCAGCGGGTTTTCTCGGGGATCTCCCGTTTCCCCCGCCCTTGCATTCCGGCACCGCTCCATACTCACCTCACTTCAACCTCATCGGCTCTCAAGACCCCGATGTTAAGAACCGCCCACAATATCTCCACCCCGCTCCACTCATCGAGTACCAATCTATTTGTATATTTGACTTGAAAATAGCAAAATAGGGGGATAAAAAAATATGACTAGTAACTTATTTTTAAATGGCTGTCTTAATAGTTTTAATTGTCTGCCATTTTGGAAGGAATCTCTACAAAAATATATTACGTTTATTTTTCATCTTGTGAATTAATGTAACAAAATTTGCTGGGGAACTATTTTTTTTTAATAAANGAAAATAGCAAAATAGGGGGATAAAAAAATATGACTAGTAACTTATTTTTAAATGGCTGTCTTAATAGTTTTAATTGCCCGCCATTTTGGAAGTAATCTCTACAAAAAATATTACGTTTATTTTTCATCTTATGAATTAATGTAACAAAATTTGCTGGGGAACTATTTTTTTTTAATAAATTTTCTTAAAGCAAAATATTGATTTTGAAAATCTCATCATTAAAATTACTTAAAGACATCAAGTGCAGAGGAAAATTGTTTCATTAGTTATACGCATAACTTGTTGCTGTTTGCAAAGGCATTGCGACGACAATAATGTATTTCCTATCATTTCGAAGCAGTAGCATGCGATTAAGATGACTTATAACGATTTTCATCTTCTGGCCATATCCCCAACATTGACTCATCCATCGCCAGTTCAAAAGTAAAAATGACGTGGTCAAAATAAATTGACGTGGTTTGTCATTTTTGAATTTTCACCTGACCTGCCATTTTACATGAGTGAAATACTTGGACTGACTTGGATATAATCTAGTTCCATTAAAAATGTATCGTAGTAAATGTACAAATATCTCAAAGCACTCACGTTCATACCGAGCTCGGTGATCTCGCATTAGGGAGGACATGGGTTCGATTCCCTGTCCAGCCATCCTGATTTCTAATTCCAGTGGTTGTCCGAAATTCTCCAGGCGAATGCTGGGATGGTTCCTTTTACTATAGGTCATGACCGATTCCTTCCACGTGCCTGCTTATCTGAACAACTTGCTTAGTCTCAAATGACGTCGTTGTCAACGAGACGTTAACCCCAACCTACCTACCTAATTACTTACATAAAAAAGTGCACAAACCTCAAATCCTATCCACGTTTTGTTTTGATTGTGCTATTGGCAAAAATTCAGTCCAATTTTGAAACGCGAAGAGTAGCAACTGCGCAGCTGCATTTTCCCTCTACGAGTAGTAAAAGTAACACACTTACCGAGCATCCTCAAGTGCAGAAGCGGTGATGGAAAATATCACTGGTCCTACCTGTCAGATTGAGTAAGAATTAATCGGTAAGATCGCGAGAGTTGTTGATCGTCGTAATGCTACTATAGCAATTGTACATTCACAATTAGATAACTCTGTGTCATAAGTTACGTACCAGGTCTTTAAGGATTCCACCTGCAGGCGCTTGAACTGCGTTGCAGTGTAGGAAATCCTTATTTTCATGAAACTATTAAATGTGCCCCCCAGTATATTTACTTGCGAAAATACATTATGCCCCAAAAGAGAACGGAATGGTACTTTAAAGTTACCACGCATGCTGTAAACATTATTCCGAAGCCCTTCAATACAGTTAAAAACGGCATTTTCAGACTGCCGTATCTTAAAACACACTAGCCGGACGCAAGCCAAATTACGATAGGAGCGTGTATTGAACTTTGCTACACACTTTTCATCAATAAAATGATAGGGTCACAGCTGAAAGTCCCATTGGTGCACGCAGCACTACGAGAATACTGCACGCCAGTTTGGAGCTCTGCCGCGTGGCAGCGATGGCGGTCGTGTAGCGCTTCTCGGACAAAAAAAAGTAGGAAAACTATGCAGGCAGGCGGGACCCTTAATAAGAAGCAGGTTCCATGCAACTAAAGGCTGCTCATGTTTCAATATTGAGTACTTTCGAAATTTCTGCGTATAGGATCTACTTTTCCGTCTCACTTTGTATCCTTCTGCCATATATAAATTTAACATGGCATGATCACTTTATTCGTGCGTCATTCAAGAGAACTTGACATTTTTAAGGAATGTAAATATGTTGCTAGTATGCAAATTCATACTCTAATGTATGTAAAACTAAAACTAGTAGTTTCGTTAACCACATATTAAAATCTTACACTTGCAATACAACATTAAGTATTTAAAATATTGTTGTTAACTTGCGGGCGACATGGCTGGGGGCCTGCATGGCAGTGAGTACTGTAGCATAAGGGAAAGTTGCCCAAATCGTACCGGCACCCAAATTGGACAACAGCTGTATCTCGCTACTTTGTGGTATGACGTGCCATCTGCTGGCAGACATATGAACTACTAGCTCAAGCAACGCCACCGTCTCATTATGAGCGTTGAAATGGTAGTGGTCAGAAACTTTTTTTCGGTGCATGTAATGTAATATTTTGCGAGTGGCTGTAAGTATATATATATATATATATATATATATATATATATATATATATATATAAGAGCATACATATACGTTTCCTTTAAATATACAACAAGTGAAAATAGTTTCTACACTTTACCTTCAGCGAACCAAATTGTGAACATGGCGGAGTTTCCGAATTTTAGCCACTTCTAGTTGCCTAAATTGTACTGGTCCAATCAAAGAAACTCGTTCTGCAGTTTTGCTTTTCCTTTAATGAGGAGGATAATTGGTGTTGAGAGGATTTCAGGAACAGTCGATTTCTGGAAATAAACCTGGCTCTTTATATTAACAACCGATTTATATTTCAGTATGTGTTAATTATTTTCAGTTAGAGTCAGGGACGTAGATAAAGGGTTGGTCGAGGGGTCAAAACACCCTACAGATACATTTTTAAAATAAATACAATATTAGAGTTAATCGTTTTAGTTATCTTAAACTAAGAAAAGAACAAGTTAGGTGGTCCTCCTCCGTTAATTTGAAGATTCGTAATTTCTTCAGCTTATTAAGTCCATCGCTTACGTTGGTGAAAAGCAGTTTACTTTAAAGAAAGGCTACAAACGTTAATATTAAGGTCTATAATAACAATGCCGAATATTGTTTCCGAACTCAAAACTTTTTCAACTCATTAAATGTTAAATTAATACAAATTCGAGTTAATGTTTAAAAAACTATTCTGAAGATTCAGTAGTAGAGATAAAATAAATGCTGTACATACTACTGAGGAATTAACCCGTTCCAAAACGAAAAATTATAAACGCCCCTGTTAAGCATGATATGAAAAAATTGGGTTAGGCTCTATTACTTATTACATATGGGAATTTATTTATTTCTGGATGGTTTCACGTGGAAAATACGCAAAATGGAACTCATATTAGCTGAGCATGACAGTTTCCGCATATCTAAATGGTTATCATGGTTTGAATGAATGTGGTCGGATGTACACTTTTCCTAAGTCTACTCCAAAAGGACGTTAATAAAACAGAACAATATTTGAAAATTGAGAAATAACGCAGTTTGGAAGGTCAGCAGTTTTTTCAGAATAAAGACAGAACCAACTTGCGCAACATATTTTGACATTTGGTGAGAAGATGTTTGTATTAACCATTACAGATATTAGAAAAATTGCTTACGAAGTTGTAGAAATAAACAGTATACAACACAACTTTAACATTGCAATAAAAATTGCAGACAAGAAGTTGTTCTATGCATTCATGAAGAGTCATTCAAAAATGTCGTTACGGCAGCCAGAATCTGCATCTATGACACGAGCGAATTGTTTCAGTAGAAAGAGTGTAAATAATTTTTTTGAAATTTCGAACGAATTTGCAATGCAAATAACTTTGATGACACAATAATTTATAATGTAGATGACAGCGCAGAAAAAGTCGCAAAAAATTGTAAGGCATAAAGGAAAAAGCAGATTGGTCCGCTTTCAGGTGGTGAGCGAGGAGTCAACACTACAATGGTTTGCTGTGTCAGTGCTGCTGGATACTATATCCCAACAATGTTTATTTTCAAAATACTGAGAATGACAAGCTGAATAAGTCTAGGGGCTCCACAGAGAAGTATTATTGACATTTCTGATCCAGGATACATCAACTCTGAACTTTTTGTATGTGGCTACGTCAATTCATCAAGCCTGTCTTTCCAACCAATGACAACAAAGTGTTACTACTTATCGGTGGTAATAGTACGCATAGTAAGAACTCGGAAACCTTACTACTAGCTTGAGACAAAGATGTCATTCTTTTGAGACTTCCTTCTCATTTTACGAATCGAATGCAACCTCTTGATGTAGCCTTCTTCAAATCACTTCAGACCTACTATGATCAAGCTGTGCAGAAGTGGTTGAAACGCATTCCGTACTCACTGTCAACATGTTCTAAGTTTCCAGGCTGTTTGGAGAAGCATACAAGTTAGCTGCTGTCATTTAAAGAGCTGCTGGTGGTTATTAGAAATCAGTAGTATGGAGGGTCGATCGCACAGTTTACACTGACCAGCATTTCGCTGCTTCTGATATTTTAAATCGAAACGTTCAGGTGAAAAATGATCCATCCACTTGTTCGCCTATAGTGGTCATTACTCCCGTAGCAGATNTTTAAATCGAAACGTTCAGGTGAAAAATGATCCATCCACTTGTTCGCCTATAGTGGTCATTACTCCCGTAGCAGATGCAATTACTCTCACCCCTAACAACATCGGCCCACAGGAAAGAGCGGTTTTGAAAGTTACACTGGAGGGGAAAAAATCACCTGGCCAGTTGTCCATACTAGGAAACTGAATAAAAGAGGATCAGGAGCTGCAAATGAATTAACATCCAGTCCATACAAGAACAGCCTCGTCATTAAAAAAAAACCCAAAATAAGTTGCTTATAATTAAAGTGGTTCAATTATGGTAACCGGTGATTCAATTTAAGTAACCAGTTCCCAAATTTGGACCAAACGTACGATTCAACAAAATTATTTATTCCTGTACTTGTATGAATAACTTTATAACTCTGGTGTTATACACTGGAGAGCCAAAAAATGTGATNAAATTATTTATTCCTGTACTTGTATGAATAACTTTATAACTCTGGTGTTATACACTGGAGAGCCAAAAAATGTGATGTAGGCGTGCGTATGCAAATAACAGAGGCATGGAACCAATCAGAGTAACGCGATGCGGTCGGCACAGCCTATATAAGACAACAAGCGTCTGGCAAGTTTCTAGATCGGTTACTGCTGCTACAATGGCAGGTAGATTTAAGTGAGTTTGAACGTGGTGTTATAGTTGGCGCACGAGAGATGGGACATAGCATCTCAGAGATAGCGATAAAATTTGGATTTTCGCGTACCACCATTTCACGAGTGTACCGTTAATATCGGGAATCCGGTAAAACATCAAATCTTCGACATCGCTGCAGCCGGAAAAACATCGTGAACGAACGGGACAAACGACGACTGACGAGAATCATTAAACATGACAGACGTGCAACCCTTTCTCAAATTGGCGCAGATTTCAATGCCTCCTACATACCTTCAGACTATATTCGAGTCCATGCCACGTCGTCTTGCGGCACTTCTGCGTGCTCGTGGGAGCCCTACACGATATTAGGCAGGTGTACCAGTTTTTTTGGCTCTTCAGTATATTATGTTAGCGAAATAAATGCGGTTTATATTTCACATATGTAAATATGTAAATTTATTCATAAACACACAAAATTAAATTAAAACTGGTCCAATTTAGGCGACTTTCCCCTATATGAAGTTACCCGTAATGATATATTTCGATTGTTGATTTTGAAAGTGCTCGCTTACAGTGAACAGTCTTTAGTACCAGACGTTTTGGGAAGTAACCCGAAATTCCGCCAGTGTCACGTACTTTGTAGTAGTCTACGGCAAAGCCGAATATTTGAATCGAGCAAAATAATCAGTGTAATATTTTCCCAGAAGGAATTTACTTAAAATTGTGCGGCTAATAGTCCTCTCTTGTCCAGATTTCTGTCGTGCCAACAAGCATATCTACACGACCGATATCGGTGCCTTGTTAGCTCTTTGTGCGTGACGGTAACAGGGAACCATTTGACACAGGATGGTGGATTGATGTGAGGAGAGACGTCAATGTAACCTTCGCTCGCGGAGAGATCGTCAATCATCTCGGATAGAGGCGGCGGCCCGGGTGTGGCAGTTAGGACCGCTTCAATGCGACCTGGGAGTTGTCGCCTGCAGGAAAAAAAGACGACGTCGTCGGGCTCGTGTATCGATCACGCTCGGTGACACTCTTCGTTTAGAAAGCGTTAGGCGTTGAAGCGTGATTCTCTGTCAACACACGCCAGAGCCTTGCGTACTTACGTCTCGTGGATACACAAAACCTGCTATAATGCATTCACGGTTACTTCACACTTTTCTGAAGTCCTGCCAAAGTTCTACTTCCAGGATATTTCTCCGCCTCGAGCAAACTAAGCTTAACTAAGTCTAGAAAATCACACCACAGGACAACGCACCGATTTCGTGCGCACTTAGTCGTAATAACATTTTGCATAAGAACTATGTTTTACTGAGCACTACCAACACACGTGTTTTCTCACTGTTTCTATTCATATTTATTATAAATTAAATATAAAAATTTATAAATAAAATACACATAAAATTTCAATTAAATGACTAATAAGATACTTTCATGTTAACAAAAGGATAAAACGCTTACGTTACATGGCATACTCAGGACATAACTAAACACGTCATACATGGGGTGATTTTTCCAAGGTTTGATTCAAAAAGTGTGAAGAAACCGTGAACAGACTATAACATACAAGATGTATCATACAAATTGAACAACACAAGGAAATAATTATACAAACTAGCAAGTGGACTTTCACGGCTAGAGTCTTTATGAAGCTATTTCTGAATAATTTTTATATAGTATTTTAGCTATGAATGTGCAACTCATAATCGTGGAAAACGTGATTGCATGATCCGCAGTGCACACGAATTTTATATAGCCCAAATAACTATCAAAAAAAGGTACAGAATCGCCCCATTACAAACAATATCGTAACTCCTACGTTCCATGGAATTCCGAAGATACCCAACAAATGTTACCTGTAGNTCGCCCCATTACAAACAATATCGTAACTCCTACGTTCCATGGAATTCCGAAGATACCCAACAAATGTTACCTGTAGTGTTACAGTCATTTTAAGAGCAACATAAATTCCAATATCATCAGAGCTGTAGTTTAAACACCTTGGTACTCAACGAAAGACTCAAACATTTAATTGAAACAACTAAGTATCCCCGGCTTCCGGCACCTTCTGATTATTTCTATGATTCAGATTTCGCAAGGGGCAAAGCACTAGTCTGTTCCTCACAGCTGCGATCAGGGTTCAAAGCCCAGAATTTTTGCATTTCGAAAACGTGGCGTACGTCAGGTGGTCTATGCATTTCCTCGGACTAATTCCGCATGCTAAACGGACTACATTAATTCTCTTTTNGTGGCGTACGTCAGGTGGTCTATGCATTTCCTCGGACTAATTCCGCATGCTAAACGGACTACATTAATTCTCTTTTCCATTGTGTAAGTCTCCTCATTTCAACACATCGGGCGATGACAGTCACTATAAAGCTTCCTTTTGAAAAGATCAGTCGTTTTGGTGTGTATATCNAAATTATTTATTCCTGTACTTGTATGAATAACTTTATAACTCTGGTGTTATACACTGGAGAGCCAAAAAATGTGATATAGGCGTGCGTATGCAAATAACAGAGGCATGGAACCAATCAGAGCAACGCGATGCGGTCGGCACAGCCTATATAAGACAACAAGCGTCTGGCAAGTTTCTAGATCGGTTACTGCTGCTACAATGGCAGGTAGATTTAAGTGAGTTTGAACGTGGTGTTATAGTTGGCGCACGAGAGATGGGACATAGCATCTCAGAGATAGCGATAAAATTTGGATTTTCGCGTACCACCATTTCACGAGTGTACCGTTAATATCGGGAATCCGGTAAAACATCAAATCTTCGACATCGCTGCAGCCGGAAAAACATCGTGAACGAACGGGACAAACGACGACTGACGAGAATCATTAAACATGACAGACGTGCAACCCTTTCTCAAATTGGCGCAGATTTCAATGCCTCCTACATACCTTCAGACTATATTCGAGTCCATGCCACGTCGTCTTGCGGCACTTCTGCGTGCTCGTGGGAGCCCTACACGATATTAGGCAGGTGTACCAGTTTTTTTGGCTCTTCAGTATATTATGTTAGCGAAATAAATGCGGTTTATATTTCACATATGTAAATATGTAAATTTATTCATAAACACACAAAAATAAAATGAAAGCTGGTCCAATTTAGGCGACTTTCCCCTATATGAAGTTACCCGTAATGATATTTTTCGAATGTTGATTTTGAAAGTGCTCGCTTACAGTGAACAGTCTTTAGTACCAGACGTTTTGGGAAGTAACCCGAAATTCCGCCAGTGTCACGTACTTTGTAGTAGTCTACGGCAAAGCCGAATATTTTGAATCGAGCAAAATAATCAGTGTAATATTTTCCCAGAAGGAATTTACTTAAAATTGTGCGGCTAATAGTCCTCTCTTGTCCAGATTTCTGTCGTGCCAACAAGCATATCTACACGACCGATATCGGTGCCTTGTTAGCTCTTTGTGCGTGACGGTAACAGGGAACCATTTGACACAGGATGGTGGATTGATGTGAGGAGAGACGTCAATGTAACCTTCGCTCGCGGAGAGATCGTCAATCATCTCGGATAGAGGCGGCGGCCCGGGTGTGGCAGTTAGGACCGCTTCAATGCGACCTGGGAGTTGTCGCCTGCAGGAAAAAAAGACGACGTCGTCGGGCTCGTGTATCGATCACGCTCGGTGACACTCTTCGTTTAGAAAGCGTTAGGCGTTGAAGCGTGATTCTCTGTCAACACACGCCAGAGCCTTGCGTACTTACGTCTCGTGGATACGCAAAACCTGCTATAATGCATTCGCGGTTACTTCACACTTTTTCTGAAGTCCTGCCAAAGTTCTACTTCCAGGATATTTCTCCGCCTCGAGCAAACTAAGCTTAACTAAGTCTAGAAAATCACACCACGGGACAACGCACCGATTTCGTGCGCACTTAGTCGTAATAACATTTTGCATAAGAACTATGTTTTACTGAGCACTACCAACACACGTGTTTTCTCACTGTTTCTATTCATATTTATTATAAATTAAATATGAAAATTTATAAATAAAATACACATAAAACTTCAATTAAATGACTAATAAGATACTTTCATGTTAACAAAAGGATAAAACGCTTACGTTACATGACATACTCAGGACATTACTAAACACGGCATACATGGGGTGATTTTTTCAAGGTTTGATTAAAAAAGTGTGAAGAAACCGCGAACCGACTATAACATACAAGATGTATCATGCAAATTGAACAACACAAGTAATAATTATACAAACTAGCAAGTGGACTTTCGCGGCCAGAGTCTTTATGAAGCTATTTTTGAATAATTTGTATATAGTATTTTAGAAATGAATGTGCAACTCATATTCGTGGAACACTTGCTTGCATGATTTGCAGTGCACATGAACTTGATATAGCATAAATATCTATCAAAAAAAGGTACAGAACCGCCCCATTACAAACAATATCGTAACTCCTACGTTCCATGGAATTCCGAAGATACCCAACAAATGTTACCTGTAGTGTTACAGTCATTTTAAGAGCAACATAAATTCCAATATCATCAGAGCTGTAGTTTAAACACCTTGGTACTCAACGAAAGACTCAAACATTTAATTGAAACAACTAAGTATCCCCGGCTTCCGGCACCTTCTGATTATTTCTATGATTCAGATTTCGCAAGGGGCAAAGCACTAGTCTGTTCCTCACAGCTGCGATCAGGGTTCAAAGCCCAGAATTTTTGCATTTCGAAAACGTGGCGTACGTCAGGTGGTCTATGCATTTCCTCGGACTAATTCCGCATGCTAAACGGACTACATTAATTCTCTTTTACATTGTGTTAGTCTCCTTATTTCAACACATCGGGCGATGACAGTCACTATAAAGCTTCCTTTTGAAAAGATCAGTCGTTTTGGTGTGTATATCGCTAATGGTTTTACTCGGTAATACGCTATTCCAGTCAAGGTAGCAACATAGTTTAAAGAATAGTGAGCGAGTGAAGACATTTTGGATGCTGTTAACATGAGGATGAAGTGAGGTAAGTATAGAGCAGCGTTGGAATGCAAAGGCTCGGGATACGGGAGATTCCCGAGAAAACCCGTTGACCAGCAGCATCGTCTGACACGATTCTCACATGCGAAAATCCGGCAGCGACCCGGCCGGAGAAAGAACCCGGTTCGTCTTGGTGGGAGGAGAGTAGTCTAACCATTACACCACCGCGGCCCCATTTAAAGATTAATTTTATTAGCTTTTTATACCCTTCTGTCTACTGTCGTGCCAAAAAACACTGGGAAACCGCAAGGAACATGCACAATACGTCTGAAAACACGTGTGTTTGCTTATCCAGGATTTTAACACGAAGACTCGTGTCTAAAGGTACCATAGCCACGGAAGTCGACTTAGAGAATAAAATGTAGGTCCCTGTGAGCTTAGACAGGTGCCATTATGCTAACAGACTAGCGTTGAGTAACCAATTCTCTTAAGNAAAATGTAGGTCCCTGTGAGCTTAGACAGGTGCCATTATGCTAACAGACTAGCGTTGAGTAACCAATTCTCTTAAGAAACAAGTATATTATGCATTTAGACCTACTCGGAAAATACGATGCTGGGTTCTCAACCTTGAAAAAAATACCAGGTAATAATTATTCTAACTAAACAAGTTAGTATTGCTGAACCGTTATATTGTTGAGCGGGAATATTGTGCGGACTACTCTGATCTGGTACGTCAATAATTCATTTCGGTATTAGCAAATTCGCCAGCATTTGACATTTGTAATCACCATCTCGACATANTCTGGTACGTCAATAATTCATTTCGGTATTAGCAAATTCGCCAGCATTTGACATTTGTAATCACCATCTCGACATATGCGTTTAATTGATTAATTGGCACATCTGCAGTGCTAAAAGGATTATTTGTTTTGCTGTGAACGGTAATTAGGTATTATTTAAACAGGCAGGTCAGTTAAGCCTTTCATTGATTGGATTGGTGACTGACTTGAACTGCTGCCTCGTACAGCATAGCCAACCCTATAAATATTGTAGTTGTATCACCTTACAAATGACTAGTAATCTCAAATGTAAGTAATTCGTTTGTATATGTGCGTCACTGCTATACATATTATATTATAAATAACTGCGACAGTTAGAAAATTTACTCATAAAATATGACACTCAAGGAAATTCAATAGATTTCCCCTAACTTAATTGCATAGCGCTCCTTCTGGATTAGTGCTGAATTGCTACTTAATATTATCAGCATGTTATGAACATACACTCACGTGTGCAAAAATGCAACATCATGAAGAAAACGTGCAAATACCTCTAAACTCACGAAATTAGGGTATGACATCCATACTATTAGAATCAGAGAATGATTGCCCATGCCTAATCACAGCAGTACCTTCTACACTGACGTGTAAGAGCGATTAAATAGTCAACTGTTGAGGATTCAGAACACAGTCGTTCATAGTCAGTGAGCTGTAAATGCTTATACTGGAGTCAGTATGCCTCGTCGATGTGAAAGGGCGCATTTTAACCACGTTGCGGAGTTAGAACGGGACGAATGGTGGTCGTGCGTAAAATACAATTTTCATACTACAGAATTATTGTGCTCATGCGGGGCATAATGCCACGATAGTGATGCGAGTGGGGAAGCAGTGGACTGGAGAGAACAGGATGAGTCGAAAACCCAGAAATGGACCACGAAATGTCACATCGCGGGATAACAGACACCTCAACCGCATGCGAGTGACGCACCATTCAACTTCATCTAGACTGTTAGCAGATCTTCGGAACACTGCGAGAGGTCTGACATTGTCTGCTTCCACGGTTCGACGGCGTCTGCTTCTCAAAGGACGACACACGTGCACACCTTCTACCTACGCCATCGATACCTCGGGCTACAATGGGCTCATGAACACACCCACTGGCGTGCAGAGTGGCAACATATCGTGTTTTAGGACGGATCCCGCTTCAACTTGGGTTACAGTGATGGCCGCAAACACATTCGACTATATCAAGGCGAGCATCAGCTTACATCGTCATGCTGCACGAACGATTGGAGTGATAGTTTGGAGAGCAATTACGCATCTTAGGCGATCTCGGCTGGCAAGAATTGTGGACACACTCAACAGCAACCGCTACATCAGGCAAGTTGTGGAGGCTGAAGTAGTAACCTTCGTTAAACACACTTCTGGGGACTCTTTCTAAGTTGTTCATTAATTTTTCGTATTCGGTAGGTTTCGAAAACTCTCAAGACGAATAAAATTTTCCAGCAAGGCAATTCCATATTGAAAGTCATATTACAGCCCTCCGAGACTTCGACAATGTTCGTGTGTTCGTTTGCGATTGCAAGATGGTAACACTACTCACACGAACTTTAACAGAAATGTGTGAGTTGGTTTTAACAGTAATGAATACTTCAACTTGGAAATATCAATAAACAAAAGTTTTAAAGTCTTGCAAATATATGGAGGCTGCTAAACGTTAATATTAAACAAAATTTCTTTCGTCGAGTGTGTCAAATTTGCTACCCACATCGTACTTGGCGGTATTTTATAACTCGGCTGGAAGTGTGAGTGTGACGTATCATGAATACATAAACATTCTATCATTTCGTATGCACTTCTGTTACGATGGATTCACGTGTTTACTGACAAGAGAGAGAGAGAGAGAGAGATAGAGAGAGAGAGAGAGAGGACAGTGCTTTGGTTGTCACATGTAAGCCATTTTGCTGTTTGATTGCAGGCTGTTTACNATAGAGAGAGAGAGAGAGAGAGGACAGTGCTTTGGTTGTCACATGTAAGCCATTTTGCTGTTTGATTGCAGGCTGTTTACGACCACGCTGTTCCGTTCGTAATTTTTTAACACCAAGATTTCAAAATAAGCGATGGAAAGCAAATCAGACTCTGTCATGTTTCTGGTCTATTTTATTAATTCCAACGTGGTACGAATTCCAATTAAGTTATTTCCAAGAGGTAGTAATTTGTTTATACTCACAAAAATTATTTACAGTTAAGCATTATCTATCGGCTTATTTCCAAACTACAATTTAAAAATAATAGGTATGGAATGCAACCAACGGTTATGTTCTCGTATTTCATGATAAATAACTGTTATTTACTAAATAATAAAACACCCTCACAACAGTTTGCATATACTGTTGCTTGTGGTTCACAAATTAAAACAAAAGGGTTTTACGGGTGCCATTGAAATTTTTTTATGCCACTGTGTGAAGATAATTCTTCACAAATTTAAGCTTTCTCAGTTATAAATAACAACCTGCACCACGAACTCGCAAGGTTTTCATAACAAAACTCCCTAACAAAAGCCTGATTGGCTTCGTTATCGCTAAAAATGTTAAATCGAATATAGTGAAGCCAGTGACGCTTAGAATACCTCATTTCGTGAGAAAACAAAAATTCGAGTAGTAACTACTATTTTTCTAAAGGAAACGAAACGAATAACTTGCAATAAGCCCCCCCCCACCCTGGAGACATTATCCCACAAGACGACGCAAAATCACATGCTGCCAGAAATGCCCAGGCCGTCTTCAAAGCAAGGTAAATACAGCTTCTTCGCTGGCTTCCCGGCGTCAGCTATTGAACATGACTGGGATGTGGTCACGCGGAAACTAGCCTGTCAGGCTGTCATTCTCCACAGCAGTAAATGCAGATAAACTGTGGACTCTGGTAGAAGCAGCCTGGCAAGTGATTCCCCAGGAACATATCTAAAGCCTGTTTGATCCCGTACTACGGCGTAAAACAGCTCTTGTTGCAGCTCGTCGAGGCTTTACAACATACCGATTTTTTACAAGTAATGTTATTGCGTTGTTCTGACAATGTAATTTTTGTAAGAATTTTAGTAATTTGTGAAATATATTTTCTTCCATTCTGATAGTTACTTGATCGTGTTGAATTAAAAAAAAAAACATGGCTGATGGGGAAATATGACGAGTGGGATGTTTTGTAATGGTGCTTAATTCGAAAAGAAAGTATATTTCTGGCTGTTTGCACACGTTCTAAAATAGGAATATTCTTCTTTGTCTGCATATTCCATTAGGCCTAGATTTTTTCTCAAACTGAGTTTATTTTTGTAAACAAATTCTGATTAAACGAAACGCTGAAGCGCATTCTTTGCAAAAACAGTAATGCAAGCTTCCGAAAAAATTTACTTTTACAATGTCCCTCATGATATGGCCCTAACAAAGTCTTGCGTCTGTTTTTTTTATTAAAAACAACTTCTCCTTGTAGATAACTATCTGTACCAAGCGAGGGGCCGCGGTGGTTTAGTGGTCAGAATACCAGCCTCCTACTTAGGCGAACCGGGTTCGATTCCTGGTGGGGTCGCTCCCGAATGTTTGCACGTGGGAATCATGCCGGACGATGCCGCTGGTCGGTGGGTTTTGTCGGGGATCTCCCATTTCCCCCACACTTGCATTCTGGCGCTGCTCTACACTCTCCTCACTTCGCCCTTATCGGCCTTCAAGACCTCGATGTTAAGAGCCACACGAACATCTCCACTCCACAGTCTCCCAGACAGCCCATCGTGGAATAAACCAATCTGGGAGAGGGGGAAGGAAAGTGAGGCGAAATAATTTATATCACAAAATTACGCGGTTGTAAATGTGATATTAAGTTTCTTTCCTTGAGAGCATTCCAAAACGTTTGTGACTAACTTTTACCACCTGGATCGTTAAGTCTGCGGCAATACAGGCAAGTTCTGTGTTACATTTTTACTATGAACTGTTTCTACTTCCCGTTGTGTTTATTTGATTTTTTTTCCCTGCAAACTGGAACGTCTGATGTATAAAATCCATATCTTGTTAACATTGTATCTTATTTCTTTAATCAGTCGTTGAAAGCATCTGTTTGTAGGTTACTGTGGTAATTGGAGTCCCCTAGTATATTTGTGTGATTAAATATCGTACATAAATGAAGTCACGGGAATACCGAAGTGAGAAAAAAAATCTTACGGTCAGGAATATAATATTCTTAAGGCGAACTACAAAAGAACAACACACTTCAAAGTATTAAGTTTTTAAAACATGAGACCGGCGTGCAAATTGCTTTTGGTGGAAGAAGTGGTTCATGGTTTGTTAGTTAACCTGTCTTCATGACGTACTGAAATGATAACTATCAAAGCTGGTTGAAAGAATATACTAGTTATCCATTCTACCATTTTGTTGGAAATGTGCGAACGCTAGGTACACGAATAAAAGGGTCAGATCTTCTGCCGCACTAAGCTGTATTCCAAAATTAACAATACAAGCAAACTAATATTTATATTAGTATGGCTATTTGTTAATGCTAGATGGATAATGATTATGAAATTGGAAATATTAACAACAATTTGACAGATCAATTAATTTTCTAACTTAATTTTAATGTCGTGAATCACGAAGTTTTAACAATAGGAATGAGAATGAAGTTTACACTAAATAAATAAGCATTTTATTATAAATTAGTATTTGTATTCCTCACATTAAACTGTTCATCACGATTCTTGAGTTGCATGAGGTTTTATGGGTCCAGTAGGTATTAGACGCCGATTCTGTCCCACGGCCAAGTAAAACCGGGGGGCTATTACGTCACGCCTGAAAACAGAAAACAAAAAGCACAAGTTGACCGAACTTCTTTGTTATAGATTGCTCCGACCCACAGGGTTTCTCGGCTCTCATTAAGTCATGCCAGCGAGGGGGGGTACGTTATGCTTCGAAATACTCGGGTGCACACATGAGATACGCCGAAAACAATTCTTGAACTAGGGGCGCGGCAGTTGACCCAAGATTGTTTCTCCTCGCTACTTCATTTTACTGCCATCTTGGCTTGAAAGTCGTTCAACCGACAGGTAGTTGCCCTAAAGTAATTTTTTCCGAGAGGCAGTAGACGTAATATCGTCTCATCTAAAACTAACTTCAGCCAAAGTCATTTCTCCGGAAGTCGTATTACCAACAGTCGTTTGATAGAAAATGCGTTTATTTGCCTCTCACGGAAAATGCTTTAACTGAAGCAACAGTCGGTGGACCAACAGGCATTAGACCTAAGTCATTTTGCCAAAGCAGGGAGTACACAAGTAGAGAGTTGTATCTCAGAGTTATAACGAGCGATCCTTATCCTATTCATTTGTTTGTCAAAGCAAGCCGAAGTAGGTTGTACGGTACTGCCAACTTTAGGACACAGAGTAAAACACACATTCTCACTTTGTTATGTTGGCGGTAATGCAGAGACCTCGCCAGCGGTTATTTTCTTTTATATTGTGATTGACCTATGTTTTCTGGACAATATTATCGTTGCTTCTCTTATCCACAGTTATTTCATATCACAAATACATACGAGCGAATATAAACTGTAACTGTGGAGGTGAAACACTACATTACAACCAGTTTCATGCGTGTATTGATGAAAATACACGTGACGCGAATAAACATACGTGAATGCCACACAAAGCAGTCTGTGCTACCACCAACAAAATTAAATAATTCAAATCAACCATCAACATTTAGATAGAGAAACTACATAATTGTTTATTCTATATTTATGCTTTATGAACATAATACATAATTTGTTTAAATAATTAACAACTTTCTTAAATGCCGAAGTTGTAAGTTCGTAGAACCTCGACTTCGGGCAGACTTCGGGTATATTCGGTAAGGTTTCGTTTTCCCTATTCGAGTTACGAGGGCCTGCGCCAAACGTCGTTTATCGTAAATGTCATTTAACGGACAGCCACTTTACGTAAAAGTCGTTTTTTTCAGACATTTAGGAGAAACTACTTTTAGGCCTACTGATCGCTACCGCTTGAACAATCGGCACACGAGCGAGGCGGAAGGGGTTGCTCTCAAGAAAGAGGCGCATCGGTTCAAGCCCCGTTTAACGTTTTGGAGTGGGAGGAGGAAAATACCTCGTTCCCTACCCTCCACACTACGCCCAGACGCTCGCCGGTGTGGTTGAACTGAACCGCGACTAACGATCGATATATTCCCATGAGTCCCCGCATCGCTTCACGCCCTCTCCCCTCCTCCCTCCCCCGCGTCGTCCAATTACTGATTTCATCCGTCGATCCCCTTTCTTCGTGCGAGTCTGTGCGTCCCCGTGTGTCAAGTCCCCCCCNATCTCCCAGAGACTACTTTCCTCCGGTTGCCTCCTTGGCCTGCTGATCGCTTCATCGCGTAATTTTTTGCCGCAGAAAATAATCCACGCCCGCGCCTCTAGTTTAGCATGGCGCTTCTGTTGACTTGTATCACCTGCACATCATTAGTGAGCAGAGCAAATTAAATATATATTTTTAATGTCTCTTTTAAGAAAGTCGAATAACAAAAATCGATTATTTTACATTTGTACTAAACACCGTTCTCCTTTTAGACATAATCCGAAATTGCATTTTAATCCAACATAAAATTAAATTATACAGTTTTTTATAATTATTTATTGTAGAGCAGTTATCCCCGCGAAAGCCGATCAAGAATTCATTAAATTCGCGATGTGGCAACTTTATTAATATTTTAATTTTATTACTGTACATTATTTATTAAATTTTTATTAATGAAAAAAAAAAACTTTTACAAAGCTTGAACTAATGTAATGGTTTTTTTTTTGATGTTTGGTTTTAAAAAAGAAGTATGGAGTTATAAATACATCGTAGTGTGATCTTGCTAGCTGTGCAAAACCACTTTCCGTATCCCAATATTACACGTCTTTTCTACCAACACCACTATCATAAACGACGTGGATATCATTTGAGGCCNCACCGTTCACCTTTTAGACATAATCCGAAATTGCATTTTAATCCAACATAAAATTAAATTCTACAGTTTTTTATAATTATTTATTGTAGAGCAGTTATCCCCGCGAAAGCCGATCAAGAACTCATTAAATTCGCGATGTGGCAACTTTATTACCATTTTCATTTTATTACTGTACATTATTTATTAAATTTTTATTAATGAAAAAAAAAAAACTTTTACAAAGCTTGAACTAATGTAATGGTTTTGTTTTTGATGTTTGGTTTTAAAAAAGACGTATGGAGTTATAAAGACATCGTAGTGTGATCTTGCTAGCTGTGCAAAACCACTTTCCGTATCCCAATATTACACGTCTTTTCTACCAACACCACTATCATAAACGACGTGGATATCATTTGAGGCCACGACACTGTTTGTGTAAACAAGTGGCCAAATTTTAATGCAATTATATGACATTATAATAGGCAAAAGTATATTATTAATACGAAACGGCTACTCATTAGAAAATTAAAATATAAACTAACACGTTTATCACTGTTGACGTGACTTTGACAGTTGTATTGATGTGAGGTAGGTCAATGTTGGGTACATGCGCAGAATACGAAAAATCGGTCGTCATCTTTAGTCTAAGAGATAAATTGCAGAATTATTTCTATATTTGGGAAGAGACATCGCCAGTATTTAATGAAGACCGTTGATAAATTTTTGTATGCGTTCGTATACGGTTGCTGTTTATTTGGCACGGGATGTGTGAGCTACTAGATTTCAAATTGATAAATATCAACACATCAAGGTATGGTTGACATCTTAGTTAAATAGTATTTAAACTGTCCAATCTTCTTCGTCCTTCATCTGAAATAAACAGGCTTTTCGCATGAGAACAGAGGTCTGTAAAAAGAGTCAACTTTTGAAAAACGACTAAGTAACATAAACCCACTTTCCTTAAATTATATGTGTATCTATATATAATTATATATATACATATATATATACACACACATACTTTCTTCAAAAATATAGTGGCGTCCCTATTATGCAAATTGAAACCGATAATGAAAATAATAGTTATAAAAGAGAACATTACTGTTGATTATTTCCATACTAAAAGTATTGTTACATTACAAAATTAAACGTACTAAACGGCTCACTTTCAGGAGTAAGGCATTTTGCACAGAAAAAGAATATCATGAGCAAATCATTGTTCGCGGATCATTGAGCACTTTTAAAAGACGTGCTTAGAAACTTGTTTCCTTTCCATTTTGTATAATTTCCCCACATGCAAAATTGATATTTAAATACTGCCATTGGCTTTATGACGCAATTCATGCACCGATAAAGAAAATGGTTGCCAACATAAATATGTTACTTACATGCTAATTCTTGCTCTCAGTTGTAATCAATAAACAAACTGAAAAAAAAAAAAAATTGGGATCTAAAAATGTTAAGCGTCGTGAAGCTGTTCTTTTACGTGCCATTTTGTTGGGAGCATGTTGCTTGATTTGTTCGTTAAAATACTTGCAGTTAGGTGCAGATACATTATTCAAAGTTTTATTTTTAAACTGTTTATTTAATTGCTTACCAGGCATGCGTCAAGATATCTATGCAATAACACGTGGAAAAGGTTTTGAATTTATTTCTAGCTTTTGAATGTAAGGGAGAGTTTTCAGAATTTTTTATGTTGTTGTCGAACTGTTTTTCGTATAGTAACTTTTGTGAATTAAAACTTGTAGTGAATTCAGACGAAGTGTTTTTCAATGCCGTATATTGTATTGGTTTTATTTTATTTGAGTGTTCAAAATAAAGAGTGAAATAGTAGTTTTTGCATGCGATTATGCAGAAATTAGACAATGAGATATTTTACTTGCTGGAAATAGCAAATCTGCAAGTTGAGTATGTTTTGACACAAATATAAAGTAAAGAATTATTTGCTATTCAGCGAGCTTAACGCTCCAGTTAAACGCCAGTGAGCTGATGGTGGCGGAGGGTGTGAAGAAGGGGGAAGTAAATACGGTAAACCAACTTTACCTATACTCTAACAACAGCACATACATCCCTATATTTCCAGTAATTCCAACCAGAGATACNCGGTAAACCAACTTTACCTATACTCTAACAACAGCACATACATCCCTATATTTCCAGTAATTCCAACCAGAGATACCGTAACTCTAATATGCGCTCACTTACCTTCCTTAGCGACAGAGCTCACTGCGACTTGAGATATCTCGCGGATAAAAATCAACAGAAAATATTACTCGACACAGTATTGGTTCAGGTAAAAGGGGACGAATTATTGGCGCACAGTACCGTATCTTNCAACAGAAAATATTACTCGACACAGTATTGGTTCAGGTAAAAGGGGACGAATTATTGGCGCACAGTACCGTATCTTACCTTTTCTTCCCCAGTATTTTGGCTGCCGCATGAACGATAAAGTCCGTGACAACTTTGGTTGCACTGCAAGTCATACTTGGAAACAGAGCTATCGAATGAGTTTTCTGGCTCAACTTAAGTTACAAGTACTTGTAAGTAATACAGATACGTACGTTGTGTTTATTAATTTTTTAATTCTGAGCAGTACACATACGCGGAGAACACACCGCCACGTTAAGTTATTCTCCATTACTAAATTAATGTGTCCAGGGATCCGACAGNTACACATACGCGGAGAACACACCGCCACGTTAAGTTATTCTCCATTACTAAATTAATGTGTCCAGGGATCCGACAGGCACGGTCCACTTTTCCCACGGTAATGGAGTAATAAGATACCACTTATGGTAATCCAAGTTTCGAAACAACAGATATTGCCGTATACCAGGCAAAGTGTACCATATCCAGTTTATTATTTTTAGGCTGGCGTGAAGTTATCTCCGTATATACCGCACCTATAAACACACAACTTATTTCAGAAATAAAATTATTTAGGCTTTAACATAACGTCTACGGTTTATACACCATTGGTATAAAGTATTCTCTAAAAAAAATATAAAATCTGCATTAACGGGGTGGTATGAATAGTTGCCCAGAACATGAATTTTAAGAATCTGCTCGGCTTCGTAATCGTATAAATAAAAACGGCTATCCTCCATCTCCTCACGAGCAACTGCTTGGTGGCCTTGATCAAGNCGGCTTCGTAATCGTATAAATAAAAACGGCTATCCTCCATCTCCTCACGAGCAACTGCTTGGTGGCCTTGATCAAGATTTGGTATAAATAAAATGAAGCTACTGCTCATTATTACGAGAACCTGCTTAAATATCCATGAGATTCGTAATTTTCCTTTTCAAACCTGTAGAGTTCTTCAGAGTTCCTGCGTCTTGTGTGTTTTTCTTCTCCGTTCCAGAGCCACCAATATGAATTCGGCCATTGCGTTTATCAATAGCACTGAGTAGCTGAGACGCCAAATGAAGAACATCATAGAAATTTAAGAAGCTGCTCGTAATGGTGCACAGTAGCTAATTATTTTATTCCAAATCTTGAGCAGCGTCTCAAGTATCGTGCTATATTTAAGGGGCTGCTGCGGCCAAACGATTGGCCATAATACAAAATGACCGGTTAACAGCATTNAAGTATCGTGCTATATTTAAGGGGCTGCTGCGGCCAAACGATTGGCCATAATACAAAATGACCGGTTAACAGCATTAATTTCTCTACGCAACCCCGGAGTAACAATCCGCCGTTTCATTCAAACGTTAAATACCAGCAGGAAACGCAAAGATCTAGTGACCTGTGTGTAGATGTAACTGAGGTTATCCCCAGTCTCGGTTCGGTTCGGTTCGACGCGAGGTCACCGGCAGTTTGCCCTTCCGAGTCACATGCTAGGAGCCTCAGAANATTGGCGAAGGGCCCCCGGAGCAAAATCTGTTCATTGCCGTGTACGGGGGCGGGGTTGGACAAGTCGCCGTCGATGGGGGAGCGGTCACGGAGATACAGGATCCGCCCTGCCCACGTCCTGTGTCGTCTGGCCTCTGTCTTTTCCTCTCTTCCCGCCTCCACCCCGCTGACCGTCATATAGAGGGCGGTGTGGAATCAATATGGCGCCCCCTCGGTGGCAGCGATGCCTCTCGCTGCCCACAGAGACCCCGCCCTCGCGACTACTCTCGTGGCTCGCGTTCACTTTTTTTTTTATAAGCTCCCGCACTGCCACCATAATCCACCGTTACAAAATCTTTTCTTAAGTTTTTGGTCGCATGGTTATGTGCCGAAATGTTCGAGACGACAGAATCTGTTATTACAGTGAGCTTCAAACCACTCGTTACCGATTCGGTAGTCGAAAATTCTGAGTTATTCCAAAGGGTTATGCTGGAATCCTCGATGCGACGACCTTGCAAATATGAATGTGTCGCAGTCACTGCGAACGAGGATAGCTTGCTTGAAAATGTTCTTTACACCTTGCGGTTAAAAAAGTAGATTTCAGGGGAAAAAAATGGGAATGGAAAAGCCTCGCATTCTGAACTAACCTAAGTTTGCATCTATACCATTGACTTTCTTGGTTGTTCACAATGATACTTCGAAANGCCTCGCATTCTGAACTAACCTAAGTTTGCATCTATACCATTGACTTTCTTGGTTGTTCACAATGATACTTCGAAAGAAAATTGTTCTAACGTTTTTTTTTATGTTAATGTCAAGTGCAATAATTCTGTTTTATTTGTGCATTCTTTTATGCTCTGAATTATCAAAAAAAATTCTGTGAGCATGAAAGAGTCTATTCGCTTGGAGCAAGGAACTATTTTGTTTTGTTTTCGGGGCAAAAACGCGTAAAGAAACCTGTGTAGTGCAAAGTGGTGGACGCAGTAAGTTGAGCTGAAGTGTCATCACGTGTCGATAAACTTCGAAAAAAAAATCATAAGAGAGGAAAACAGACAGATCCGAGTTGTGGTAAACGCTTAATGTGAATAATTGCCAAGAATTGCCCAATTAAAAAATACGTAAGTAAAACAAATATTTTTTTAATAATGTGAAAGCAACGGGGCGTGATTCCGGCAGCTGATTGCGCGTGACGCCAGCGCGGGGACCCTAGGAGTAATAAAAGTTACCACCTTGGAACGGACAGCTTATGGGAACGGCATATGTCACATATATCCGCGGCTTACCTCTCCGTACGAAGGTAACGCTTTATCAGAGTCTGCTTCGAAGGTCACCGACATGTCATGAATTTTTACGGGTGTTTGCTGAATCGCTAGTTGGAACGTAAACTCGGTGGGAAGTTCCGACGAGTTGCGCATGCATCGCCACTCCTGTTTACCCAGAGGAACAGCCTGTTTCCGGAAGTTGGCCGCTGCGGGCTCAATCCCATCTATTTCCGCTGCTAATAAATCGTTCATGCCTGTGACTGGTTGCTGGATATAGTCTATTCGCTTTTCCTTAACACGTTTTGAATCAAACCTTTGAAAAATCACCTCATGTTCATGTATGACGTGTTTAATTATTTACTAAATATGTCGTGTATCACAAGCGTTTTGAACTTGTGTTAACATAAAAGTACATTGCTGTTGTTAAATCGAACTATTACTTATAATTTTATCTATAAGTTATAATATTTTAATTATACCTAATATGAATAAAGACAGAGAGAAAATGGGTTTGTTGGTAATTCCTAGTAAGAAACAGATGTTATGCAAAATATTACTAAATTGAGTGCCCACAAATGCGGTGCGTTGACCCTCTGATGTAGTTTCTAAACTTTGTTTGTATGAAGCGGAGGGATAACCTAGAAGTAGAACATCAGAAAAGTTGTTTGTAACCGTGAATGGAGTATATACCGTTGCACGCAGCGGATTGCCAAGAATATCTTCTTGACATAACGATACACTGCAAATGTTAGCATTAGCANCGTGAATGGAGTATATACCGTTGCACGCAGCGGATTGCCAAGAATATCTTCTTGACATAACGATACACTGCAAATGTCAGCATTAGCAAAAAAAGTGTCCTATATACAACTCCCGTTTATATTTCCTTATTTGTACAGTAAGAAAATTTCTTCTCATTCAGTGCATTTTTCTTAGTTCCGAAAATAATGTTGGATAATGCTATGAATATGGTTCTGGATATGAGGTACGATTAGGTATAATGTGTTTATTTTTTTGTTATTATTTATTGTGAAAAATATCATATAGCCAAGTCACTTTTACTTCCAACTTTTCTTAAGCTTGTTAGAGTTCTACTTTCAGGCCTTTTTCCCCGCCTCATGCAAACAAATCTTAACCAATTCTTGGAAATAACACCAAAGGGAGAACACACCGTATTTGTTGCGCACTCAGTTTAATAATATTTTGCATGATAACTATTTATTATTTAGCATTAACAACACACCTATTTTCGCTCTGTTTTTGTTGATATTACTTATAAATAAAATATCGTTACTTATAGATAAAATGTAAGTAAGTCAAATTTGACGGGAAATAAAATACTTTCCTANCTTATAAATAAAATATCGTTACTTATAGATAAAATGTAAGTAAGTCAAATTTGACGGGAAATAAAATACTTTCCTATTAGGAGGAGTATAAAACGCTTATGATACATGACGTATTTGGCAAACAACCAGACACCCCATACATGGAGTGATTATTCAAAAATCTGATTGAAAACAATGTGAAGATACCGCGAAAAGGCCATAATATTTCACTCACACTGATTCACGGAATATAAAAGAAAAAAGATTTCATTTCTCTTTAGTAATATTAAAGTTACGACCCTTGACGTATTGTATCATGGACGTCAGTCGTACAGTAAATCTATATTTCCTTTCGTAATAGAAGGGGCCACGGTGGTGTAGTGGTTATACTGTACTCGCCTCCAACCTCAGAAAATCAGGCTCGATTCCCAGTGAGGTGTCCTCCGGATTTTCACATGTGGAAATCGTGCCGGACAATGCCGTTGGTTGGCGGGTTGTCTCCTGGTTCTCCCGTTTTCCCCGTCCATACATTCCGGCGCTGTTACATGCTCTCCTCGTTTCACCCTCATCGGCTCTCAAGAAATTGCTGTTAAGAGCCACCCAAATGTTTTTCATGCCTTCCTGCCTTTAGTAAGAGATGTGATATGCAAATATCGTTACGAATTTCAAGCGGCATTTTCGCGTGGCAGTATCGGCGTTAGGGATGTCGATATCAAAAAAAAAATTTCTATTTTTTTAATATTTGATTTTTATAATAAGTATCGCTTTACGTAATGATACATCTGAAGAAAAATACTGATTTTTGGTACATGGTAATCCGAAATATTTTATTTATTAAAGGACGTGAAAAATGTAAAACTGCTTGGAATAATACACATTGAGGATACAAATCATTGCAGATAGATGTGGCGCCGGTTTTTGGCGCATGTTTCAAAAGAAAATAGTAATTTTTTAACTCAATTTTTGTATTCAAAACAAAACTTATTAAAAGAGCTTTTAAAAATATTTATTTCCGATACGTTAAAAAAAATTTATTTAGATATGATATTCTTGAAATTTATCGACAATTTATATATGTACATCGTTGCTATAATATCGTAATTTCGTTATATCGATATGTATCCAACATCCCTAACCGACGTGAAAAGGGAGAGCGGTATACGATCGCGGGAGGGCTAGATGAAGCCCCACTGTAATGATCGGGGACGGGCAACAGCGGATCGGTCGCGCACGTCGTCTCCCGTCATCATCGCGCTCTATATCGGGCTTCACCCGAAACTCCCGCAGAACCCTGCTCACTGCTTGTCTCCCCCCCCCTTAACTGCTTTCTCCTCCGTCCCCACTTGTTATTGGGTTTCCTTCTCGTGGTTCTGGCGCGCTGACCCCGGCACGGCCAGCCGAGTCAATTAGCTGAGGTCCAGTTGTGTGGGTTTTCCTCGATGACTGGGGACCCCACCTTATTTACCCGCATATTAGGACAATCCCGAAAATAATACCACTTCCCCCTCCCTCCCCTAACAAATTCACATTTATTCCCACTTTTACTTTGGTCTATACGCAAAATTAATTTCTGTACAAATTATTTGCTTATGTAATTCAGAATTATCTGAACATACTACATGACTTCCCCGTATAATAAAGTATGTGAAATAAGTATTCTAACGTTGCGCGTAACTCAGTAAATAAATGTTATGGGAATAAAACTTTTTCTAGGTAAGGTAAAAAAAACTATTATTACAGCTACCATTTTTTTAAATTTTTTCTGTTAAACATAGCTATCCAAAAATAAAAAAATTGTGAAAATTCTTAAAAATACAATTTTTTTGGGCTTTACTGCACAGTTTCCTTAAGAGAAAGGAGAAAAGAGGAAAGTAGAAAGTGTCACCTGCCCTTGTCTTACATGTATTACATCCTTCTATTACAAATCTTATTTGTGATAAATTCAGCTTCCCTGGAATGAATTTTGCAGCCTAGAGACTGTCCGTTGCAATGATTCCTTATGGCCAGGCATAATATTGAGGCGTTTAAAATTTAACACTATGGAATTCTTTGCTGCTAATAATATACAGCATATATTCCATTTCAAATACACTTTCTTCTTCTATACATATATTTTGGTAATTATAAAAATAGTCCTTCAATTTCTTTTAAACTTGTTATGTGTCTTCTGCTGAAATGAAACCTATGTCTACTAAAAAAAAAACGTTGACCATCATTCGTTAGGTACTACTCAACCAAAAAACATTCATGGAATGCGAAAACCAATTATCTAAGTGAAAATTGGAATAAAACGTAGTCTTATATTTTGGCTAATACATTCAAATATATCCCCAGGAATAGCTACTGTTATTTACAAGCTGTTCGCTGTAAACAAAGAACTTTTGAAAACTGCTCAAGATCTACGTGTATGCACGTTGTACATTCTTCCGCTATATGTAAAATTAACATTGCCATGAGTTTGATCACTTTATTCATACACCAGGCAAGTAAAACTGTAAAATTATTTTGAAAGTAAGGATTTTACTAATTTCCTAATTACTATACTTACATGCGTTAAAAACAGAAAACGTAAGAAATAATTTAAGAATTCATAAATGTTCACCTAACACTTGTAATTAAAAGTTAAGACTTGGAACTACTTTCACTTCATCGTTAACAACTTTGCTGGGTGGTTACCAGTCAGTGTGGCTGTTAAATAATATACATGCAGACTGAGTCAGCGAAATTTTTCAAAGATTGATTTCAAAAGTGCTTAAATAACAGTGAACAACCTACAAAATCCAGCACTTATTACACGCAATTCTCTATTTTAGTATAGCGAGTGTTGTGGTGCAGTAGTGAACCACTGGACTCGCATTCGGGAGGAAAACCATTCGGATCCCTGTCCGGCTATCCTGATTCCAGTCTTCCGCGGTCTTCCTAAATCACCCCACGCGAATGCTGGGGTCGTTCAATCTTTAATTACCTCGCTGTCAACGAGACTTAGTAAAATACTGTCTGTTGGTAAGATCGGCCCTGGGCCGGGTTGGAGCTGGGCTGGTGGTCGGGCAACCAACCTGTAATGGGTGTAAGGCGACGGGGAGGGTTGTAAGTGATCTTGGTGAAAGCCGGTAACAGATCCCTGTGTGTAGGGAGTGTACAGATTCAGCACTTCAGAGTGCCTGGTTGGGTAGTCGTGACTACGGGAATGACTATTATAGTTCGGCCAATCCCCTGGTGAATGCCTACGTGATCATCATCGGCTTCTTTAGGTGTAAGAGCAGATCGGCGTGATGTTTTGTTATGTTGAGCCCGATGCAAGGTTTCAGCCAGGGACTTTGTTTGAATAAAAGTACACAATGAATTTTCTTTTTCCTTAGTCCATGTGATATAGCTTTTTTCAGGTTGCGGTAGTGGAGAATATAGATTTTTTTTTTGTTTTCGAGAGTAGTCATCAGTTTCGGATGCTTGGGGACTGGTGGACTTTGGTTGACGGATAGGAAATGCAGGCCTTTTTGGTCTTACTGCAGGTCAGTGGGATATTCTATTTCGACTTCGAGGATATAGCCAGTATGAGCTTTGTCTGGAATGGACTTGACATCGATGTTAGTGTTATCAGACCACTTAAAAGTATGTGCTGGGAGCGGCAATCTCATGGCCCATCTGTAAAAGTTGTTGGCGTCCAGGTGCTGCAGTTAAGTCGTCAGCATGCTTGGATCATAGGTTTCAAGCTCGTAGATATTATCTGCTTTGCAGTGGCGTTTTATACACTGTGCAACACCACCACGTATTCTATCATCGACGAACATGTACACATCATAGTCGCTCATTAATTCGAGTTGCACCCCCAACATCCGAAGCATGGTATCAAAAGTGGACCACGGCGCACTGGCGTAGTGAGCACAGTTGAGCTTGTATGTGGAAATGCAGAGGTCCCTAAAGTCCTCGAAAGCATTGGCCAGGAGAAGGACATCTGTCTTGAAGTATATATCGCTGTATTACCCTAATGAACTGCTTCCGAATGCTTGCCATACTGCCGGGAATCCTGCCGTACACATGTTTGGGGGCAAAAAACGATATGAAAGGAGTTCTGGTAAATTACTATTAAACTATGATGAAAGACTGTTCACAAAACGATGATGGCCCCACACCAAGCAATGAAAAAAGGTTATATACTTAAAATGTAAATGTGAATTTAGTTAAATAAATGAAGAGGGAGACCCCGAGAAAATTGCTCAGGCGCAGACAAATATCCATGACGACCCCGCCAGAGAATCGTCTCCCAGTATGTAGTAATTGAAGCAACATTAATCTAGTTGTGTAAACTTACCAAAAACAGCAGACAGGATTATTGGCTGTTCAACTATGATAATCCTCCAACGGAACCTGTGCAAACAGCAGCTCGACAACTTCGTACACACAATTTTCATTCAGTAAATGAACATCAGATTTAGCGTCTCAACAAAAAATGTTGTCGGTAAAGCATAGTAATGGAAAAAAAAAGGTTACGTACACTACTATGTGACAGGACAAAATTTGTTAATGAAATAAAGACCCCCAGGAAAACCGCTCAAGCACAAACAAATATCCATGACGACTCCTCCGGGAATCATGTCCCTGTACACTGTTGAGGGGAGCCAAGTCGAAGCTGCCAAGGGCTGCTGTACGAGGCTGATCAAATGTATCATTTAAAATAAAATGAGGCAGGTGGTTTGGCGAATTTCACCACTGAAAAATAGCAATATTATTCACATGTTGTACTCAACTTTCGTCAAAATGATTTTTTTACGGTATCCTGCTCGCGTAATATGCAACTCATGTTAGCTACATACAGTTTCTTGTTACCATGCAGGATCCAGTAGTGTTATTTATCTCATTCTCAGTTATTATCAAACAAAGAAACTTTTTCCTGAAACATATTCGAGAGGAGTGTGTTCCATGCAATTATTTTAAGGTATTCTGCACACATTTTATGACAGGCTTTGTTCTGCAGTAATGCAAAAAAGAGATGTACGGTCATCCGGTAGACATATTTTTAGAAACACTTTGTTGCCTACAAAACTTAAATTGTTTTAAAATTACTACATTTATTTATATTAACAAATCCTTTAATTTATATGGGACTCGTGTTATGGAATAGATTTGCGGCAATTAAATAAGTATAGTATTTATTTTTAAACACAATTACTCTTCCTGTTTGATTATTTCGTTATTGAAAAAATATTGATAGATAATTAAGTTTGTCAACGATCCCTCGTATTTATGGTTAACATTAGGATTGCATTTTTGAGTGAGTTTGATAGTAACCTGTAAAATATAAAGTAACATATTAGTACATATAACTTTTTTTTGTCTGAGAAAAGCAAATACATTAGGATACTGCGTGATACGCAAGTGTTTGCTCACAAATACACAATCTGGCTAAGAGAGAGATAGAGGAAAAACGGTAATAATATTAAAAATGGATGTATTGAAGAAATTTTTTCTCTCTGCTAGCTATCCAACTGCAATCAAACGGTCGGCGAATATTATATGTCTATCTTAAAACGAACTTCAGTGTGCACGCATGTGTCTACAATGTCGAACCCGCATCGCTGTGAGTACAAAGCAGCGAGCTTTGACACGTGTGTACGTGTGAGAGTCATGTGTACGTGTGTGTATGTGGGCATGCATGTGCATGCACAACCTTTCGTATCCTGCATAAGCTAAACTGAATTTTATTTGTAGAGACATGCACATTGTGGGAACAGTTATTTTGCCTGTACTAAACCTTTGCACCGGCGAGCTAGATGACACGGCGGCCAGATAGCCTTGGGCTGGGTACCTCTGTGGGCCGACAGTCAGTGTAGACTGTAGACCTTTCCCCGCCTCACTTCCGCTCGAACACCCTAGCCCTCCCCATGCCACCACGGGTCTGCAAGTTATCAGTGTCACGTCAATAGTGAGCCACTGCTTGTAGGCGCCTTAGGCTAAGGACTGTCTTCAACTGACATGGTGTTATAGCATGGAATGCAATACCTGTAGTTGACTGGTAGCTCGCATCTGTGCGTAATGTGGCGTTAAACTTTCTTATAGTTTTTGTTTGCGCCAACCAGTCGGAGTGCCATGGAATTTATTGTTCCCGCCTATAACGTACTATTTTTCTATTACCTGCCATCACCTTTCCTGTAAATGATGGATGTTTTCGAAACAGCAGCATTACACTGTAATAGCAGCTGCAGATACAAACAAAACACGTTCAGGATGTTGAAATACGTGAACAAAACCTCTCCATTTTCACAATACAGCTCGGAAACAATTAATATTGTAAACAGTGAATTTTTTCTTATGCTGTTTTTTATGTCGGTTACACTGTGATATTTACGACATTTTTGATAGACGACGCTTAAGGATGGTTGGCAGTATTTCACAGATACAATTCGATTATGAAAATTTTAGCTAGAAACGAGATTTATTACTTTAAATTGTGGATTTATGTTTTTAACATTTATTACATATTGTGAACTTTAATTTGCCGAGAAAAGTATAATCCTATCGCTCATTACCAAGTGATTTTAATATAATAACTTTTATTAGAATAATTTCTAGGGATGACGGGGTAAGAACATCGAACATGGCCTCGAACCCTGGCTGTAACTCCTACCAATATGGCAGATGGACCGACCAACATAGTCTCAGGTCGCACCTACCAAGATGGAGGACAACTCCTACCCCCGGATACATGATGCATGTCCCAAAACCGACATATGTTCATTACTAGTGTGGTTTAAATACATTTATATGCTTTCTGTGACTTACTAAATATATTACTAATATTATACAAAGCGGAATTAATTAAATGCGTAGCTAAAAGGAGTATATACATTTGATTCACTACTTTTTCTAATAAAAATCAAATTATATCCGTGATATTTGATCCACCAAGCCTCAGTATGTTTCTCTCTTTGTAAATTAATCTGGGCCGTTAGTTATACGGTACTGAACGATTTTAGTGTTATTTCTCCTGTTTCGCCTTATGGCCATGACGCTCGCCAATTATTGTGTTTTTTTTTTCATGAATATTTTTAAGTCAAGACGTTAATTAAGCGGTCCTACCACTTTAGAAGCGATCTATTGTTCAAGAGCGGATCCAGTGACTTGATTTTGTACGGTAATATTTACTCTCAGGTGCGTTAATGTACATTAACAGCAAACCTTTGCTGACCTATGAGAAGACATATATAAAACAAAGTGATTGCACCGAATACTATCATTTTGTTTGACCGTGTATTTAATCAAGTTTTTCTGTGAAGCCTTTGTAAGTCAACTCAAGATATTTGTACTCTGAGAAACGATTACTGTTTAAACTGTGTTGTCTTTGGCTGGGTGATTT
This sequence comes from Clitarchus hookeri, assembly GCA_002778355.1. NCBI lineage: Eukaryota > Metazoa > Arthropoda > Insecta > Phasmatodea > Phasmatidae > Clitarchus > Clitarchus hookeri. The sequence goes on along the minus strand of NQII01000064.1, from coordinate 1,283,713 downwards.
TGTTTATTTACCTCACCTGTTCTGTTACCGTCCTCGTAACGTTATCCAGTTTCCTTTCTATCTGCAATTTTTGAAGATTCTTTTTTTTTCATTTCGTGTCTGAAGCAACGGTATACGTGGTGACTGAAAATGAAGACTATCAAGATAGATACTTCCTGCGTGAAATGGAAGTCAGTCATCTGTTCTACAACATACGTACGGCTGTCTGCTTGATTTGCTCAGGATTTATCCTTGTGACTTCTTCGAATAGTAGTGAGTTGAAACTTGTGAATCCCACCAAGTCTTTTGTTGTACCGATTCAGCTCTCTTGTGATGGAGCTCTCGAAATACTTCCTCGTACCGAGCCAGGTGGTGCAGTGGCAAAAGAGTGGTCTCGCATTCACGATGACCTGGTTTCGATGCCTGGTACGGGCATCCTGAGCCCTGTTTTATGTTATGGTATTCCCAAAATCACGCAGACAAATACTCGTGGCTGATTCCTTTGCCATTCTCACTTTCCCGAACCACTTTTTTCACCTCAGCTGACCTCGTTCTCGACGAGACTTTAAACCTGCCTTGCCTACCTACATTACTAACTACCTGCCTGCTTATTTCTTCATATTTGAAACATCCTCAGAACTTGTCCTTCTACCTTCTGTGCTTCTTTCAATACTCTTCGTTCAGTGCCACTTATACCTAAAACACCTAGGTTACAGACAATGCGTGCGTAGGGAATAGCAAGGGGACGTAGCTGATCCTTTTATTGGGAAAATGTTACACATTATGTGTCAAAAATGAAAACAAAGCTCTAATAGCTATTGCAATAATATTAAGGTAATAATCTACACACACAAACAACTGTATTTTAAACATCGAATTTCCTAACTTTTCCCCGAAATAAACTTTCGAACGACCCAATAAAGGTTGAAAATGTGTTTGCTTTACAGCATTCGTAAAAGAGTAAATTAAGGATGGTTGAAGTCCCAAGGAAAACCTCTTAAGCATTGGACGTTCTTTCGGGGCTGTTTTCCACCTGTTAATTTTTCGCCTTCCTTGAGCTAGTAGACTTAATAAGAATTACTCTGTCTGTGTGTGCATATACAAACACACACAATTAAATACATGAACTGTTTCTACGTGACTATAGGTGATAATCTTGTTCCGTTTTTACGAAATTCAGAGATTTCTACTCGCGTAGTAACGGCGACCCTCTGCGGCCACTTGGAAAGAGTTTCACTGATGACGACGTGGTGAGGGTGGAGGGGAAGGTTTTTCACTTGGTCTGCCTTTCACTCGCGTCATCTGTATTGTGATTTATCTGAACGCTGGCAACGTTCTGCTTGCCTTCCTGCCTGCTTCCCCTCCTAGTTTTTATAAACTTGCACGGCACTAGCGCATTGACCCCGGCACTGCCAAGTTCAGCTCTGTGCAGTCAAGCAGAATGAAATCATATTAGGCACACCTTGGAAAGCTCTAAGGTATTGACCTGGAAAAAATCATCTGTGGTTGACTAGATGTTGTTGCAACATGATTATTGGTTATTTGTGTAAAAGTGTGCATTTAACGGTGTATGTCGATAAGTTCTTTTTTTGTTGATGAAATAATAAAACCTCCTTTTGAGATTACTTAATGGAAATGGGGTTTAGCAAGTGACGTTCCCCAGCTGCGGTTGCTGCCGGTGATCGCAGTGACTGACGACTGGTGTCTGGCCATGTAACCGCAACAGCTTTCAGGATCATATTTTCTTGCGGCACAACAAGCTGCTGAAATGCATGACGAGCGAAGNAGAAGCCGCTGAAATGCATGACGAGCGAAGCCAAGCGTCTAACCTATCAGCAGCTTCCAACCCTCCATAGCCCTCTCTCCAGGCCTATGCAGTCTTCGTATACTTTATCACCGACCACTGTCGCTACTTCTGAAGCTGCCTACAAGCCCTCCTTGATTTCGCAAAAGGATATTCAACCTATTCCTCGACCTAAACATAAATCCAAACGTGTAAGGAAACCCTCATCTGCTAAGTGTCCTTAATAGGTCAAATTACAGATGGCAATTCAAGAAAAAGAGGCAACGTAGTCCAAAATAGGAACAGGCGGAGGAAGAAGTCGAGTATGTGTGTCTCGACCTCAACCTTCAANCGAGTATGTGTGTCTCGACCTCAACCTTCAACATCTGCACTAACTCAGCCACAATCTTCCACCTCTGGTCTTGCCCCTCAGCACTGTAAGGCATCAGAATAAAGGACATCGGTATTTGAGGGATCAAGTGATGATAGTGACTCTCGTCTACAAATTGCCTGAGCTGATTATTTGCCAGAGTTACCCTTTCAACTTTCAGTGGGAGAGGAGGCTCCAGATAACGAAGATGCCCTATGAATGTTCTGTGGAGGGGNTAGTTACCCTTTCAACTTTCAGTGGGAGAGGAGGCTCCAGATAACGAAGATGCCCTATGAATGTTCTGTGGAGGGGCCTTCTCAGATGACTGAAGAGGAGAGCTGTGGGTAAGACGCGAGTTGTGCGGTCTATGGGCACAGACTGCAATGAATTTTGTCGCAAAAATTTTAATTTCAGTTGAATTGCCATTAATAAGTTTTCATTTGTTTGTAAGTAATCCTTAATTTGTTCATTATTAACTTCCATTTGACTATGATGCAAGGAACTTGAGATTCCATGCACTGTGTGATTTTTTAACTAAATTAGTTCTATACATGTAAAATAGGTACCCATGTTATCCGCACGCAAATTCGAATTTTGCAGGAAAACTCGATTTATGTGTCCCTTTAAATATTATTCAAAACATGGAACCAAGGGGAGATAGGTTAATTATAGGCTGTTCAAAGTAAAGTGAGTACTTTTGAGGCCCTAGTTACTTTTTCCTTTCAGCCAATATTTTTCATTTAACCACATTTTTTAAAACATTTTTCATGTAAGTTATAAACATGATGTGTTTATTCCACCGCACTCGGAAGTTAACGTCCAAAGCTAAAAGAAAATATATGTATTTGACTATTATTCCAAATGAGGGAGATTTCAAAAGTGCTCACTTCACCGTGAATAGCTTATACGGTATCCATGCCGTAAATAATTGAAAAAAACTGTAACATGAGAAATAACTTTCAAAAACAAAATAGGGGTCCATATTACCACCTTTTCATATACTACATGTGTGCCGAGTTTGGTAAAATTCGATTCACGCGTTCAAAAAAATTTTAGGGACACACACATACCCACACATACATATACACATACTCATACATACACAGTCATCCACAGACATGCAGACAGGAAAGTGACCTCATAAATCTTATCTTTCTTTCGGAATTTAGGCTAAATACACTTTACANCCACAGACATGCAGACAGGAAAGTGACCTCATAAATCTTATCTTTCTTTCGGAATTTAGGCTAAATACACTTTACACTATGGCAATAACTTCGTACATATCATCATATTATTTGCGTCAAACCAATAAACTTTTGGCCCAGTATATACCGACATTCATGGCCAATTTTGTTTGCGCGCTTGTTTTTGATATGTGTCGAGCAGCGCGTGGGTGTTTACTTGTGTACATATGATCAGATCACTCATCTGTGAATCTAAATCATTCACTACTGCACGGTTCGTTCGAGCGTTCAAATGCCAAGCGGGGTAACAAAATATGTTCAGTTGTTTTATGCATGCATATTATTGCTAATGATTGTTTGCGTTTTTGTTATAAAATTTTTATTTGTACAATTTGTTTGTCCAAATTCGATAAAGGTAAATTAACTACAAACTTCAGTCGACTGATTGTGAATGTTTGCTACTCCATTTGATTGGTTTCCCGCTTATAAAATCTAACGTATATGACTTAAATCATTTTTATGAACTCACAAAAGCCTTATTTTCAATGCTGTGGGAATTTATCGTTTACTTTTGACTGTCAGACCGTAAAAATTATTAGTACAGTAGCTTGAAATTGTTTATTACTATTTTTTTTCTAGCGAAAGTAATTTTATAAGAAGCCAGATGGGCATGGACAAAACCGTGAGGGATGGAGGTCTTAATAAAAATAAAAGAACAAAGTTTGGTTATTTATTTATTCATACAGCTATTATTTAAAGCATTAAACTATATATCTCCACTAAAACTCTTGTCATTATCAGTGAGCGCAGTATCTAATGTCCATCTCAATTATAATTTAAGTTCTTATCAGAGTGTGTATATCGATTAGCCACTTAATTCACTCATTATTTACAGATATCCAATCTGTCTATTGCCATCTTTCCAANTAATTTCAAAGATAATCGCAGACATTCAATCCGCTGAAGGTCAGGAGCGCACGAGTTGCTATGGGCATATCGTGGTGGCACGCGGTGGCTCGTCCTTGTAAATCTCCAAACGCTTCTTGGATTACCGCTCGCTTGACCTTCGATCATTCCTTCGATCTTGCGAGCAGGATGGGGCAAGGGAAGCGATGAAGAGCAGCGAGCATGTAAAAGTATTTAACTTAATTGCTATATATGTGTTATAAATGACGTTAACCTTCATCGTCGAGAATATGTGAACAATCGGGTTCAAGCATGATTTTCTAATACAAAAGCATTACTCAGAAACTGTAAAAAAAAAAAAAAACGTAACCCTCGGAAACTGTCGAATGCATAAAATAGCGCATACCCCTAAAATTCTAATGAAAGTTCACTCTTGTCATCTGCGGATTCTTTGCCATCTGCGAGTTTGTTTAATATACCTTATATTTTACCCATTGGTATTTAAAATGAAGCAGAAATTGCGTATGATATTTGGCAGGCTTTTAATGATGGTAACAAGTGCGAGAAAGTAGTCTGCTACAATCTGCCTCGACGATTCATTCTGGCATTCACCTGGAGTGTTTGATGAAAACCATGGAATACCAAAATCAGGACGACCGGAACGAGAATCGAAATATGGGTTCTGCCGAGTGCGAATTCAGTGTGTTGCTACTTGCGTTTGTCTGTGCCGTGAACTATGAAACTTGAATTACGTTTGTACAGTTTCGGATATGTAGACCTACTATAATCTTGCTATCCATCCCGACCCTAGGAAAAGTTCATAGATGGCTACCCTTGCTTAAGATTTTATATTTTTTTATTTTACTTTCACTTTCAATTTTATTTTCTGATTGGCTTGCTTTCTCGCACTATGCGTGTATTCTGACAGTCTATGAAAACAACATGAATAAATAATGTTCGTCACGAGATGAAAAGGGAGAGATGAAAATGGAGATCAGGTCGGGAATGAAATATGTATAAATAACGGAACGCCCACGACATACTCACGTGCTGTTGGGGAAACTGAAATGTGAAATATAAATGTCACACACTGACAGGGAACTGAGGCTGCAAAAAGGAAAACGAAAGAAAAGTACATTTGTCGTATTTGCGCTGAAGAAGTTTATTTTGAAAATAAGAGCATTTTTATGAGTCATTTTGCGACGCATTTTGTAATTTAAAAAACTACTTCCAGCGAAATATGTACTATGCACTGACTTAATAATGCAGGGATAAATACTAGACGGGCAATTTTGTTCACGTTATAATTACCTACGCGATTCTCTGTAAACCACCCCTACAATAAGATCCCATCTCTCCAGATAACTACCAACGCATATAAAATAAGAAGTTGACAGAAGCCGGATTGTGGTTGATGTATTTAAACGAGGCGTTATCACGTCCGTTTCACGTGACGTTACACTTACAGTTGCATAATAAATAATAATCGTCAAATTCTAGCTATAGTCTATTCGCGGTTTCTTCACGCATTTTAAATCGGACATTTGAAAAATTACTCTATGTATGATGTCATTAGTTCCTTCCTAAATATGTCACGTATTATAAGCGTTTTATACACGTGTTAACATAAAAGTGCCTTATTAGTAATTAAATTGAAGTTTTGTTTACATTTTACTTATAAATTATAATATTTCATTATTGATTAACATGAATAAAAGCAGCGCGAGTAAAGCTGGGTTAGTAACGCCTAATAATAAATAGTTCTTATGCAAAATAATATTACTGTGAGTGCGCATGATTACGGTGCGTTGTCACGTTGGTGTTATTTTCCAGACTCGGTTAAGGCGCCCGTCTACCTGGAACTTTTTCCCACGTTTAGGCAGAGAAGCGCGGGAGCGATAAGGGCGACACTGCCACGCGCATCAAGTACACCATCGCCGCTAAGCGCAAGGCTCTGAACTGGCGTGCAGTGTTCTCGTCGTGCTGCGTGTACCTATGGGACTTTCAGCGGTGGCCATATAATTTTATTAGTGGGAAGTCTTTAGGAAGGTTCAATGCAGGCCCCTATAGTAGTTTTGTGTGTATCTGATGCGTGCATTTTGAGCTACAGCGCCTTGAAAAGGCCGTTTTTAGCGGTTTTGGAGTACTCTGAATTGATGTTTCTAAGTACGTGATATTTTGAAAGTACTTAACAGCTCTCGTCTGAAGTGTGTGTTCTTTTCGTAGATCAGCACGTTGGACGCACGCTTAATAGTTTCGTTGAAAAACGTGTATTTCGAACACTCTGCAACGCAGTTCAAGCGCCAGGTAGACGGGCGCCTTAAGCTATATTTACATTGGGCGGAGGAATATGCTGGAAGTAGAACGTTAACAGGGCTTCATAAACGTTCGAAGCAACCGTGTGGACAGCATATAGTACGCGGTACGTGTTGTTATTCGTATCGCCTACGTCACTTCAAGGAGCGGCTGAAAAAATCTTTGACAGTAGTTTCGTACTTATATTTCTGTGAGTTTGACAGTGGGCTCATTAGCGAGCGAACCAGTGGATCAACCAATCAGGACAGGGTAGTGAAATTGCAGAGGCCTGTATTATATAAGCATAGAATAGGCCTGTCGTTATTCTGGAGCGATTCCTAAAAGCCACGGAAAACAGAAAATCATGTTGGCTGGGCCGGTATTCGAACTCGGGTTTCCTCCTGAAAGCTGGCCAAGTGTGTTACCGATGAGCTTCCTCGCTTGGTCACGATGTCTTAAAAGCGCTTCTACAAATTATACCTGTCATAGTATATACCCTCGTTCTACATTTTGGTATTTCGCTATATCAACATGTTATTTTCGAAAATTTCTTAAAGATAAGTTGGATTGGAAAGTGGGTGGGGAAACTGGTAAAAAAAAGTGCTATTGATATTGAAAGTCTCATAATCAGTGCTCGGAACATACGAAAAGGGCATCTTTTATGGTAATATATTATACGTTGTTTCATAAAATGTAAAAACGCTACAATTATAATGCGCTATTGTTCTCCTTGGACCCCATAATTTTGATATGCAAAAGAAAACCATTATAAAATATGTGGTCGCTGTTCCCACAATGCGTTTGTTTGAACATCCATAAAAACATTTATTTTTAACCAATGTTATCATTTACTGCAATATTTATTTTTAAAGTATACGTAGGTTATACTCTAAGATAAAATCGATGTTTTTTTGGTACCTGTAGAGTTAATTATAGTGTAAACACATTCCATATACTTCGTAAACATGCTCAATGTAGTGAAAAAGATAAACGACTGACACTAGTAAATGATTTGGACGTTAAATATAGCTAAGTTTGGTAAAATAATAAGCTGGCAGCGTTTCGGGGGCACTATCAAAATAAAAAAACCAGTATTCACCAAACACATCAATTCAATAAATTTAGAATTGATAGATAATTTATACTGTACTTTTCACGGTAAATTACGCTGAATTTCATGTCGCAACATTATACTTATTTTTACGAAGAAACTTTTAATTTTGTCCCATGCAGTCGGGTACATAAAAACTTAAATTATTTTTAATAAGTAAATTATGCGTTTGAAATACTTTTAAGTGTAAATTATTTCAGTATTGATGCACATTATTCATACATACCTATTGATACCTGCCCAATGCTATGGTTTATAAGTAGGTATTGAATCTGCTCTCTGCATAAGGCCCCAGTAATTGAAGCTAGACCTCAGTGTTAGGGCGTAGGAATACGTCGACACTGTTGTCTCTAGGTCCAATTTACTAATAAATTCACCTCGTTTTCAGGTTACCAATAAATCAGTTTTATTAACGCTAAACACGGCCACTTATACGTGTACACACGAGACAACACTTCCCTTCCCTTTTATACGTAGGCTCCGTATTGTTTGGCGCGGAGCTTCGCGTCTTGGAGGGGGGAGGGGGGAGGCAAGATTCTTCACACTCGCTGGATGACTCTACTTATCTGGAGGGAGGCGCTGTCTTCTCTCAGCTGGCGACTTGGGACTGCTCCGACACTTGGTGGGTGTCTCGACGCCTGATCTCGAAGCTCCTCCTCCCGGGTCCACTCAGCACTCTCCATCTGATGACGGCCGGCTGCCGTTGTCGTCTTCTCCCGGATTCGCTCCGCCCTCCTCGATTCCCGTCGGCCGACTGCCTCTTTAATCCGCTCTCTCGTGGTTTTGTAGACTCTATCGCCATATTCAACTTGCACTGTCCCTGCACGTGGCCGGGGTGCTTGCCGCGTCCTCCCTGAGTCGTAAAACACGTGGCCGCTGCTCCTGTGGTCCGCAGTCGGCCTGGCGTTTCCCCTTGATTCTGGCCTGGAAGTTTATTGTTCCGTTCTGCAGGTGCGGGAACTCTTGGGTGGCCTCTTTGGTTCGGCGCACTTATGCCTCCGAATACCGTGTCGTTATTATCCCAGCACGCCCACCAAAAGCTCTCAATGTTTATGGTGGTAGCTAGCCTGGGACAGGCGCCGCCGCTGGTGTGAGCTCCGCGTCCCCGGCAGCTGCGAGATGCAGCTGCATCCGTCTTCCTCCGCACATGGTCGTTCCGCCGGGCCGTCCTGGCGTCATTCTCCCATCATGTCCGCCAAACCCTTAATCCTTATTGCGGTCGTCCTCCTGCGAGCTTCGCCAGAGCGTGTGTTCTGACGAATAAAATATAGGGACGCAGAATGCGTCACTATATTTAAAACTGTGTTCACACAAAACGTATAAGCACAAAATACAGATAAGTTACCACTGGGTTTGCGTATGCTGTTTTATGTAAATGTTATTTCTATTTTGGCGTAAACCAGAATCTACAGCATTTTAATATATCGTTCAAACCTAGTTTAGATGTTTAAAAGCTCTACACTAATGCAAGCTATAAAAATATCATTTACGCGTAATAATATAATTACATTACAACATGTAATTTTACTACAGTTACAAAAAAGCCAAGATTTAAAAAAAAGTGCACAAACCTGTCTCCAATATAATAATATTATGAGGAGTGCACCGCAGTCCAGGGTTAATGCCCAGCAGAACTCAAGCTTTTGAAGATGAAATCACCATCCGTTAGGGGTGTTACGGAATGAGAATGGAAGGTCGAGATCGAGCGAAGTAACGCAGGGATGAACCTTGGTAAACCTCGGGACTCGCATTCGGGAGGACATGCGTTCGGTTCCCGGTCCGGCCACTTTAATTTTGGTTTTCCATGGTTACCCAAAATCAATCCAGGTGAGTGCTGGTTTGGTTCCTTCGCCGCTCCTGCTTGTTTGAGTAACTTTCTCCCTCTCTAATGGCCACGCTGTCGACGTGATGTCAAACCCTACTCAACTAAGAAAAAACAGGGAACGTAATGCACGGAGAAATTAAATGGAAGCACCCCAATTTAACCTGTGGCCCGACGGCAGCTTTCAGAACATACCCCACGTGCGAACAACCGAGTGAGACCACGCTGGGAACCGAACCCGGATCGCTGTGGCGCAAAGGAGACGACGCACTGGCCACGGCGTGAACGGAGAGAGAGAGAGAGAGAGAGAGAGAGAGAGAGAGAGAGAATGGCAGATGGCAGACGTTGCTGCCTTGCGAACTCTCTGAACACAGACACCGAAAGGCAGGAGCTAAAAGCCGACGTTCTCGTGTCTCAGGATACTGTCGTTCCAGATGGAATGTGCCGGAGAGTAAAGCGCGAGAAATTGGAATTTTCCACCTGCCATCACCCTGCTGACAGTAGCAGTTAGCTTCGAATGGGTGACGTAAACGGGAAATGATTGGATCTCACGGGGACCAAGACCCTTATGGCTTGGTTGCGATAATAAGACTTCTTCTACTATGTCATTGAGATGCCTTTGAACTGAAGGGATGAGGATGCGCCTCCATTCCTATAAAACTGAATATAAATAATATTTTACAGCGAGTTTCTTTAAGTATGTTACAACGTTTGGGAAATGATTCCTTACAAAAAATGAGGGAGAAAATATATAAACGGCTTACGAACTAAAGTGATTATCAAGAAAAATGTGCACCCACGAAAATGGGAAAATATTTTTAATTGAAAATAGCATAAACTAGATGTGCAAGAAAACTAATATCGACAGTGTATCACCGAAATAAGATAAACGAGCTCTGAAACTGTATGTGCAAATAACATCCCCCATCAGTAACGAAATACGCAAAGGTTCCAATTATCACATCCCGTTAAATGTTTTACCTCTGAACGTTTAGAGAGTTTTCAAGAGATATTACTAATCACCATGCACAAATGTACAAGAACAGGTCGTCTAATAAGAGCACTTTAACCCTCTCCATTTTCGAGGGTAATCTAAATTGAAAATTCACTAAATTCTCAAGGGTACAACATTTAATTCAGGAAGATAATTGCAACCCGTACGTATTAAGATACTGATGACGGATGTTATTTGCACTAACAGTTTCAGATGTTGCTTTTTCTATTTCAGTGATGCACTGTCCACATTAGTTTTCTTTCGTCTCTAATAGTTTTCGATATTTTTTAATTAAAATCCTTTATTTTCTCATTTTTGTGGGTTCATAACTCTCTTAATAATCACTTTGGTCATAACCCGTACATAGTTTTGCTACGTCATTTTACATAAGGAATCGTCTCCCAAACGTTGTAATATGCTTAAAGAAACACGCTGTAGAATGGGAGAAGGAATCATGAGAATTTCTCCTTTTTTTAAGGAGGAAGGGGTGGGGGCGGTTATATTCCTGGCTCGAAACACAATGTCTTCGCGTAGTTACTTGCCTGCCTGCATAACGGAGCACCACGAGCATACGAAAGCGACTGCAGAGCTACCTTGTGCCGAGTTAACGAGTTAGTGAACTTAGCGTCAAACGCAGGATTAATTTTTGCAGTCGCTAAATTCCTTCCGCGTATCACAGTCAATAAATTCGTGGAAACTGTGATGAGCGGCTGCCTACACTCGGTGCACTAGTCAGTCCACAACTGTGGTAGTATAATAACCTTTATATTCAGTGCCAAGTGAGTGAATATAGTTAGGCGGCTCCTATCAGCGAGGTATTGAGAGCCGATGAGGGTTATTGAGGTGAGTATGGAGCAGCGCCGGAATGAAAGGGCGGAGGAAATGGGAGATCCCCGAGAAAACCCGTCGACCAGTGGCCTGGCCGAGAATTGAACCCAGTTCACCCTCGTGGGAGGCGGGCAGGTTAACCACTCAGCCACAGCGGTCCCTCTATTCAGTGTCAAGATTTGCTGTCCACTGTTTATTGAGGGCTATTTACTAGCCATTTCTGTATCCGTGTTTAATATTTCCGCTATAATTAAAATGGATACATGTCCATGCACTTTATTATTAGGGTCATAAATTCATCGATTTTATGTCAGTTCGTACTATTGTTCATAAAACAAGCAGAAACAATTATTTCATCATCAACCAATTGGAAAACATTTCACTGTTAAAACGACATGAAAGCGCAAAACCAGTGTTTCTTATTCGCTGTCAACTTGACCACGAGTATTAGTCTAGGAAAAAATTAATATATATATATATATATACACAGATATGGGTAGCAACATTTTTCAAATGTTTATTTTGAAAATTCTCAATCAACCGTTAACCGCCGGCAGTATGGTAGACACGATTAAAATTAATGATTACAAGTGGCGACCACTGGGTACACCAGCTGTGTTAGTACTTCTGTCTTGAAACACTGGTATCGTGTGTTCGAGTCTCCTGGAGACACAATTCATACCAAACAAATCTTCACAATTTAAATTTTAAACCATTTATATTAAAGCATTATACAATAACTTATGTGAAAAAGCTAACACCAAGAAGGATACATGTTATTGAAATGACATTTATATGACAGATTAGGTACATGAAAATACACAATTGGTTAGGATTACAGAAATGTACATGATCTCTGTCCTTGAGAATTCAGTATGGTGTGAAGCCCCCACGTGCAGCAATAAGGGCCCCTAAGCGTCGTGCCATGGAATCAAAGAGGACTTGGATACGTTCCTGGGGAATCTCTCTCCACATGGTTTGTCTGCGAGTTCACAAAGCATCAACAGTGGTTGCTAGAAGTCCGTGACGAACAAGTCGCCAACCAACCATATCCCAGACATGTTCGATGGGTGACATGTCAGGCGAACGTGCAGGCCAGGGAAGCAATGGTGCCCGTCGTTCATTGAAGGCTTGCACATTCCTCGCCACATGTGGCAAGGCATTGTCCTGCTGTAATATGGCATGTTGAGTCGCCTGAAGTAGAGGCAATACCTCGGGCTCTAAAACCTCCCTGATGTAGCGGTTGCTGTTCAGATTACCCTCAATACGCAGGAGTCGAGATCGCATGTTGCATTTAATGGCGCTCCAAACCATTACACTGGGCGTTTGTCTGCAATGCCGCTCCACAATGCAGTCTTCCAGGTTGCGGTCACCACGGTAGCGTCTATCCCATAAGCGGCCATCACTGTAGGACAGGTTAAAGCGGGACTCGTCCGAAACAATTACTTGTGCCACTCAAGTCGCTAGCGACAGCGGTCACGTGCCCATTGCAGTCTGAGGCGTTTGTGGTTTCTGGACAATGGAAGCGACGCAATGGCATTCGTGCCACAAGTTCAGCCAGCAGCAGACGGCGTCGAACCGTCGACGCAGACAGGTCCACACCCATTGCAGTGCTCCAGTGTCAAGCCAACACTGTGGATGAGGCTGTACGGTCCGTTACGGCCATATGGACGATATGGCGGTCATCCCGTGCTGTGATGGTCCAGTGTCCAGTGGTCCAGTGCCCCCTTCTATCCACTGGTATCACACACGCATCACTGTCGTACCAGCATGCCCTGTACGAGCCGAAATGTCACGGCATGACAAACCCATTTCCCGGAGATCAATCTACCCCGTTCGAACTCGCTCACATGCTGAAATGGCACCCTTTGACGTCGACGAGGCATACTGACATTTCACTTCGGTTGACGGCTCTTTAGTGACTGAACGTGATGTAACACGGACCTTTCCGGTCACACACGAGAAGGGGCTGCTGGGACTCCGTGTGCGCCATCTTTCTGCAATCGTAATCACTCATTGCTGGTACACTGTTCTACACATCCTCCAAGGTTAGGATTCATTCGGGCCATTCTTTCTGGGTGTTGCAATTTTCGCAAACAATAGTGTATGATTGAGCAATTTAATGATATTGCGTGGAGTGACGTAGAGTTGTGATGTTGGTTGGCTCTTAACGACGAGGTCTTGAGAGCCAACGTTGTTTAAACGAGGTGTATATGGAGCAGCGCTGGAATGCAAGGGTGGGGGAAATGGAGTTCACCGAGAAAACCCGCCAACCAGACACATCGTCCGGCACGATTCCCACGTGCGAAAAAATCCTCGAGCAACCCCGCCCGGAATCGAACCCCCGCTCACCATTGTGTAAGGCGAACGCTCTAGCCGTTACGCGACTGCAGCCGCTTGAATTAAATGGAGAAATGTACGTTTTATCACCCGTGTTCAAGACCTTGGCTTAAAATAAACGACATCATATGCTTGTCTCGCATCCTGAGATACCACAGTTACATTCCGAGCGAACCGTAAATTTGTCGGACTGAGATTCACGATTTCCCTGCTCCTCCCGTCCGCTTCTATCTTCTTCGACGCCATGAATTCTTAAAGCAGGTCTGAAGAGAGAAATCTTTCCTTCAGCCAGTCAGGGCAGATGGCTCCACTTTGCGCCAGTCTCGTCTCTCGCCATGTTGACACTGCGTCAGAGAGGAAGAGAATACAAGACGTTCTTTTTCATGTGCAACGGAAATGCTTGTAGTCGTTAATTTTGTAATAAGTAGAAATGAATTATTTCAAGAGCATTTATAAACATTTGATAAAATATTCTGAAAATTTATTTTGCAGTATTCAGGACAACACTTGAAAAAATACGTCGGGCTACAATTTTTGATAATTTATGACGTTATTATGCCAATACAATAGCAATTCTCTTTCCCATATCAAATTGAATTTGGGTCGACTATGTTACAGTATCGACATTGCTTAGAAATCCTTTATTGGAAGACATGCATTTCATTTCTCGTATTTCTGTGTTGTCTTTTTACAGATGTTTGTGTGTTTATGTTTCTGGATTGCACCAAACTCAAGAAGTCCCAGAAAATTTACTAGACGCAAATCTGGGCCACTCTGCTTCCTCAAGGGCCATGCATATACCTACTTCATATGAACTATGCAAAATAATGCAATTAATTTCATATGAAGTATGTAAATGCGTACGGCCTTCCGGACTCACTTTCGTTCGCCCACTGGGAAACAAAGGGGCTGCAGTGACGCAGCGGCTAGAGCACTCGCCTCCCACCGAGGCGAACCCGGTTCGATTCCCGGCGGGGTCGCTCCCGGATTTTCGCACGTGGGGATAGTGCTAGATTATGCCGCTGGTTGGCGGGTTTTCTTGGGGAACACCCGTTTCTCCCACCCTTGCATTCTGGCGCTGTTCCATAGCCATCCCGCTTCACCCTCAATATTTCCTCACGCATTTATAAAAAAATTTTTTGTATAATTGCCCTTTCCTACCTTTCTTAGTTTTTTGCTATTGGCTTTCATAGAATTGAAAAAGATGATTATCCTCTATTGTGTTAATTCAGTACACGGTATTCAGTAAAAGGCGCTTACTTCGACTCGATCGCATATAATCTGTGAACATGGTCAGACTACTCGCCCTCCCAGCCAGGCGAACCAGGTTCGATTCTCGGTGAGGTCACTCCTACATTTTCGCATGTGGGGATCGTGACGGGCAATACCACTGGTGGGCGGGTTTTCTCGGGGATCTCCCATTTCTCCCGCCCTTGCATTCCGGCGCTGCCCCATAATCACCTCACTTCTCCCTCATCGGCTCTCAATACCCACTCCACTCTATACGTCGAATTATA
Source organism: Clitarchus hookeri (assembly GCA_002778355.1). Lineage (NCBI taxonomy): Eukaryota > Metazoa > Arthropoda > Insecta > Phasmatodea > Phasmatidae > Clitarchus > Clitarchus hookeri. Next base: position 1,268,581 of record NQII01000064.1, on the reverse strand, counting down.
AACGATGCCATCGTAGTTGCCGCGGTATCTGCCGCTCATACGTTTTGAACAGGCCTTAGTATAAGTAGCGAATTGTGGGAAAACCTGGGGTGGGTCGTCACGCGGAACCGTATCGCTGCTCTGCTCGTCCTGCAGCGACTCTTTGAGATCGTTCAGGTTGCTTGCGCATTACGTGTCGTCACGAGCGCTGGCCTTCGGTAGCAGCTGCCTGGTTGATGAACACCTTTGAACATTTTCCAATTTGCCGATATTAAAGTTGTATTCGGTATGACAACCTAGTTGTTTGCAGTTTACTACCCGCTTACGTTGTTATTTGAAGGAAAAACGTAATTGCGAAGTCGTTCATAAAGCCTACACTAGTTTGATAACCCCTGAGGGTCAATGCTTTTTTTTTTCGGGACCCAATGCATTATTACCGGTGCTCTGAATTCTTCTTGGCTGCTCGTCACTAATCCATGAAATCGACGACAGTACATCAAGATTTTTTTTAGGTATTCAATTTAACCTTCGTCGTTATGTGCCAAAAATTAAATAAAGCTTGTATTTCTTTCTTTTTGGATTCTGTGACGTTTTAAACGGTTCATGTGCGGACATAGTTTGCGTTTTGCATAACGCTCTAGAGCAGACGAGTGTTACACAAAATGGCGTTGTGATATCATTCACTAAATCATGTTTATGTGAATGAATTTGATTGCCAGTTCTGCGCGTTTTGACAGTGGAAGAATTATTTTCAGTTGAGTGGAATGGAAAGATTTGGGTGGCTCCTAACATCGATATCTTGAGAGCCGATAAGGGTGCGGTAAGGTGAGTATGATGTAGCGTCCGGAATGCAAAGGAGGAAGATCCCCGAGAAAACCAACTGACAAGCGGCATCGTCCGGCACGATCTCCGCCGCTGGAAATCGAACTCGGTACGTCTAAGTGGGAGTCGAGTAGTCTTGCCACTACATCACCGCGGCTCCTATTTTCAATTCAAAATTCTTAAAGAGATTCAAAAGTGTTTTTTTAGTTGTTTAATTTGCTCTGTAATTTTAAAATTAATAATCAAATTCAAGTTGTTTGTATAAGCGGCAGTCAGTTCTGTGCTTGTCACATTTAAGTGCGAAAGCAAAGAATATGAAGTCGATAAAACATTTTCCGATTAGAATCACAAATTCAAGAGGTTGCATTCTCCTAAGCACATAGTACTTAGCTTACATGAGTGGGCGTTGTAATCCTGCTCTGCAGTGCCGTTTGCGCAGCTGTGGCCGCTAAAGCTAGCGTGCAGTGTTTCATGGTAACTGACTCTCGAGCGACATGGGTACTCAAAAAGTTCTGCACACCACGGTCGTAGTTACGTTCTGCTGAATTCAAAAATGTTTTGTCACACCGTCAGAGTGGCACCAGCTTCATATTTATTTTATTATTATTATTTAACTTCTCTTTACCTCGGTACTGTTGGGAAAAGATACGCGAAAAAAGCAAATGGTGCGAATCCTCTTCTTCATTCGGCTTTAAAATATACTTTAAGCGGCGGTCCTCACAAGAATGAAACTTAGTCCATAGCCACTGGGCTATAGGCGTCCCATTCTGTTAAGTTCAACATTCAGTAGTTTAAAAGTAGAATCATTTGGGGATGTTGGGGCCTACGGGACCTGGCACCAGGGCTGGGAGCTGTTCATGATCTTTCATTCCAATCATCCAGTGGCCATTTTTCCCTACCGTTTTCCTTTTTTTATTTTACAGTCCCGTTTTTTCCAAAAAAAAAAATACCC